>OX637534.1:74518821-74681321 GCA_951800035.1 Linnaemya tessellans | reverse complement strand
AATATACCAAAAGAAACGGTCATATTTGAATGACGGACCAAGCACTTCTAATAATAAATATGCAGCTCTTAGTATTGATGATGATGAAAATGAAATCAATGAAAAGAAATCCAACGAAAATACACCACCAAAACCTCCACCTATTTATATACCAAATGTAGAAAATATTAGCCTTATGTTGAAAAAACTTAATGGTGTAATTTCTGTTAATGATTTTAGTTATAAGTCATTAAGAGATGGTCAAGTACGTTTGATGATAAATGCAGTAGATCACTACCGTAAAGTTGTTATATATTTAGAAGTGTCAAAAATTTATTTCTTAAACTATTACGAAAAGTTGAGATTTCGGAAAAGTTTGTCACCCCAAAAACAAACTACTTAACTTTTTCGAGCCTCCACTATATATATATATATATATATATATATATATATATATATATATACATATATATACATATATATATATATATATATATATATATATATATATATATATATATATATATATATATATATATACCTATATATATATATATATATATATATATATATATTTATATATATATATACTTATATATATATATATATATATATGTATTTTAGAATGATTGAGCTCGAGGTCGTTTTTGTAAAAATCGTTATAATTTTTCTATTTTATTCGATATTTCGTCAACAATTTGTTGACATCATCAGGAATAATAATTTAAAATTAAAATTTTCTGTATAAATTGGTTTTGAAATAAGTTTTCAAAAATATTAACATAAAAACAAAAGCATATATACATGCTTGTATATTTATACATGTATACATCAATACATACATGAACGTATACATATATGCATACATGAACATACACAACCATATACAAACATATATACACACACATAGAGAGAGATACAAACACATATGCATGTACATACACATATGCACATACATATGAATAAATATATTTAAATAACTAACATAATTACAAATTAATATATTAACATATATACAAATTTACATATATATGTATATAACTAAACATTTACAATATTTAAACTATTTAATCAACATTACAACAAGGATAAGAATTGATTACAGTGTATAGTGTATATAAATAACATATAAAAATAATGACATGATATAAATATACATATATACATATGTGCATGCATACACATACATATATACACATATACATGTATACACGCAAGTTATGTATAATATATTGTATAACTGTTCACTTTAAAACTTTGTTACTGTATTTATTTTAATATTTTAATTTCTAATTATGTTAACATAGTTTTTAATATAATTCCTTTTTGAAAATTATAAGTCAGTTTAAAAAAATATTGGAATAAACCAGAACTGAAAAAATAATAAATTATTTTAATTCAATAAAATAAAAGTGTTTAAATCTTTTATAAAAGTGGCGACGAGGATGGGATATGTTATATTAACATATCTAGTGATAATCAGTATAGAAAATATAAACAAAATTTTCGTTTAAACTGATATGAACCCGAATTAATATACTATATTCAATAGTGGTTTTCAAGAAGAATTTTCTATGAATTGACTGAGATAAAATCAAAAGACTAAAAATTTATCAGCAAAAGCAGCCAAGTGAAGAGTTTCATCATAATCAAAGGACAGTAATAGAGAAAATGGCTTTAACATTAGCTGAAAGTTTACATGAAGCCAGAAGTTTACCAGTTTTCAATGGGAGTAGCGAGTATATGCTTAGCAATTACCTGAGAGATGTATCAACAGTGTTACAGCTGACGCCAGCATCGCATCAAGATACTATAAAGGCTGTTTTAAGCAATAGACTGCAAGGTAAGGCGTTAAAAGCAGCAGAAACCTTAATAAACCCTACATGGGAATGTATAATTGCCAAACTTAAAGAGGAATTTGGAGTTAAGAGAAGTTTTTTTAGTTTAAGAAGCGATGCATTAAATGTGGAAGTTAAAAATTTTGAAGAGTTGCACTACAAACTTAACAATATTTTAAGTTTAATGAATGCAAAGTACAGTTTAGAGCCTGACACTTTATATTCACCTGAAAACAACGAAAAATTAATTTTTGATATATATATTAATTACTTACCTATTAGTATAAAAACACTTTTAATTCAGAATAACATTAAATCTATAAACACTTCTTATACATTTTGTTTAGAAAATAATTTGTTAAAAGACATTAAATTAATTAACCACAGAAATGCGAATAGTAATAATGATTTTCGAAATAGATATAATAATTTCAATCAGCCTCAGCAATTTTCAAATTCTAATATTAATAGGAATTTTCAAACTCAAAATTTTCGTAATCAAAACAGATTAAACTATAGTAATGGCTATAATAACGGAGGTCATAGAAATACTGATAACAATAGACAACAACATGTTAGTTATACTTCTGGAAATTTTGGACAAAATCAACGTACTTTGAACAGAAATTTTAATAATAATCAAGAACCAATGGAAGTTGACGCTATTAATACCATTGAAAATTTTCATTTACAGCCTCAGGGTCATCATTACCCATAGTAATGTTGACTATAAATAATATAAAAACCAGATGTTTAATTGACAGTGGTGCTGCTACTACCCTTGGTAATTATGATTTCTTTTCTCAAATAGGAATAAGGAAAAGATTAGTAAAACCACTGCTATTAAATACCTTAGTAGGTGATAATATTTTAACAGAAGAAGTGATAGTTAATGTACCGGATGAATTTAAAGAAAGTAATAATACTATGTCTGTTAAACTGACCAAATTTATTAATAAAAGATTCGATTGCATAATAGGAATAAATATATTACGACCTATTGGGGCCATAATAGATTTTAAAAATAATACGTTTATTGTAAATAACAACGAAATTAGTATTATTGAACGTGATTTTAATTTGTCTTATGAAGATATAAATTATTTAGAGAAGTTTGAGTTAAAAAGACTTAGAGACATAATACCTGCGAATTTAAATAAAGAGGAAAATGATTTGTTAGAAACATTTTTATATAAAAACAAAACTATCTTTTATATTGAAGGTCAAAATTTAACTACAACTACTTGCATAAAACATAAAATAATAACAACTTCTAATAGAGCAATATATTGTAGAAATTATAGACATCCACAAATATTAGAAAATGAAATAGAAAAACAAATAAGCGACATGTTAAAACAAAATATAATACGTCCTAGTAAGTCCCCATATAATTCTCCTTTATGGATCGTGAAAAAGAAATCTAATAACGTGAATGAGCAAAAATGGCGATTAGTTATAGATTTTAGAAGATTGAATGAAATTACAGTGGATGACAAATTTCCGCTGCCGAATATAGAATCTTTGTTTGATAAGTTAGGTAAGGCGCAATATTTTTCTTCGTTGGACCTTGCAAAAGGATTTCATCAAGTTTTAATGGAAGAGTCTGATATTGAAAAAACGGCATTTTCAACGTCAAGGGGTCACTTTGAGTTCATTCGAATGCCTTTCGGCCTAAAAAACGCACCAGCAACGTTTCAAAGAATGTTAAATTACGTTTTATCTGATTATATTAATAAAATTTGTATTATATATATGGATGACATATTAGTTTTTTCGACGTCTTTAGCAGAACATTTTGAGAGTTTGCAGAAAATTTTTAATAAACTCAATGAATATAACTTAAAAGTACAAATTGACAAGTGTAAATTTTTATCCAAGGAGACAAATTTTCTTGGTCATGTTATAACAAATAGAGGTAAAAGACCAAATCCGGAGAAAATTAGTATAATACAGAATTTGAAGCTACCAAAGACAATAAGAGAAATAAAATCCTTTTTAGGTTTAACCGGATATTATCGTAAATTTATTAGAAATTATTCTTTGATAGCTAGTCCTATAATAAAATATCTGAAAAAAGATAGCAAGATTGACCTTAATGATAAATTATATATTGACGCGTTTGAAAAATTAAAAAAGATTTTAATAAATCCTCCTTTATTATGTTATCCCGATTTTAATAAAAAATTCATTTTGACCACTGATGCTAGTAATTTAGCCATTGGTGCGGTGTTAAGTCAGGAAGGCAAACCTATAAGTTATGCTAGTAGGACTTTAAATGGACACGAGAAAAATTATTCAACATTGGAAAAGGAGCTGCTAGCAATTGTGTGGGCAGTTAAATATTATCGTCCTTATGTTTATGGTCGAAAATTTATAGTTCAAACTGATCATCAACCGCTAAAGTGGCTTTATTCGCTAAAAGATCCTAATTCTAGGATAATTAGGTGGAAAATTTTGTTGGATGAATTTTATTTCGATATCGAATACCTTAAGGGGAAAGAGAATAAGGTTGCCGATTTTTTGAGCAGAGTTCAGTTGAATCAAACGTCTTTGAATTCAGTTCAAAACAGAAAGGATGAGTTCGGCTTAAATTTTTTGGTGGTAAATAAAATTGTTAATAAATATAGGATACAGATACGAATAGTACAAAATAAAAATAAAGAAACTGAAGTACTTTTTGGAAAATATAAAATAATTTATATATCTAATGATGATTTATCCAATACACATTATTTAAATGATTTATTTAGAAGGGAATTGAGAATAGGCAAGGTGGGAATATATTCCGAAAGTGACAGCAATTACGATATAATAAGGAATAGATTGATTGAATTATTTCCTGATAATAAAATAAGTTTTGTGAAATGTACTAAAATTGCAAATGATATTGAATCTGAAGAAACTTTACTGACTATCATTGACGAAATTCACAAAAAAGGCAATCACAGAGGAATTCAAGAAAATTATGAGGAATTAAAAGATAATTATTTTAATCCTAAATTATTTAAATTAATAAATAGATATTGCAATAATTGTAGAATATGTAACGAAAACAAATATGACCGTAAACCTATAAATAAAATATTTCAACATACATTAACACCGGACAAACCAAATGCAATTGTACATATGGATATTTTTCAAATTCAAAAAACTTATTTTTTAACCACAATTGATAAATTTACAAAATTAGGTACCGCACACAGACTTAATGATAAAAATATGGTTACAGTTAAAACAAAAATTGAAGAGCGAATTGCATTTTTGGGTAAACCTGACAAATTAATAATGGATAATGAATTTAATAATGCGCTCATCAAATTATTCTGTCAGGAAAATAATATAGAAACTCATTTCACTACACCAAACTCTCACACTGGAAATTCAGATGTAGAAAGGATGCATTTGACACTTTTAGAGCACATAAGAATATTAAAGAATGCTGAAAGGGTTAATGACTCTGAGGAATTGGTATTAAAAGCAGTCAATTACTATAATTATACTATACATAGTACGACTAAGTTAAGACCAATTGATTTTATAAACAAGATAGATATAAATTTAAGGGAAGTTAAAGAAAGATCAGAGATAAATAAGAGAAAAGCGATCGATAGGGAAAATATGAAACGGGAAAAAATTGCTTTTAGTTTGCAAAGTCCTGATTTATATATTAAGAACCCAACTGCTGTAAGGCAAAAGATTGCGAAAAGATTTAATAGATATCATTACAGTAATCCAAATAAAATCGACGTAGCCCAATTCCGACGACCATTGAAATGTATACAATAAAATTAAAATTAAAAAAAAAGGAAAACTATTTGCAAATAAAAAAAAGAGAATTTCTTGATTAAACTAAATTTTGTAGAATCACAAGTAAATTTATTTTCTTCTTATGTAAATTTATTAACATTACCAAATAACAACAAATATTATATTTAAAAACATTTAAAAAAAATATATACATATATATATATTAATTATTTCAAGTTAATATTAAGGTAGTATTTAATCAAATATTCGATGGACTCGAATTTTGTATAGAGGGGCGAGTTATGTATAATATATTGTATAACTGTTCACTTTAAAACTTTGTTACTGTATTTATTTTAATATTTTAATTTCTAATTATGTTAACATAGTTTTTAATATAATTCCTTTTTGAAAATTATAAGTCAGTTTAAAAAAATATTGGAATAAACCAGAACTGAAAAAATAATAAATTATTTTAATTCAATAAAATAAAAGTGTTTAAATCTTTTATAAAAGTGGCGACGAGGATGGGATATGTTATATTAACATATCTAGTGATAATCAGTATAGAAAATATAAACAAAATTTTCGTTTAAACTGATATGAACCCGAATTAATATACTATATTCAATAGTGGTTTTCAAGAAGAATTTTCTATGAATTGACTGAGATAAAATCAAAAGACTAAAAATTTATCAGCAAAAGCAGCCAAGTGAAGAGTTTCATCATAATCAAAGGACAGTAATAGAGAAAATGGCTTTAACATTAGCTGAAAGTTTACATGAAGCCAGAAGTTTACCAGTTTTCAATGGGAGTAGCGAGTATATGCTTAGCAATTACCTGAGAGATGTATCAACAGTGTTACAGCTGACGCCAGCATCGCATCAAGATACTATAAAGGCTGTTTTAAGCAATAGACTGCAAGGTAAGGCGTTAAAAGCAGCAGAAACCTTAATAAACCCTACATGGGAATGTATAATTGCCAAACTTAAAGAGGAATTTGGAGTTAAGAGAAGTTTTTTTAGTTTAAGAAGCGATGCATTAAATGTGGAAGTTAAAAATTTTGAAGAGTTGCACTACAAACTTAACAATATTTTAAGTTTAATGAATGCAAAGTACAGTTTAGAGCCTGACACTTTATATTCACCTGAAAACAACGAAAAATTAATTTTTGATATATATATTAATTACTTACCTATTAGTATAAAAACACTTTTAATTCAGAATAACATTAAATCTATAAACACTTCTTATACATTTTGTTTAGAAAATAATTTGTTAAAAGACATTAAATTAATTAACCACAGAAATGCGAATAGTAATAATGATTTTCGAAATAGATATAATAATTTCAATCAGCCTCAGCAATTTTCAAATTCTAATATTAATAGGAATTTTCAAACTCAAAATTTTCGTAATCAAAACAGATTAAACTATAGTAATGGCTATAATAACGGAGGTCATAGAAATACTGATAACAATAGACAACAACATGTTAGTTATACTTCTGGAAATTTTGGACAAAATCAACGTACTTTGAACAGAAATTTTAATAATAATCAAGAACCAATGGAAGTTGACGCTATTAATACCATTGAAAATTTTCATTTACAGCCTCAGGGTCATCATTACCCATAGTAATGTTGACTATAAATAATATAAAAACCAGATGTTTAATTGACAGTGGTGCTGCTACTACCCTTGGTAATTATGATTTCTTTTCTCAAATAGGAATAAGGAAAAGATTAGTAAAACCACTGCTATTAAATACCTTAGTAGGTGATAATATTTTAACAGAAGAAGTGATAGTTAATGTACCGGATGAATTTAAAGAAAGTAATAATACTATGTCTGTTAAACTGACCAAATTTATTAATAAAAGATTCGATTGCATAATAGGAATAAATATATTACGACCTATTGGGGCCATAATAGATTTTAAAAATAATACGTTTATTGTAAATAACAACGAAATTAGTATTATTGAACGTGATTTTAATTTGTCTTATGAAGATATAAATTATTTAGAGAAGTTTGAGTTAAAAAGACTTAGAGACATAATACCTGCGAATTTAAATAAAGAGGAAAATGATTTGTTAGAAACATTTTTATATAAAAACAAAACTATCTTTTATATTGAAGGTCAAAATTTAACTACAACTACTTGCATAAAACATAAAATAATAACAACTTCTAATAGAGCAATATATTGTAGAAATTATAGACATCCACAAATATTAGAAAATGAAATAGAAAAACAAATAAGCGACATGTTAAAACAAAATATAATACGTCCTAGTAAGTCCCCATATAATTCTCCTTTATGGATCGTGAAAAAGAAATCTAATAACGTGAATGAGCAAAAATGGCGATTAGTTATAGATTTTAGAAGATTGAATGAAATTACAGTGGATGACAAATTTCCGCTGCCGAATATAGAATCTTTGTTTGATAAGTTAGGTAAGGCGCAATATTTTTCTTCGTTGGACCTTGCAAAAGGATTTCATCAAGTTTTAATGGAAGAGTCTGATATTGAAAAAACGGCATTTTCAACGTCAAGGGGTCACTTTGAGTTCATTCGAATGCCTTTCGGCCTAAAAAACGCACCAGCAACGTTTCAAAGAATGTTAAATTACGTTTTATCTGATTATATTAATAAAATTTGTATTATATATATGGATGACATATTAGTTTTTTCGACGTCTTTAGCAGAACATTTTGAGAGTTTGCAGAAAATTTTTAATAAACTCAATGAATATAACTTAAAAGTACAAATTGACAAGTGTAAATTTTTATCCAAGGAGACAAATTTTCTTGGTCATGTTATAACAAATAGAGGTAAAAGACCAAATCCGGAGAAAATTAGTATAATACAGAATTTGAAGCTACCAAACACAATAAGAGAAATAAAATCCTTTTTAGGTTTAACCGGATATTATCGTAAATTTATTAGAAATTATTCTTTGATAGCTAGTCCTATAATAAAATATCTGAAAAAAGATAGCAAGATTGACCTTAATGATAAATTATATATTGACGCGTTTGAAAAATTAAAAAAGATTTTAATAAATCCTCCTTTATTATGTTATCCCGATTTTAATAAAAAATTCATTTTGACCACTGATGCTAGTAATTTAGCCATTGGTGCGGTGTTAAGTCAGGAAGGCAAACCTATAAGTTATGCTAGTAGGACTTTAAATGGACACGAGAAAAATTATTCAACATTGGAAAAGGAGCTGCTAGCAATTGTGTGGGCAGTTAAATATTATCGTCCTTATGTTTATGGTCGAAAATTTATAGTTCAAACTGATCATCAACCGCTAAAGTGGCTTTATTCGCTAAAAGATCCTAATTCTAGGATAATTAGGTGGAAAATTTTGTTGGATGAATTTTATTTCGATATCGAATACCTTAAGGGGAAAGAGAATAAGGTTGCCGATTTTTTGAGCAGAGTTCAGTTGAATCAAACGTCTTTGAATTCAGTTCAAAACAGAAAGGATGAGTTCGGCTTAAATTTTTTGGTGGTAAATAAAATTGTTAATAAATATAGGATACAGATACGAATAGTACAAAATAAAAATAAAGAAACTGAAGTACTTTTTGGAAAATATAAAATAATTTATATATCTAATGATGATTTATCCAATACACATTATTTAAATGATTTATTTAGAAGGGAATTGAGAATAGGCAAGGTGGGAATATATTCCGAAAGTGACAGCAATTACGATATAATAAGGAATAGATTGATTGAATTATTTCCTGATAATAAAATAAGTTTTGTGAAATGTACTAAAATTGCAAATGATATTGAATCTGAAGAAACTTTACTGACTATCATTGACGAAATTCACAAAAAAGGCAATCACAGAGGAATTCAAGAAAATTATGAGGAATTAAAAGATAATTATTTTAATCCTAAATTATTTAAATTAATAAATAGATATTGCAATAATTGTAGAATATGTAACGAAAACAAATATGACCGTAAACCTATAAATAAAATATTTCAACATACATTAACACCGGACAAACCAAATGCAATTGTACATATGGATATTTTTCAAATTCAAAAAACTTATTTTTTAACCACAATTGATAAATTTACAAAATTAGGTACCGCACACAGACTTAATGATAAAAATATGGTTACAGTTAAAACAAAAATTGAAGAGCAAATTGCATTTTTGGGTAAACCTGACAAATTAATAATGGATAATGAATTTAATAATGCGCTCATCAAATTATTCTGTCAGGAAAATAATATAGAAACTCATTTCACTACACCAAACTCTCACACTGGAAATTCAGATGTAGAAAGGATGCATTTGACACTTTTAGAGCACATAAGAATATTAAAGAATGCTGAAAGGGTTAATGACTCTGAGGAATTGGTATTAAAAGCAGTCAATTACTATAATTATACTATACATAGTACGACTAAGTTAAGACCAATTGATTTTATAAACAAGATAGATATAAATTTAAGGGAAGTTAAAGAAAGATCAGAGATAAATAAGAGAAAAGCGATCGATAGGGAAAATATGAAACGGGAAAAAATTGCTTTTAGTTTGCAAAGTCCTGATTTATATATTAAGAACCCAACTGCTGTAAGGCAAAAGATTGCGAAAAGATTTAATAGATATCATTACAGTAATCCAAATAAAATCGACGTAGCCCAATTCCGACGACCATTGAAATGTATACAATAAAATTAAAATTAAAAAAAAAGGAAAACTATTTGCAAATAAAAAAAAGAGAATTTCTTGATTAAACTAAATTTTGTAGAATCACAAGTAAATTTATTTTCTTCTTATGTAAATTTATTAACATTACCAAATAACAACAAATATTATATTTAAAAACATTTAAAAAAAATATATACATATATATATATATATTAATTATTTCAAGTTAATATTAAGGTAGTATTTAATCAAATATTCGATGGACTCGAATTTTGTATAGAGGGGCGAGTTATGTATAATATATTGTATAACTGTTCACTTTAAAACTTTGTTACTGTATTTATTTTAATATTTTAATTTCTAATTATGTTAACATAGTTTTTAATATAATTCCTTTTTGAAAATTATAAGTCAGTTTAAAAAAATATTGGAATAAACCAGAACTGAAAAAATAATAAATTATTTTAATTCAATAAAATAAAAGTGTTTAAATCTTTTATAAAAGTCGCATACACACATAATATACATACACACAAATATATACGTACAAAGACACATGCATACATAGGAATAAATTCTTTAACCAATTAACATAAATAAACAAAAATTCACATTTTACTAACTAAATACCTATAGTTCTGTGCTAATTTTTCTGTGTCTGCCTTAAAATTTATTCTTTGTAATAAAGGTGTGCGAATTATTTCTAACATTTCTAACATTAAGCGCCGATTATAATTGTTATCTGTGTTTAATATTGAAACATTTTCAAAATCTGCAAAATGATATAATTCAGAACTATGAAAACATAAAGCAGTTTTTTGTGAATTCATGTGTCTATATTTTTGATTTGATTTATGACTTGTTACCCTAGTTTTTAATTTATTCTTAGTTGTACCAATATATATCTTATTACAATATTTCTGACTATTCCCATGCAAGGTATTTTATAAATTACATTAGACCTATCCCACTTATCAATCTTATCTTTTGTTTTGCTAAATAGTCTTTTCATTGTATTATATGTCTTGCGAGCTATTCTATATTTCTCTGCATCGTAAATTTTAGATTTTACTAATCTTTCTGATATTCCAAATATATAAGTCAATGACTTATATGTCTTTTGCTGTGTTGTATTATTTATATTACCATTACCATTATTATTATTATTATTGTTATTATTATTATTATTATTATTATTATTATTATTACTATTATTATTATTATTTGTATTGTTGTTAATATTGTTGTTATTATTATTATTCTTATTTGTTCTCCTATCTCTATATTGATATATTAATTTAATTATTAAACTCTTTGGGAAATTATTATATTCTAAAATGTCTTTAATTTTATTTATATTATTTTTATGAAATACCTTATCACTAATATTTAAAACGGTTTCTATGAAATTCTTAGCCGTATTGATAATAATATGTCTTCTATGCTTAGAATAATAATTAATCATTCTCCCTGAGGCTGTAGGTTTCTGGTACCAATTTATTAATAATCTATTTCCTTTTCTAATAATTAGTGTGACTAAGTAAGGAAGTTTATTATCAAACTCTTTCTCAATAGTAAACTTTATATTAGAATTAAATTTGTTTAGTTCTGTTAACATATCATCAATTCCAGATGTAGGAATAATGCAAAACAAATCATCTACATATTTTGTCATTATTCTGGGCTTAAGATCAACTTTTTGAATTGCTCTATGTAATAATTCTTCCATTACAATATCTGCTATAATTGGTGATGCTGTGATCCCATTGGAAGACCTTTTTGTTGTATATATATTTTGTTATTATATTGGAAATATCTATTATCATCTATACAAAATTTTAACATACGTAAAAATAAAGTTTTATTTATGTTAGTATATACTTTGATTGTATCCCATTTTTCTTTTATTGTATTTATTGCAAAAGATATAGGTATACTAGGAAATAGAGAAACCACATCAAAAGAAATTAAACTCTCATTATTAGATATATTCTGATCTCTGATTCTATCTACAAATTCCATTGAATTTTTAATGTTAAAAGTAGAATCTTTCGTAATATTTTTTAAAATATTTGTAATATATCTGCACAATTCATATGAAGGAGAGTTAATAAAACAACATATGGGTCTGAATGGAAAATTCTCCTTATGTATTTTTGGTAATCCATATAAACGAGGAGCTACCGAAATATTTGTCTTAAGTTTATTCTTCTCACTACAATTGATAATATGTTTTTTGAACAATTCCTCAACTATTTCATTGTTGATCTTTTGAAATTTGGTCGTAGGGTATCTATTAATTATATTATAATTCGTTTGATCTCCTACAATATTGTTCATCCTAGAATCATAATCATATTTATTAATCGCTACAGCAGCATTACCTTTATCTGCATCTATAATAAGTATATCATTATTTTTCTTTAAAAAAAGATCAGCTTTCCTTGCTTTGTTTAATATAAACTTATCTCTATTTGTTAATATTATTTTATTTAAATTGTTATCAATAATTGAAGTTAGCCTATTTCTAGCAATTTCTTGTTCTTCTCTTATATAATAGTTCGTACTAAATCTTCTCCCTCTGAAATAATTTTTAAAATAGGAATGTTACCTTTTTTAACAGGTAAAGCATGTTTTTGTCCAAGTGAAAACATCCACTGAATGTCTTTAGGAATGTCTAAATTAGTAGTATTGACAAACCACTTCTTATTAAATTTTATATCTAATTCTTTTAACTGTATTTCTTCTAGTTTCTCAAATTTATTTCTATGTATTATATTTACCTTTTTCCTATCTGAATTAGTCAGATTTTCTTCATAATACAAGAAATCAACAAACTCCCCTAAAGTAAAATGTCCTTCTAAGTCTTTCATAATTATATATCCCTTTTCCTTTGAAAACCCTTCAATAATTCATGTTTTTCCTTAATAGTTAATCTTAAAATTTTGTAGTGCAAATCCTGCGTATATTTGGAAATTGATTGTTGGATATCCAGTAATCGGTCTTTGTTGAATATATTTAGGACATTCTTTGTCGAATATCTTATGAAATTTAGGATGATTCCAGCATTTCTACACCTTACCAAAAAAGTTATTGAAGATTTGGCCTGAACAATTTTATTTCTAATAGCCTTCAGTTGATTGATGCATCTCCTTGTTTGGCTATTTTTCTTAAAACATGTGTAGTCCATAATTGACGTGCTCTCTTTTTATAATTGTTGTTTGGTTTTATTGACCTTTTCTTATATATGTATTTTAGAATGATTGAGCTCGAAGTCGTTTTTGTAAAAATCGTTATAATTTTTCTATTTTATTCGATATTTCGTCAACAATTTGTTGACATCATCAGGAATAATAATTGAAAATTAAAATTTTCTGTATAAATTGGTTTTGAAATATGTTTTCAAAAATATTAAAATAAAAACAAAAGCATATATACAGGCTTGTATATATTTATACATGTAGACATCAATACATATATGAACGTATACATATATGCATACATGAACATACACAACCATATACAAACACACATAGAGAGAGATACAAACACATATGCATGTACATAAACATATGCACATACACACACATACATATGAATACATATATATAAATACATGGGGCTGAGCTTCAGGCTACCATGGGGGTCAGTCGGTGGCGGATAACTGAACGGCCTATAGTACGTAGGTTTGCCGCGAATAACCAATAAGCAGTCCCCGACCAAGAGCGGCAGATGCAGAGGCGTACTATAAAAGGGTACAGGTGACCGAAAATGCTATCTGTGACATGGCGAATCGATGCCGCCATAAAATAGGTATCACCCCACAGAGGGTTCCCTCTTGGGAGGAGAAAATAGGAGAGTGACGCCTCCGTGGTTCCCTCAGTTCTTCTCCGACCAAATAGCGGCGCTCTTATGGGGCATTAGGACCGAGCACGGTAAGGTTCTAATTACGGTATACCGGAATACGGATTTGATTTGATGACATGAGCTGGTAGCGGTAGTATTCTGATAATTTAGTAAACGGTGTGACAACCGGTGGAAATGGCTGTTGGGCTAATGCTACCGTTGCCACCGCCCCGTTAAAACCATGGCAAGTCTCTTGGTACGTTCTTGATTCGTCACCGTTAAGTTGGTGTTGTAGGACCAGATGGAAAATTCCTGGCTTGCGTCGACCTGGCTCTGAACACATAACCCATAAGGTTATGTGTCAACCCTCGCGTGGCCTCCCTGCTTAGGCAAAGATAACCACGGGGTCTTTTGTGACGACTACAACGACAAATCAAGATAGCGGCCAAGAGTTGGGGTCCATAAGAAAGAACAATAACCATGAACACAAACAAACAAGTCGACCAATTGAAAAATAGGACAATTCAGTCTAACTCAGGTGGAATAAATACCCTGGAGCAGAACGCCTTTGGGCAGAGTTCGAAGACACCGAGGTCCTCTGTGAAATATCGAGGGGTGAATCAATCCGTACAGGATACGGAAAGTTCAGGACCTCCCGTAAACGATGTATCACGTGGACGGATCGGCTCAGGATCGGAACCACTACCGAGACAGGCTAGTGATATTTTCGATCAACTTGGAGATCAGATTAAGAGTCTGGTCGATATTTTAGAAGAAGGGAAGAGGAGATCAATCCACCAACCAATGAGAGATGCCATAGTCTCTATAAGGTCTTTATACGATCTGTATGCAGGTGAATTGCGGATTAAAGTGGCCAGGGAAACTCATTGCACCAATTCCGCTACACAAACATCGCCCTGGATGAAGAAACAGAAAATGAAGAGAGCACAGGAAGAACCGGCTGAATTACCTGAAGCTAAGAGAAGAGCACTGAAAGCTACAGCTTTGACATCGGACACTGCTGAGGCAACTTCGCAGGGAGGAGCGGAAAATACTAGCAAAGAGCCACAATGGCAGAAAGCCACGCGGAAAAAGGAAAGGAAGAGAAAGAAAAATAAGAAAGAAAAAGAGAATCTTAAGGGTAGAAGAATCAACCCTAATGCAATAGTTATTGCAGCGGAGGATAACACAACCTATGCTGACATTCTGAGAAAGGTTAAAACGGACCCCAACCTTAGCGAGCTTGGTGAAAATGTCTCGAAAATTAGAAGGACTATTAAAGGCGGCCTACTTCTCCAACTTCGCTCAAACAGTGGCTACACGGAGCGATTGGTAAAGTATTAGGAGAAAAAGTATCAGTCCGCACTCTAAAAGAGAGGAAGACTATTACAATTAGGGATATAGATGAAGTTACAGAGAAGGAAGATGTATACGAGGCTCTACGTAACTTACCATGTCTTCAGGGTGTGGATAAGCCCGACATTCTTAGCCTTAGGAGGTCATATGGCGGGACACAGACCGCCACTTTGACCCTAAATGCTGACTCTGCTGCTGCTCTAATAAAAGAGGGCAGGATAAAGATTGGCCGGGTAATATGCAGGATACGTGAGAAGAAGACTCCGACAAAATGTTACCGATGTCTGCAGTTCGGACATATAGCTCGTCAATGCGAAAGTGAGATTGACCGCTCCGGAACGTGCCTAAAATGTGGGCTAGAGGGACACGTGGTCAAGGACTGCCGGCGGGAACCACTTTGTATGTTCTGCAAAGACGACAACCCACAGCTCGCTAATCATGTTTGCTCCTAAATGACCCTATCAACAAACATTTTTTTTTAACTTTGTATATAATTATACCAAGCATTTATTTTTAGAGTTTTATGACAAATGTGAAATGTCTCCCCCAAAGCCATTGCCAGTGCGACCCCGCCAAAATACAGTTAAAGATTTTAAATTTACTTACTGAATATTTGGAGGGTATTTAGAATTCGACCCGGTCGATTATAACGCTTTTACTTGTTATAATTTATCTTGTACATCCATTGCTCAATGATTTCAAGATTGTGTACATATGTTTATATGTAGGTATGTACATGTTTATGTAGCTTCAAAGAAATTTTTTAAATTTACCTGCTTTCAATGGCAGCTAAACTGATGCTGCATATTACGAAATGGTAATTTGAAATCTATTAGGCGGCGTCATTAACTGTCGCTTTTTCTTTTCATATAAAACAGTGGAATACAAAATTTAAAAATTATGTTCCCAATATTTATTATTCATACAAAAAGAACACAAAATAATATTCAGTTTTAACCCTTTCCGTCGTTGTCTCTTGTAGACGCAAATCACCTTGAGGTATTATGCTTGCGTATGAAGCTACGTGTAAAAGTATGGGGTCATAAAAGTGTTTGTAAATCTATTTTAGTTCACATCTGCTGCTTTTCTTGGTTAATTATTATGTTTTGCATTTCATTGATCATTTGTTTCATTTCATCCATCGTTTTTATATGAGTTTGTTGGTTATAATTTGTTGCAAGAAATATGTACTTCGTTCATTTGTTTTTTCTTTCGATAGGCGCCTAGTTTAATGCAGTAGTGACACGTATGCAAATCGGTGTTTTATTATAAAGAGAATTTGTCACTTAGTCGAACAGCTACCTGAATTTATATAATAATATAGACGTAACATATTTTAAACGTACTGTGCGCTGTTGTATATATATATATATATATATATATATATATATATATATATATATATATATATATATATATATATACATATATATATATATATATATATATATATATATATAATTTTATATATATATATATATATATATATATATATATATATCTATATATATTTATATATATATATATATATATATATATATATATATATATATATATATATATATATATATATATATATATATATATATATATATACAGTGGAAGCTCGAAATAATTAAGTCATAGAAAAGTTAAGCACCTTTTATTTACCACACGTGACGCTAAAAAGTTAAGTGCTTCTCAACTTTTTAGAGACAATTTATTTTATTTTGTTTTTCTGTTTCTAAGATCATTTTAACTTCTTATATTTCAATCCTCAATTCATATTTATAAATACAGTGAGACATAAAAGCGCAACAAAAATAAAATAAGTGCGTATAGCAGTTACCGTTATAATTTTTGCAAATTTTATTTACATTCTTTAACTGTTATTGACGACACTTGCACCTGATTGTATTCTCTCATGTGATGAGACTATTACGTGAATGCCGATAGCCTTGATGAGAATGAAACGGACACAGGCACGGATCAAGAGGATGACAATGTGACCGAAGCTCCAGAGTTCGTACCATATAATGATGCAATATGCGCAGTTAATACTCTGATCAAATGGAATGAGTACAATTCCAAGTCCTCCGACAAACATATTTCACAGCTTCTCGAACTGCGATCCGATATCGTAAAATGACATTCAAATAAATAGCTCCATCAAAATAAAGCTACTGATTACTCTACCGCAACAAATAAGCGAAATGTGTAGTAATATATGCATATCTTCTAACTGTTTTTCATATTAAAGAAAGTTATATATATGTACATAAAAATATGTATATACGTATGTATAATCCTAATTTTAAAATAAATAAACAATGAGTAAATATATAGTACATATAACCATATGCAGTTTTCATACTACGAAAAGTTTAGATTTCGGAAAAGTTTATCACCCCAAAAACAAACTACTTAACTTTTTCGAGCCTCCACTATATATGTATATATATATATATATATATATATATATATATATATATATATATATATATATATATATATATATATATATATATATATATATATATATTTATATATATACTTATATATATACCAATATATGAGATTATATTGGTTTGAAAGCGCTAGGGGTTAAAAATTCATTTTTTTATGCTGACTTTTTTTACAAAAGTACCGTTAAATCGAAACGGGGTCTATATAACGGTACTTTATTATAATGTAAAATAAATAGAAGACATTCACACCTTTCATTTGACACCTATATCAAATATATCTGATAAGAAATAAAGACGCTACAAAGCAATTAAAAAGTAAAATAAGTGCAGGTACGTTTTAAAATTTTATTTTCCTACTTGTATATTTGTTCTTGCAATATACATAGGAGTATGCACATACTCGTACATATGTAAGTATGTTTGTAAATTAGTTTTTACAAAATATTAACATGCTTATATGTAAGTATGTTTGTAAATTAGTTTTTGCAAAATATTAACATGCTTATATGTATGTATATATGTTTTTATTTCTTTACATTTTCAAGGTTTTCTTATTATTAATAAAAAGAAATAAAAAATTAAAGCAATTTAAATAATACCGTTACTTTAAATATGAGAAAATGTAAAGAAGTATGACCATGTTACAAGTAAAGTGAATTTCTAAGTATAAACATGCGTGTTGTGGAAATATTTAAATTATTTAATTGTGCAGAAAATGGAAAACTTTCCGAAGAAGTTATCCAAAAATTAATAGAGTGGGGTCTTGTTCCCAAAGAAGGGGACTATAAATGTAAAAATTGTCATGTGCTGAAGCTAATAAAAAGTGGTTGTAAAGACGGATGGAAGTGGAAGTGAGTCTAAATCTGTCATAATTTTTAAGTATATTATTAACTAATTTAAATATAAATTTTTGTATGCGAAAATATGTAGGTGTTTTGAGAAGATAAAGAAATATAAAAAAAAACATCGACATGCCGCTCAAGTATAAGCATTAGGACTGGGACATTTTTTGAAAAATCTAAGCTAAGTGTCTTCCAAATTATACTACTTGTTTATTTTTGGGTCAAAAATAGTCCACTAAGTTTTATAAAGGAGGAGTTAGCAATTGCGTTACAAACCGCCGTCGATTTCAATTCTTTTTGTCGAGAGGTTTGTATATTTGGCTCTTTTCAAACCAATTTGGTGATTGGGGGACCAAATATAGTTGTAGAAATCGACGAATCCAAATTAGGTAAGCGGAAGTACCACCGAGGACACCATGTTGATGGCCAATGGATATTTGGTGTGGTAGAACGGGAATCAGGGAAGTCATTTATGATTCCCGTGGAAACTAGATCCCGTGAAGTTTTAGTAACATTAATAAAAAAATATATCAGACCGGGGTCCATAATCGTTTCCGATTGCTGGAAGGTATGAATATATTTTTTAGTATAACTATCCTTTTTTCCATTTATCGTTGAAATAATTCTTTTTCCATTATTAGGCGTACGATACTATATCGGAAGAAGGATACATTCACCACAAGGTGAATCACAGTGTATCCTTCAGAGATGACCAATCTGGACAGCATACAAATACAATAGAGGGGTTATGGCGCCATTTAAAAAGGTCCATTCCGGAATACAACCGGAGGAAGATGTTTTATAATGGATATGTCCAAAAATTTATATTTTTAAGGTGGTGTAAAGCTCGCAAGCAAGACCCCTTCCTTAAATTTCTAAATTTTGCCGGCATGGTTTATAACCCCTTAAACCCACCAAATTAGTTATTAATTTTTATATTCATTTTATATTTATTTATTCATACATTTTACTTATAATTTAATTTACTATATATGTATAAGTAGAATTAATATATTATAGTTTTAGTTTAGTATATACATATATATATATATATATATATATATATATATATATATATATATATATATATATATATTTTTCCTTCTGTTCTGTTACTTCAATCATCGACTGAAGAATTATTTGGCCAGTCCTAAAACTATTCCGCCACCACCAATTCACACGGAATGCCGTGCTACAAACTAATTCCTATTTCCCTAAGAAATTCTACCAGTACCATGTAATCCTCTACCCGCTCCCGACGGAAAAAGTCGACAACAGATGTATGCCCAAGCAAAAGTGGGTATGCCCTCCTAACCGTCTCGTACCGCTCACACTCAAATATGACATGTGAGTCGTCCTCCACCTCACCGCAGTGCTCACATAAGTCCGAATCGCCTACTCCCATCCTCGCCAGAGTCGCCCTACCGAATGAATGCCCACTCATCAGCCTATTCACTACCTTCATATCGTTCGGTACCATGTTCCTGACCCCCCTAAACCACGGATCACCCCTATTCAAGCGGGGGTATATCGCCCCGTACTGTCGGCCCTTCGTCGCGCATAGTTCCTCATATTCCTGCGCCCATTCCTGCCATAACTCGTCCTCAATACTGCATACTGCATCCCTGATTGATAACTCCGTATCAACCACCTCGCCCTGATCCAGTGCCGCCTTGGCAGCCCTGTCCGCCATCTCATTACCGTATATGCTCGAATGTCCCGGTATATAATGCAATTCAATTCTATCATATATTTTTGTACAATAGATTGAAAAGATGAGTTAATATAAAAAACATGAAAATTAAAAATATAAAATATATAAAAACTATTTTAGGTAAAAATATTTTTTAAGGTGGAATGTGGTGCGAAATACCATTGGGAATAAAATTTTGAAGCCCGGCCGAAGGCCAGCAATGCAGAAAATCTTTACTCAGCGAAGCCACTTTTGGAGATACATAGAGGAGAAAATCCCTAAGCCCGGCCAAAGGCCGGCAAAACAAAAAATCATTACTCAGCGAAACCACTTTTGGATATACATAGAGGAGAAAATCCCTAAGCCCGGCCGAAGGCCGGCAATGCGAAAAATCATTACTCAGCGAAGCCACTTTTGGACATACATAGAGGAGAAAATCCCTAAGCCCGGCCAAAGGCCGGCAAAACAAAAAATCATTACTCAGCGAAGCCACTTTTGGACATACATAGAGGAGAAAATCCCTAAGCCCGGCCAAAGGCCGGCAATGCAAAAAATCATTACTCAGCGAAGCCACTTTTGGACATACATAGAGGAGAAAATCCCTAAGCCCGGCCAAAGGCCGGCAATGCAAAAAATCATTACTCAGCGAAGCCACTGTTCGACATACATAGAGGAGAAAATCCCTAAGCCCGGCCAAAGGCCGCCAAAACAAAAAATCATTACTCAGCGAAGCCACTTTTGGACATACATAGAGGAGAAAATCCCTAAGCCCGGCCAAAGGCCGGCAATACAAAAAATCATTACTCAGCGAAGCCACTTTTGGACATACATAGAGGAGAAAATCCCTAAGCCCGGCCGAAGGCCGGCAATACAAAAAATCATTACTCAGCGAAGCCACTGTTCGACATAGTCCCAGTTTACATTGTGCAATTTTTGTCGCTGCGATTCTTATTTTGTGTGAGAGTCCTGAAATAGGAATATATACCATTTGTATTCCTTTCTCGCTCTTCCTCACTAAATATCAAAAATTTCTGCGACAAAAATTGCATAGTGTAAATCGGGACATACAGTAAAATCATACCTGCCCTTATTTATTACGTTTTAATTCCTTTGTAGCGTCTTTAGTTCTTATCAGATATTTTTGATATAGATGTCAAATGAAAGGTGTGAATGTCTTCTATTTAGTTTACATTTTAATAAAGTACCGTTATATAGACCCCGTTTCGATTTAACGGTACTTTTGTAAAAAAAGCCAGTATAAAAAAAATGAATTTTTAACTCCTAGCGCTTTTAAACCAATATAATCAGGTTGTTATATATCGTTTGAAAGGTATTTTCAAGACCTCGACGATATCAATATCAATCATGTGGTGTTAATATGAAGGATGTTATAGCCATATTTATGTTTGAACTTTAGAGGGCTATATCTCCCAAACTAAGGGAGTCCGCTCCAATTTTTTTTACCATAATTCTTAGATTAATTAGTACTACCTGTGACCAAAGTTTTATTAAATTCTGCGAATGTTACGTGATCTAGATTTGTTCCTAAATATATATATATATATATATATATATATATATACAACAGCGCACAGTACGTTTAAAATATGTTACGTCTATATTATTATATAAATCAGGGCTCCTCAGCCATTACACTCCAGATACGAGTGCCAATCGGATTTTTTACACGTATTCACATACGCAACACGAACAGTAACGAAATTCACATCAATGAGAGAAGAGAAAATAAAAATCTTATTCATAGACAACAACAAATGCATGACTAAATTTTCAACCTGCGTTGCCATCGTTCAATTTTTTGTATTCTTGAATGGATGAATTTATATATATTATGATTTTTAGTAATTTTGTATGATACAAAAATGGTTTTATAATATTTCATATCTCCATTGGAAGATAGTATTGTCTGTAATAGAATATTTTAATATAAGACTTATGAAAAATTTCTACAGACGAACTTTTTTTTAAATCGAAAGAAATGTTATTTACTCAGTTGCACGAGTATTTTAAAATTTTTGGTACATTATCTTTACACCATTTACAGTTTTATTTCCGAATTTTCTTATCATATTTTAGAAAATTCTATTTATTTATATTTCATAATTTCCCAAATATGTATATACAGTGGCTCATAGCTTTATTTAAATTTTTTTTTTTCATAAAAAACATGCGCCTTGCCTCGTCGAACTTTAACAGTCAATTAAATTAAATTTTTGTGTGCGCTTAGGAGGCCAAAATATTATACTACATACAAGGGCTCACAGCGATAAGGCCGGTACTCTGTTTGAATTTTCGAAAAATATTTAGCAAAATTGTGTTCAGAAAAATTTCACGTGTTTTTCATAGTAAACTAGTTTTCCAAATTTTTCCACGCTTATTTCGACTAAATACTTTTTATATGGGCTTTGACAGCATTTCGGTCGAAATTGTGAATCGGCTATCGAAACAAAAATCAATTTCACACATTTATAAAAGTAAAAACTAAGTTTACCTTCTTATATTATTATCAATTTGATTTTGTGATCAACGGCAACACCTTTAAATGTTCTTTCTTGTTCACATAATTGCCAGACAAAATAGATGCAATATCGCCAAATTTTGGAGAAAAAACATCAAAATCTTCATATTACTTTTTCAAATCGTTAATGTGAAATTATTACGGTAGTTTTATGAAAAATACCTCAAAATTTCTACAGAATTAAAAAATGCTTTCAATTTTTCATATAAAACGGTGTTATTTTGACAAAAATATTTAAAAACAATGAGTAAGTTCAATTTGAAGTACACGTAAAATAAGAAATTGCTTCTGTTTAAATTTTTTTATTGCAAAAAGTTTTATGGGGAGAAGAGGGTACATAAGGCTCTTTTTTCCGAGGCTCTATATCTCAGAAGTTACATTGCCGATTATTATTATTTAGATTTTTTAATTAGCTTCTTTAATGTAGCTATCACCTATTACTAATATTTTACGAATTATATTGCTAGAAGTACGAGTTTCAACGTCTAGTAGCGTCCTTATATAGAATTTTTTCAAAATTACAAACATTTTAATAGATGAATTGACTTGAAAGCAAATTTTTTGATTTGTAAGTCTTTTTTTATAAAATATGTTTTTTCTCTTAATTAAAAGTAAGAAGCAAAATGTTTTGATTCCACATACATATTTAGATTGTTTTACTCCTCTATTATAATTTCCTGGACTTGGTCTTTTAAATATTTCGTTCAAATTTAAACGTGATTTAAATACGTTATTTTTAAACAGAAATAACGGAACACAATATTTTTATGTCAGATAAAATGGCAATATATAAGTCAATATATTTCAACATTATGTACATTAATAAATTCGGAAAAAAATTTAAAATAATTTTAGCCTTACAAATATTGCGTGGAGTGTATAATTTATTCACTATAAGGAAGTTCGCCTGTATTAATTAAATGTAAGAAATACATATTAATGAAAACTTTATTTAAATATTTCATGTCATTTAAGTTTTGGCATAAAAAGTCGTAAAAATGACGTCGTCTGGCAACATTATTTGTACGCTCTTGCTGAAAAAAACAGTCACTAACACATGAAAAATTCACAAATACATTATACTTAAATATTCTCTCCCATTGAGGAGCCCTGATATAAATTCAGGTAGCTGTTCGACTAAGTGACAAATTCTCTTTATAATAAAACACCGATTTGCATACGTGTCACTACTGCATTAAACTAGGCGCCTATCGAAAGAAAAAACAAATGAACGAAGTACATATTTCTTGCAACAAATTATAACCAACAAACTCATATAAAAACGATGGATGAAATGAAACAAATGATCAATGAAATGCAAAACATAATAATTAACCAAGAAAAGCAGCAGATGTGAACTAAAATAGATTTACAAACACTTTTATGACCCCATACTTTTACACGTAGCTTCATACGCAAGCATAATACCTCAAGGTGATTTGCGTCTACAAGAGACAACGACGGAAAGGATTAAAACTGAATATTATTTTGTGTTCTTTTTGTATGAATAATAAATATTGGGAACATAATTTTTAAATTTTGTATTCCACTGTTTTATATGAAAAGAAAAAGCTACAGTTAATGACGCCGCCTAATAGATTTCAAATTACCATTTCGTAATATGCAGCATCAGTTTAGCTGCCATTGAAAGCAGGTAAATTTAAAAAATTTCTTTGAAGCTACATAAACATGTACATACCTACATATAAACATATGTACACAATCTTGAAATCATTGAGCAATGGATGTACAAGATAAATTATAACAAGTAAAAACGTTATAATCGACCGGGTCGAATTCTAAATACCCTCCAAATATTCAGTAAGTAAATTTAAAATCTTTAACTGTATTTTGGCGGGGTCGCACTGGCAATGGCTTTGGGGGAGACATTTCACATTTGTCATAAAACTCTAAAAATAAATGCTTGGTATAATTATATACAAAGTTAAAAAAAAATTTTTGTTGATAGGGTCATTTAGGAGCAAACATGATTAGCGAGCTGTGGGTTGTCGTCTTTGCAGAACATACAAAGTGGTTCCCGCCGGCAGTCCTTGACCATGTGTCCCTCTAGCCCACATTTTAGGCACGTTCCGGAGTGGTCAATCTCACTTTCGCATTGACGAGCTATATGTCCGAACTGTAGACATCGGTAACATTTTGTCGGAGTCTTCTTCTCACGTATCCTGCATATTACCCGGCCAATCTTTATCCTGCCCTCTTTTATTAGAGCAGCAGCAGAGTCAGCATTTAGGGTCAAAAAGGCGGTCTGTGTCCCGCCATATGACCTCCTAAGGCTAAGAATGTCGGGCTTATCCACACCCTGAAGACATGGTAAGTTACGTAGAGCCTCGTATACATCTTCCTTCTCTGTAACTTCATCTATATTCCTAATTGTAATAGTCTTACTCTCTTTTAGAGTGCGGACTGACACTTTTTCTCCTAATACATTACCAATCGCTCCGTGTGGCCACTGTTTGAGCGAAGTTGGAGAAGTAGGCCGCCTTTAATAGTCCTTCTAATTTTCGAGACATTTTCACCAAGCTCGCTAAGGTTGGGGTCCGTTTTAACCTTTCTCAGAATGTCAGCATAGGTTGTGTTATCCTCCGCTGCAATAACTATTGCATTAGGGTTGATTCTTCTACCCTTAAGATTCTCTTTTTCTTTCTTATTTTTCTTTCTCTTCCTTTCCTTTTTCCGCGTGGCTTTCTGCCATTGTGGCTCTTTGCTAGTATTTTCCGCTCTTCCCTGCGAAGTTGCCTCAGCAGTGTCCGATGTCAAAGCTGTAACTTTCAGCGCTCTTCTCTTAGCTTCAGGTAATTCAGCCGGTTCTTCCTGTGCTCTCTTCGTTTTCTGTTTCTTCATCCAGGGCGATGTTTGTGCAGCGGAATTGGTGCAATGAGTTTCCCTGGCCACTTTAATCCGCAATTCACCTGCATACAGATCGTATAAAGACCTTATAGAGACTATGGCATCTCTCATTGGTTGGTGGATTGATCTCCTCTTCCCTTCTTCTAACATATCGACCAGACTCTTAATCTGATCTCCAAGTTGATCGAAAATATCACTAGCCCGTCTCGGTAGTTTTTCCGATCCTGAGCCGATCCGTCCACGTGATACATCGTTTACGGGAGGTCCTGAACTTTCCGTATCCTGTACGGATTGATTCACCCCTCGATTTTTCACAGGGGACCTCGGTGTCTTCGAACTCTGCCCAAAGGCGTTTTGCTCCAGGGTATTTATTCCACCTGAGTTAGACTGAATTGTCCTATTTTTCAATTGGTCGACTTGTTTGTTTGTGTTCATGGTTATTGTACTTTCTTATGGACCCCAACTCTTGGCCGCTATCTTCATTTGTCGTTGTAGTCGTCACAAAAGACCCCGTGGTTATCTTTGCCTAAGCAGGGAGGCCACGCGAGGGTTGACACATAACCTTATGGGTTATGTGTTCAGAGCCAGGTCGACGCAAGCCAGGAATTTTCCATCTGGTCCTACAACACCAACTTAACGGTGACGAATCAAGAACGTACCAAGAGACTTGCCATGGTTTAACGGGGCGGGGGCAACGGTAGCATTAGCCCAACAGCCATTTCCACCGGTTGTCACACCGTTTACTAAAGTGTCAGAATACTACCGCTACCAGCTCATGTCATCAAATCAAATCCGTATTCCGGTATACCGTAATTAGAACCTTACCGTGCTCGGTCCTAATGCCCCATAAGAGCGCCGCTATTTGGTCGGAGAAGAACTGAGGGAACCACGGAGGCGTCACTCTCCTATTTTCTCCTCCCAAGAGGGAACCCTCTGTGGGGTGATACCTATTTTATGGCGGCATCGATTCGCCATGTCACAGATAGCATTTTCGGTCACCTGTACCCTTTTATAGTACGCCTCTGCATTTGCCGCTCTTGGTCGGGGACTGCTTACACTGCTGCTTATTCGCAGCAAACCTACGTACTATAGGCCGTTCAGTTATCCGCCACCGACTGACCCCCATGGTAGCCTGAAGCTCAGCCCCATGTATTTATATATATATGTATTCATATGTATGTGTGTGTATGTGCATATGTGTATGTACATGCATATGTGTTTGTATCTCTCTCTATGTGTGTGTATATATGTTTGTATATGGTTGTGTATGTTCATGTATGCATATATGTATACGTTCATGTATGTATTGATGTATACATGTATAAATATATACAAGCATGTATATATGCTTTTGTTTTTATTTTAATATTTTTGAAAACATATTTCAAAACCAATTTATACAGAAAATTTTAATTTTCAATTATTATTCCTGATGATGTCAACAAATTGTTGACGAAATATCGAATAAAATAGAAAAATTATAACGATTTTTACAAAAACGACTTCGAGCTCAATCATTCTAAAATACATATATAAGAAAAGGTCAATAAAACCAAATAACAATTATAAAAAGAGAGCACGTCAATTATGGACTACAGAAGTTTTAAGAAAAATAGCCAAACAAGGAGATGCATCAATCAACTGAAGGCTATTATAAATAAAATTGTTCAGGCCAAATCTCCAATAACTTTTTTGGTAAGGTGTAGAAATGCTGGAATCATCCCAAATTTCATAAGATATTCGACAAAGAATGTCCTTAATATATTCAACAAAGACCGATTACTGGATATCCAACAATCAATTTCCAAATATACGCAGGATTTGCACAACAAAATTTTAAGATTAGCTATTAAGGAAAAACATGAATTATTGAAGGGTTTTCAAAGGAAAAGGGATATATAATTATGAAGGACTTAGAAGGATATTTTACTTTAGGGGAGTTTGTTGATTTCTTGTATTATGAAGAAAATCTGACTAATTCATATAGGAAAAAGGTAAATATAATACATAGAAATAAATTTGAGAAACTAGAAGAAATACAGTTAAAAGAATTAGATATAAAATTTAATAAGAAGTGGTTTGTCAATACTACTAATTTAGACATTCCTAAATACATTCAGTGGATACTTTCACTTGGAAAAAAACATGCTTTACCTGTTAAAAAAGGTAACATTCCTATTTTAAAAATTATTTCAGAGGGAGAAGATTTAGTACGAACTATTATGGAAGAGAAGAACAAGAAATTGCTAGAAATAGACTAACTTCAAATATTGATAACAATTTAAATAAAATAATATTAACAAATAGAGATAAGTTATATTAAAAAAGACAAGGAAAGCTGATCTTTTCTTAAAGAAAAATAATGACATACTTATTATAGATGCAGATAAAGGTAATGCTGCTGTAGCGATTAATAAATATGATTATGATTCTAGGATGAACAATATTGTAGGAGATCAAACGAATTATAATATAATTAATAGATACCCTACGACCAAATTTCAAAAGATCAACAATGAAATAGTTGAGGACCTGTTCAAAAAACATATTATCAATTGTAGTGAGAAGAATAAACTTAAGACAAATATTTCGGTAGCTCCTCGTTTATATGGATTACCAAAAATACATAAGGAGAATTTTCCATTCAGACCCATATGTTCTTTTATTAACTCTCCTTCATATGAATTGTGCAGATATATTACAAATATTTTAAAAAATATTACGAAAGATTCTACTTTTAACATTAAAAATTCAATGGAATTTGTAGATAGAATCAGAGATCAGAATATATCTAATAATGAGAGTTTAATTTCTTTTGATGTGGTTTCTCTATTTCCTAGTATACCTATATCTTTTGCAATAAATACAATAAAAGAAAAATGGGATACAATCAAAGTATATACTAACATAAATAAAACTTTATTTTTACGTATGTTAAAATTTTGTATAGATGATAATAGATATTTCCAATATAATAACAAAATATATATACAACAATAAGGACTTCCAATGGGATCACAGCATCACCAATTATAGCAGATATTGTAATGGAAGAATTATTACATAGAGCAATTCAAAAAGTTGATCTTAAGCCCAGAATAATGACAAAATATGTAGATGATTTGTTTTGCATTATTCCTACATCTGGAATTGATGGTATGTTAACAGAACTAAACAAATTTAATTCTAGTATAAAGTTTACTATTGAGAAAGAGTTTGATAATAAACTTCCTTAGTTAGACACACTAATTATTAGAAAAGGAAATAGATTATTAATAAATTGGTACCAGAAACCTACAGCCTCAGGCAGAATGATTAATTATTATTCTAAGCATAGAAGACATATTATTTTCAATACGGCTAAGAATTTCATAGAAACCGTTTTAAATATTAGTGATAAGGTATTTCATAAAAATAATATAAATAAAATTAAAGACATTTTAGAATATAATAATTTCCCAAAGAGTTTAATAATTAAATTAATATATCAATATAGAGATTGGAGAACAAATAACAATAATAATAATAATAATAACAACAATATTAACAACAATACAAATAATAATAATAGTAATAATAATAATAATAATAATAATAATAATAATAATAACAATAATAATAATAATAATAATAATGGTAATGGTAATATAAATAATACTACACAGCAGAAGACATATAAGTCATTGACTTATATATCTGGAATATCACAAAGATTAGTAAAATCTAAAATTTACGATGCAGAGAAATATAGAATAGCCCACAAGACATATAATACAATGAAAAGACTATTTAGCAAAACAAAAGATAAGATTGATAAGTGGGATAGGTCTAATGTAATTTATAAAATACCTTGCATGGGAATAGTCAGAAAAATTGTAATAAGATATATATTGGTACAACTAAGAATAAATTAAAGACTAGGGTAACAAGTCATAAATCAGATCAAAAATATAGACACATGAATTCACAAAAAACTGCTTTATGTTTTCATAGTTCTGAATTATATCATTTTGCAGATTTTGAAAATGTTTCAATATTAAACACAGATAACAATTATAATCGGCGCTTAATGTTAGAAATGTTAGAAATAATTCGCACACCTTTATCACAAAGAATAAATTTTAAGGCAGACACAGGAAAATTAGCACAGAACTATAGGTATTTAGTTAGTAAAATTTGAATTTTTGTTTATTTATGTTAATTGGTTAAAGAATTGATTCCTATGTATGTATGTGTCTTTGTACGTATATATTTGTGTGTATGTATGTTATGTGTGTGTATGCGTGTATACATGTATATATGTATGTGTATGCATGCACATATGTATATATATTTATATCATATCATTATTTTTATATGTTATTTATATACACTATACACTGTAATCAATTCTTATCCTTGTTGTAATGTTGATTGAATAGTTTAAATATTGTAAATGTTTAGTTATATATATATATATATATATATATATATATATATATATATATTATGTATGTAAATTTGTATATATGTTAATATATTAATTTCTAATTATGTTAGTTATTTATATATATTTATTCATATGTATGTGCATATGTGTATGTACATGCATATGTGTTTGTATCTCTCTATGTGTGTGTATATATGTTTGTATATGGTTGTGTATGTTCATGTATGCATATATGTATACGTTCATGTATGCATTGATGTATACATGTATATATATATATATATACAAGCCTGTATATATGCTTTTGTTTTTATGTTAATATTTTTGAAAACATATTTCAAAACCAATTTATGCAGAAAATTTTAATTTTCAATTATTATTCCTGATGATGTCAACAAATTGTTGACGAAATATCGAATAAAATAGAAAAATTATAAAGATTTTTACAAAAACGACCTCGAGCTCAATCATTCTAAAATAAGAAAAGGTCAATAAAACCAAACAACAATTATAAAAAGAGAGCACATCAATTATGGACTACAGAAGTTTTAAGCAAAATAGCCAAACAAGGAGATGCATCAATCAACTGAAGGCTATTAGAAATAAAATTGTTCAGGCGAAATCTTCAATAACTTTTTTGGTAAGATGTAGAAATGCTGGAATCATCCCAAATTTCATAAGATATTCGACAAAGAATGTCCTAAATATTTTCAACAAAGACCGATTACTGGATATCTAACAATCAATTTCCAAATATACGTAGGATTTGCACAACAAAATTTTAAGATTAGCTATTAAGGAAAAACATGAATTATTGAAGCATTTTCAAAGGAAAAGGGATATTATTCCTTTCCACCGCTGAATTTGAGTTTTCATTGAGGTCGGTTGTATTTTGTTATTCAAAATATACTCATAGAAAATATACTCATAGAATACATTTTCAAATTGAAAATAAATATATAAAAAAAGAATAAGTTAATTGGAAAAATATTAAAAATAATAAATTTGTATATAAAACAATACTACACAATCAATATGAATACTGGTGAAGCAAATTTAAGGGATGACGGTAGCGGTGATGAAATTTGGCAAAATATACCAATAAAACGTAAGCAATCTGAATCTCCAAAAATATACCAAAAGAAACGGTCATATTTGAATGACGGACCAAGCACTTCTAATAATAAATATGCAACTCTTAGTATTGATGATGATGAAAATGGAATCAATGAATAGAAATCCAACGAAAATACACCACCAAAACCTCCACCTATTTATATACCAAATGTAGAAAATATTAGCCTTATGTTGAAAAAACTTAATGGTGTAATTTCTGTTAATGATTTTAGTTATAAGTCATTAAGAGTTGACCATCTCGTTTAATGATAAATGCAGTAGATCACTACCGTAAAGTTGTTAAATATTTAGAAGTGTCAAAAATTTATTTCCATACTTACCAATTGAAACAGGAAAAATCATATCGAGTTGTAATAAAAGGTCTTCACCACACAACACCTATTGTAGACATAAAAGCAGAACTAATAACGCAAGGTCATCAAGTCAGGGAGATAATAAATGCCAAAAGTCGTGTTACTAAAGAACCTTTATCTATGTTCTTTGTTGATTTGGACCCCAGTTCAAACAGCAAAGATGTCTATAATATAAAACATATCAATAATGCTTTGGTTAAAATCGAACCGCCGTTTAAAACCAATGATTTGGTACAATGCCACCGGTGTCAAGAATTTGGACATACGAAGACATACTGCAAGAAACCCTATAAATGTGTCAAATGCGCTATGGATCACGCATCTTCTCTTTGCTCTAAGCCTCTGGAAACGCCGCCGCGTTGTGTTCATTGTCTAAATAACCATACAGCCAATTATAAAGGTTGTTAAGTGTATCAAGATCTGGTCTCCAAAAGGCCTTTAATACAAATTAATCCCTTGACAACTAAAAAATCAAATAACTTTAGCTTAAACATGGCAGATTATCCCAATATTAAAGGTAATTCAAATAATTATAATCAAAATAATAACGGTTTCAATATGTCATACTCGGAAGCTGTTAAATGCCAAGACACAAATTTTTCACCGAGATTGGAAAAGTTAGAAAAAATGATGGAGAATCTCATGAATATGATAACAATGATATTGACAAAATTATGCAAATAAATTTTAGAATGGGAATATGGAATGCTAACGGGCGTTCTAATCATAAGAATGAAACCAAAATTTTTCTCAAAAACAATAATATAGACATATTCTTAATATCGGAAACCCACTTTAATAGCAAAACTTATTTTAAAATACGCGGTTTTGATACACTAAATGCTTTCCACCCTGATGACAGGTCTCATGGTGGAGCAGCTGTTTTAGTGAAATCCACTATAATATACGAAACATTAGATGCGGTTGAAGAACCATATATACAAGCAGCTGGGATTAAAGTGAAATGTGAAAATTTTTTCCTTAACATATTTTCTGTTTATTTTCCACCAAGGCATAGCGTTAAATGTCTGCAATATGAACACTTCTTTAGTTCGGTAGGATCAAAATTCATTGTAGGAGGAGATTTTAATGCTAAGCACCCATACTGGGGCTCACGCTTAGCAAACCCAAAAGGAAAAGAGCTTTATAAGTGTATTTTAAAAAATCATTATAGTCCAATTTCAACTGGAGCACCTACATACTGGCCAAGTGATCCAACCAAAATTCCAGATCTTTTAGATTTTGCTATTTTTAATGGTATCTCAAGAGCGTTACTAGATATCTCGGAAAGTGCTGATTTAAGTTCAGATCACACTCCAGTTATTCTATATTACAATACACGTATCAAGCTTAGGGATATTCAAAACAACATTTTTACAAATAGAACAGATATTCTTCAATATGCTACCTATATAGAAAACAATATAAATCTAAATGTTTCTTTGAAATCTGGATATGAGATAGAAGATGCTATTGAAATATTCTCTAATCTCATTTGTGAGGCAGCTTTCATGTCTACGCCAACAAATGAAGAACCAAATGGACATAATGTTAAAATTTCCAACGAAATTCGGAATTTGATAAGGAATAAAAGATATTTGAGAAGGATATACCAAAGAACCAGAAGTTCACTGGATAAAACTAATTTAAATAATGCAGCTAATTTTTTAAAGCGGAGATTAAAAGAATATAAAAATGAAGCTGTAGAAGACTTTCTAAGGAACTTGGATCCATCTCGGAATGATCAGTATAATCTCTGGAAAGCTACAAAATATCTTAAAAGACCTATAAAAAGAGATGTTCCTTTCAAAAATGTTAGTGGGGCTTGGTGCAAATCCGATCTTTCTAAAGTAAGCGCTCTGAAGGAACATTTGGAAAACACTTTTCAACCATACAGTTTGAATAATCAATCACAAAAGGATGAAATACAACAATTCCTAGATGTGGCTTGCCAAATGTGTCGTCCAATAAAACATGTTACCCCTAATGAGATTCAACAAACTATCGTCAACCTTAATAACAAAATGTCTCCAGGCTACGATAAAATTTCTACAAAAATGATTAAATGTCTGCCAAAAAAAGGTTTAATTTTCTTAACTATATTGTTTAATTCCATATTATGATTAAACTATTTTCCGTCCCAGTAGAAGTATGCAGAAATCATTATGATTAAGAAACAAAATAAGCCTGAACACTTAATAACTTCATATAGGCCAATAAACTTACTGCCAGTACTGTCAAAGATATTTGAAAAATTACTGTTGGAAAGGATGCTACCAATTTTAGAAGCACAAAACACAATTCCAGAGCACCAGTTTGGATTTAGACATAAATACGGTACCCCAGAACAGTGTCATCGAATTGTGGAATGTATTCCTAGAGCCATGGAACGAAAGCAGTATTGCAGTGCGGTGTTCATGGATATACAACAAGCGTTTGATAGAGTATGGCATTCAGGCTTGTTATTTAAAATTAAAAAAACTGTTACCAGCTCCTTTTTATGTCCTACTAAAGTCTTATTTACACGAAAGAAAATTCTTCGTTAGAGTCAACAGCAAAACCTCTGCACTTGGTTTTATACAATCTGGAGTTCCACAAGGAAGCGTTTTAGGGCCAGTGTTATATACACTTTTTTTTTTTTTTTTTTTAGGAGTAGGACCAGCACTCAGGGGATGACCCCTATATATGCACTGCATTGCACCGGAACTGAAAACGAGGGGATAGTATTGAGGGGACAGATTAGGAAAGATGAGAAGATAGACAGTTTTTTTTTTGTAGCTATTTCAACCTTTTTTACTTCGCCGGCTAATTTTTGCTACAGGGCCGACGAAGGTGGGTGCTGTTACTCTGCTTTTAGTACATGATAGTGTCAGTCGCTGCCAATTATGTTCAGTGACCAGTGACTATGCCTTCATCATTGAAACAGGCTGGCAACAACTAACACAACCACGCACTAATGCTGATCAGAAGAATTCAACACAATATTTCATGACTCAGCGCGGGCTCGAACTCACGACCCTCCGCTTCATAGTCTCGTGTTCTACTACTTCAGCCAACAGCACCCACGTCCGATATGCCAACAACAAATAACACAACTATAGCAACATATGCCGATGACACTGTTATTATGGCTTCGCAAGATTCTCAACTTGAAGCTTCTAGTAAACTACAAATCTGTTTAAATCTAGTAGAAGATTGGCTAAATAAATGGAACATTAAGGTCAACACGGAGAAGTCTGTTCAAGTAACGTTCGCTCTTCGGAAAAATGACTGTCCACCAGTTTCCTTAAATGGATCAACCTTTCCACAATCAAATATTGTAAAGTATCTAGGTCTACACCTAGATAGAAGGTTAACTTGGAAAGAGCATATTAAAAGAAAGCGTCAACAACTTAACAATAAGTCAAAGAGAATGTATTGGCTTTTAGGACCCAAATCTACCCTAACAATAGAGAACAAAATAAAGTTGTATAAAACTATAATAAAACCTGTCTGGACCTACGGTATTCATTTTGGGGTACAGCTAGCAATTCAAACATTGAAATTCTTCAAAGATACCAGTCCAAAATATGAAGAACAATTACTAGCGCTCCATGTAATAACAAGTAAAAACGTTATATTCGACCGGGTCGAATCTTAAATACCCTCCAAATATTTAGTAAGTGAATTTGAAATGTTTAACTTGGTGGGACAGAGTTCCTTTATATAATATCGTACGTCAACGCCCACTAAAGGGGGCGGGGTTCAAAAATATGCAATATCATGTTTTCCACAGACGAACGTATGGGCATTGCTAGACCGTCTTAGACTTCATCGCAATTCTCTTTAGAGGCTATGAAAACTGTATTTTGGCGGGGTCGCTCTGGCAAGGGCTGGGGGGGAAACATTTCACCTTTGTCATTAAACTCTAAAAATAAATGCTTGGGATAATTATATACAAAATTAAAATTTTTTTTTTTTAGAGGGTAATTTAGCGGGCAAAGGGGGAGGAGGGGGTAGGGCAGCAACAGGCAGTCATAAAACTCTAAAGATAAATGCTTGGGATGATTATATACAAAATTTAAAAAAAAAAAATTTTTTTGGTAGGGTCATTTAGGAGACATAGGAAGAGGTGGGGGGGGGGGTTAGGGCAGAAATCGGCAGTCATAAAACTCTAAAGATAAATGCTTGGGATGATTATATACAAAATTTAAAAAGAAATTTTTTTTTGGTAGGGTCATTTAGGGGGCAGAGGAAGAAGTGGGGGGGGGGAGGTAGGGAAGAAATCGGCAGTCATAAAACTCTAAAGATAAATGCTTGGGATGATTATATACAAAATGTAAAAAAAAAATTTTTTTTTTTGGTAGGGTCATTTAGGGGGCGAAGGGGAAGGAGGGGTAGGGCAGAGTAGTACCAGGTTTCGTCTCAGCTTCGTCATTAAAGCTTAAAAGTGTTATTTTTAAGGAATGTAGGCTGAAGTAAAACAATTTGTTAAATTTTTATGCTATTTTTGCCACTGAAGTGGGCGGGGTCAAAAAATATTTTTATTTCATTTAATGGCTCCAAGTTTAAGGCGCTGGACCATATTTGACATAAAAATATATCATTTGCTTAACAAAATAAAAAAAAACTTTAAAAATTATGTTGTTTTTTCTGGGTTGGTTTAGTTCTTCTTAGGGGAACTTTTTTCCCTATTGCCCGATTTAGCCCATCTTCGAACTTAACCTGCTCTAAGTCTTAAAATAGTCTAGAGTCTAGCTCTTTTCGTTTGGACTGAATCGTGATTTCCACAGACGGACGGACGGACGGACATACTCAGTTCGTCTTAGATTTCATCACTGATCAAGAATATATATACTTTATGGGGTCTGAGATGAATATTTCGTTGCGTTACAGACGGAATGACAAAGTGAATATACCCTCCAAATTCTTTTTTGGAGGGTATAAAAATCGCCATTTTTTAGGGGTAAAATCGGCAAATCGGCATATTGAAATTTTTGGAGTAAAAAATCGTCAAAATGCCGATAAATCGGCATTTCTGGCAGCCCTGTCACTGATGAAGAATATATATAATTTATGGAGTCAAATTCTCTTTGAAAGGTTTCAAAACTGTATTTTGGCGGGGTCGATCTAGCAAGGGCTGTGGGGGAGACATTTCACCTTTGTTATAAAACTCTAAAAACAAATCTTTGGGATAATTATATACAAAATTTAAAAAAAAAGTTTTTTTATATATTGTATTTTGTATTTATTTTTTCTAGGATCATTTAGGGGGCAAAGGGAGAGGAAAGGGTAGAGCAGAGTAGTACCAGGTTACGTTTCAGCTTCGTCATTAAAGCTTAAAAATGTTATTTTTAAGGAATGTAGGCTTAAAACAATTTGTTAAATGTTTACACTATTTTTGCATATAATAACGCCCACTAAAGGGGCGGGGTCCAAAAATTGTTTATTTTTTATTAATGGCTCCAAGTTTGGCGCGTTGGACCTTCTTTGACATAAAAATATATCATTTGCTTTACAAAATTACGAAAAACTTCAATCCTCAATCGGTATATCCTTCAAGATATATTTATACCGATTTTCAAGAGTTTGGCTCTTTTCGTTTTGTGTTGACACTAGACTAAGATACAGGCTAATAACTAAACCAAGGTAGAAAAATCGGGTTTGCACCCGTAATTCAAGATATTGGAGGTGATTCGCAAATGTCAAAGACGGAGTCTCGTTCTGTCCAACATGACCTATCAGAAAAATAATATCATGTCCCAGGTATTTCTACTTTATTCTATTATTATCCAAATAATATACTTTTATTATAAAATTGCAAAAGTTGTGTCTTTATGGCCTATTTTTGCTATCTAGACACGTTCAGATTATATTGATGTGTTCAGCTTTATTGTGGCTAAAATTTTTCCAAATATGGTGTACGAAAAATCAGGATTTCCTAAAAGCTATGATAAGAAAATGGAGAGAACTAATTTTTTTCTTCAACATTTTTAAAAAAAACTCTAAGATAAAATACATTTTTGTCATAATATTTTAGCAAAAAATATTCTTCCTACTCTTGGCTACATATTTGCCGAACATGGTTAAGCGATATTTTTAAGTGCTGATTAGCTATTTGGCAAAAACTGATGACTCCTTTTTTTGGGCATCATTATAATATTAGGAAACCTTGGAGTGCCATAAAAAAGAGACGGTCATCAAATTGTTTTACTACAATTTGATAGTAGAATCGAACCCATATAGTCACGACCTTGCACTGTATATAAAATAAAAAATCATACTAATAAAGTATAGCCTCTTGTTAATATAGAACAGCTCTGCATACATATATGCAGGGAAACAAAGATTTAATTAAAATTTATTTCTGAGATTTTATTTTACATTATTTTTTTGTGAAACGTAGCGTAGTATTGTAATGCGAAATGAAAGCAATTTTTGTTAAACATTTTCACTTTTCACTTATGGAGGCTGCCCTATTGGCTACAAACGATTTTCGCAACCAGACTGGAACTATTGTTGCTGCATTGCATTGATTTACCTTTTGTATGGTGTGACTCAATGTAATTGCTTTCTTTTGACCCTGTGAAACAATTTGGGAACCACCGGTTGCATTATTTACCGCTATTTTGTCCAAAACACTCTCTAATGCATTCATCCATCAGTAAGAAATGAATTTAGTATTTACCATTTTTTATTTATTATGTATGAATTTTTAGTCGAACTTTGTAATGTAAATTGTTAATATATTTTTTTTTTTTGGGCTTAAGTTCGAATCTGCATGACTGCAAATGATTTTTTATTATTTTTATTAATAAATGAATTTTTGTTCAAATTCTATTTATTATTTTTCATATTAAGATTGGAGTATTAAGAATATTTTCAATAATCATCAAACCAGCAGAACGGATCAGTACTGATTTCGAGGCCGCTACGCCATCTCATCAGCGTTCTTTGTTCAATTTTTCCACTTTTGCAAGTGGTGCTAGTTAGTAGGAATATCAACTATTTAACCAATATTTGAACGAAAATTGAATATGAGAAGATATCACATTCATATTTTTTTTTTCAAGTTATTACCTTTTTTGGTTAGTACGAAATTCCCCAACCCTGACGATTAATATTCCCAATATTCCATGTATCTCTTTCGCTTTTTCCAGAGCCATCGGCTGCTGATTGCTAAAGCTTCTTTTGTTATTTATGTTCAAGTAATTGAATTTTAGTTGTCAATTTACAATGAACAAGTGCGCGTGCCCCCGCAATGTTTTAAATTATGTGTGAATTTTTAGTCGAACTTTGTAATGTAAATTGTTAATTTTTTTTTTGGGCTTAAGTTCGAATCTGCATGACTGCAAATGATTTTTTATTATTTGTATTAATAAATGATTTTTTGTTCAAATTCTATTTATTATTTTTTATATTAAGATTGGAATATTAAGAATATTTTCAATAATCATCAAACAATTCAATTAAGAATATTTTCAATAATCATCAAATATGAATGTGATAACTTCTCATATTCAATTTTCGTTAAAATATTGGTTAAATAGTTGATATTCCTACTAACTAGCACCACTTGCAAAAGTGGAAAAATTTAACAAAGAACGCTGATGAGATGGCGTAGCGGCCTCGAAATCAGTACTGATTCGTTCTGCTGGTTTGATGATTATTGAAAATATTCTTAATATTCCAATCTTAATATAAAAAAAATAATAAATAGAATTTGAACAAAAATTCATTTATTAATAAAAATAATAAAAAATCATTTGCAGTCATGCAGATTCGAACTTAAGCCCCAAAAAAAAAAAAAATTAACAATTTACATTACAAAGTTCGACTAAAAATTCATACTTAATTTAAAACATTGCGGGGCACGCGCACTTGTTCATTGTAAATTGACAACTAAAATTCAATTACTTGAACATAAATAACAAAAGAAGCTTTAGCAATCAGCAGCCGATGGCCCTGGAAAAAGCGAAAGAGATACATGGAATATTGGGAATATTAATCGTCAGGGTTGGGGAATTTCGTACTAACCAAAAATGTAATAACTTAAAAATATGAATGTGATAACTTCTCATATTCAATTTTCGTTAAAATAATGGGTAAATAGTTGATATTCCTACTAACTAGCACCACTTGCAAAAGTGGAAAAATTGAACAAAGAACGCTGATGAGATGGCGTAGCGGCCTCGAAATCAGTACTGATCCGTTCTGCTGGTTTGATGATTATTGAAAATATTCTTAATATTCCAATCTTAATATAAAAAATAATAAATAGAATTTGAACAAAAATTCATTTATTAATAAAAATAATAAAAAATCATTTGCAGTCATGCATATTCGAACTTCAGCCCAAAAAAAAAAAAATTAACAATTTACATTACAAAGTTCGACTAAAAATTCATACATAATTTAAAACATTGCGGGGGCACGCGCACTTGTTCATTGTAAATTGACAACTAAAATTCAATTACTTGAACATAAATAACAAAAGACGCTTTAGCAATCAGCAGCCGATGACGCTGGAAAAAGCGAAAGAGATACATGGAATATTGGGAATATTAATCGTCAGGGTTGGGGAATTTCGTACTAACCAAAAAAGGTAATAACTTAAAAATATGAATGTGGGAACTTCTCATATTCAATTTTCGTTAATAACATTAGTTAAGTAGTTGATATTTCTACTAACTAGCACCACTTGCAAAAGTGGAAAAATTGAACAAAGAACGCTGATGAGATGGCGTAGCGGCCTCGAAATCAGTACTGATCCGTTCTGCTGGTTTGATGATTATTAAAATATTCTTAATATATTCCAATCTTAATATAAAAAATAATAAATAGAATTTGAACAAAAATTCATTTATTAATAAAAATAATAAAAAATCATTTGCAGTCATGCAGATTCGAACTTAAGCCAAAAATAAAAAATAAAAAAAAAATTAGCAATTTTTTATTTATTTAATTTTTTTTTGAGGAGTAGGACATTGCATTGCACTGAAACTGGAAAGGAGGAGATAATATTGAAAGGACAGATGTCCTCTCAAGCTTTTTTTTTTTGTAGCAGTTTTAAACTTTTTACTTCGCCGGCTAATTTGTTGCTAAAGACCGACGAAGGAGAGTCCTGTTCCTCTGCTGTTTTGTGCATGATAACGACTGCCGCTGCCAGTTATGTTCATTGACCAGTGCTATGCCTTCATCGCTGAAGCAGGCTGACAACAACTAATACAACCATGCACTAATGCTGATCAGAAGATTTCGACACAATATTCATGACTGAGCGCGGGGTTAAACTCAGGACCCTCCGCTTCATAGTCTTGCGATCTACCACTTTAGCCACAGAATGCGAAGTGTTTTCATAAAAGTGTGATAAACATTGAAATACAAAAATTTTTATCCCAAGACTGAATGTCTAGTGCATAAAGTCTAAATATATAGATACAATTATTTTTTTCCCTTTATAACTTCTCAATTTCTGACGCTTAATCATGTAAACAAGAAGCCAAGTTAAATAACAACTTCAGCTGAGTATTTATCAATACGTGTTTATTTTCGTATTGATTTTTTAAATTATTCCGTGCCAATTCAAAATTTTCATTGGTTAGAGACAAATTTTTATTTAAACCACGAGCTTCACCATAAGTTTAAGTAGAATAATTTTTCAACTGTGCTAGGTCTGTTATTATTTATATAAATTTCCGTAAACATATCTGTTAATGTAATCCACAATACGAAGTCCTCATGATAGATGCCCGTATCACAGGGAGGTAAAATTATCGAACCACGCAGATTGGGACTCTCTGTGTACCGGTACTAACCGGTATAGACACAAACGGCATTGTGCATACCGGTATTTTCTAACGGCAACAGGCTTAGGTATCGGTAATGTTACGGGTATTTGAATCGGTAACGATATTTATACGATACTGTTTGCCAACCTTGAAACGCAGTTAACACATGAAGCTAGGTAGTGCTGTCAAAATACCTACATATATGATAATGTTGGAGTACACGTACTGGTATTAGTGGCATAACTTTTCATTATTTTCAGTTCGTCGCCGCGCCAAGTTGTTGCAATTTTTTTTTTTGTTGCTTATGCAAAATAAAATAAAACTGTTTCACTTTTAACTATTTGGCTTCGCTTGTAGTAATGTTGAATTTAATTTTTAGAAAACACTATATGGTGAAACCATGTCAAACCATCATTGCTTTCGGCATCATTACCTCCGATTTCAATGAAATTCAACACAAATTCTATACACTATAAGTGTATAATTAAACAAAAAAAATTTGGCCCCAGATCCATTCGGGTTCCGAAATATGACGTCATAAAAGTTGAAAAAATTTTGAAAAATCACAAAACTCTCCTTACAAAATGCGATAGAACTTTTGGACTATGCCTTCATCATAGAAACAGGCTGGCAAGAACTAACACAACCATGCACTAATGCTGATCAGAAGAAGTCAACACACAATATTTCATGACTCAGCCCGGGGTCGAGCTCAGGACCCTTCGCTTCATAGTCTCGTGTTCTTCTACTTCAGCCAACAGCACGCACATGTGGCAGATTCTTTGCATAGCATGTTTTGGGTCGATACTCCTTGGTGAAAGTTTTGGTTTGATACTTATCCTGCTAATTATATTGTTCTATTTGTTCAGCCTTTGATTTTTTAATTTCATTGTAATAAATATTGAGCTTGAGGCTTATTCTTATAAAATAATAACTGTAAAACTATTTATTTTATAATTATATCAATATTTCGATATCCTCTGGATATCTTCCTCAGGATAACAATTTAAAAATTATTTATAATATTTCAACAATAACAAAATTTTAAATTATATAAAGTTAAATAATTTTGTTGTTTTTTGTTTTTATATAAAATTGAAAATGAATTAAAAATTTTTTATACATATTAAAAACATTTCAAAATATAAAATTTTTTCTTTCCTGTCTACATTATGAAAATTGAAATTTGAAAAATGAGGATATGAATATAATAATTAATAAAATTTGAACACATTCTAGGTTACCCTATGATCGTTTCAATAATCTATTTTTGTAAATCAAATGTCTGTAATTCTGTGCTACACCATCAGTGTCAGCTTTAAAATTAATTCTTTTATCTAATGGTAAATTTATTATCTGTAACATTTCTAACATATAGCGATGTCTATACATATTTTCAAAATTTAATATGGATATAGTTTCAAAATCTGGATAGTGATTTGAATCACGACAATGTAAAGATAGTACTGTTTTTGTGTAGAAGTATAATTTCTATATATTAAGTTTGATGGATATATAAAATTACCGACCGATTTCTGCACAGTCATTGATTCGCAAGATGCTCTCATTTCCCGATGTACGCAGACGATACGCAAATCATGGGTGGCTGGCAGAGAGAGAGAGAGAGGGAGAGAGCAATTTTAGCAGCGAAAAATGTGGACGTCAACGAATTGAATCTTAAGATTCAACATTTGTTACCAGGAGAATTGGCGTCATACAAATCTATTGATACAGTTTGTGATGACACCGAAGCTGTCAATTTTCCAACACAGTTTTTAAACTCATTGGATTTACCAGGCATGCCACCGCATAATTTACAACTGAAGGTTGGATCTCCGTTTATTTTACTTCGTAATTTGAACCCACTACGGTTGTGTAATGGCACGCGATTAGTCATTAAAAAATTAATGAAAAATGTTATTGAAGCCATCATTTTAAATGTCAAATTTCGAGGAGAAATTGTATTACTGCCGCAAATTCCTATTATACCCACAGATGTCCCAATAGAATTTAAACGAGTTCAATTTCCAATTAGATTGGCATTTGCGATGACTATCCATACGTCTCAAGGCCAAACAATGTCTGTCTGTGGTTTAGATTTGAGCAAATCATGTTTTTCACACGGATAATTATGTGTGACGTGCTCTCGAGTGGGCAAACCATCCAGTTTGTTTGTGTTGGCAAAAGATGGAATAACAAAAATTATTGTACAGGGTGTTTTTTTTTAAGGTATAGAACTTCGAATTGAAATAAAACACAAGAAAATCGTTTTAATGTCCATCAATTTGGCTTTATTGGAAGGATAATTTTATGCCATTAATGTTTAAATATGATTTCAGGCATGTGGCCGCCGCGGCTGGCTCGAATAAAGCCAATTCTACAGGTCCAATTTTCAACCACTTTTTCGAGCATATGGGGCCGTATGTTGGCAGTAGCGCCACGAATGTTGGCTTCCAAGTCCCCTAACGTTTCTGGTTTGTTGGTGTAGATGAGCGACTTCACATGTCCCCAAAGAAAATAATCCAATGGTGTCAAATCACACGATCTTGGTGGCCAATTGACAGGTCCATTCCGCGAAATTATGCGCTCATCGCATGTTTTCTTCAATAAATCGATTGTGACGTGCGCTGTGTGGCATGTAGCGCCGTCTTGTTGGAACCACAACTCATCCACATTCATGCCATCCGATTCGGGAACAAAATAGTCGGTTATCATGGCTCTATACCGGTCTCCATTAACGGTAACTGACTCTCCAGCATTATTTCGGAAGAAGTATGGCCCAATGACTCCACCAGCCCATAGAGCACACCAAACAGTCAGTTTTTGTGACTGTTCGACGTCTCTGCGGATGCGTATTATCACATAGAGTAAACGTGGTGCGAAAACGATCCATGGTTAACCGAATTAATTGCTCTGATGGACGATTATGTCGACCATAAAATGGACGGAGCTTGCGGTAAACTTCGCGAACTGAACCATTACTTTCGAAATAAATTTGCACGATTTGCAAGCGTTGTTCTTTTGTCAACCTGTTCATGATGAAATGGCAAACCAAACTAAATATTAATCACTTGACAGCTGACAAAATGGCCGCCAGTTAAAAAAGTGATGCCAACTTAAAATTCTATACCTCAATAAAAAACACCCAATACACTCTGTTGCATTAAGGGATTGATATTGTTTTTTAGTAATATTGTCATAATTAGCGATATGTATATAATTTAAAAGAATCAATTTGAATAAATTAAAAAAATAAATGTTTGGTGTTTTTTTATTTTTATATTCCGTCACCGTTCACAGCGCTCTCTACCTCTTTCACTTATATACCACATCCCTTACATACTTACAATAAGTTATTTTTTTCTAGCAAAATATTCTCTACAAATACTTTATATGACAAAACAACGTTTGTCGGGTCAGCTAGTTTTATATAAAAACAAAAAACAACAAAAATATTTAACTTTATATAATTTAAAATTTCGTTATTGTTGAAATATTATAAATAATTTTTAAGTTGTTATCCTGAGGAAGATATCCAGAGGGTATCGAAATATTGATATAATTATAATATAAATAGTTTTATAGTTATTATTTTATAAAAATAAGCCTCAAGCTCAATATTAATTAAAATAAAATTATCCTGCTCATTTATATGCATTTCTTTTAATATTAATGTGTAGCTATTGGAGTGGAGGGAATTATATGGAAACTTGGAATAAAAGAAGGGGATTTCTCTAGACTTAGAGCTAAAAGTAGCCGTTGGAGAATTTGAGCGTGAGTAAGGTAGTTTATATTCCTAAATATAGGATATTGCTCATAGAGGTATAGAACTTTGAAATGGAACAAAACAGAGATGCATTTTTTAAATTGACATGAAATTTAATTTATTGGAAAGATGTCTTTTGGCATTAAAATTTAAATATGACTTCTGGTATGTGACTGCCAGCGCTGGCTCAGGCGTAGTCTAATTTAGAGATACAATTTTCGACGACTTTCCATCGTTTGTTGCCGTATATCGGGAATAAGGCGTCGAAGGTTTTCCCTACAAGTGCACAATAGTTTCGGTGTTATCGGCACAGACTAGCTTCACATATCCCCATAGAAAATAGTCTATCAGCGTTCAATCGTACAATCTTGGAGGCCAGTTCACTGGCTCGAAACGTGAAACTATGCGGTCGCCAAATGAACGAAAAAGTTCGGGAGAAATTCTGTGTCCTAGTTTAGGTGGGAAACAGTACCATTGGGTAACAGTAACAGTTCTCCCTCCGACGATTTCCGAAGTAGTTTTTTTTTGGCGTGTAGAAGGTTAAACGTGTTGTGCAAATCATAGATAGTGTCCATGATCTGTAATCAAGAGTTAGAGCTAGAGATGTGCAAATGTCGTGATTATTTTATGTAACGCGTAATCTACGCTTGAATCGCGATTATAAATTATCAAAGCCACGAGTGCGTACGTGAGCGTGATTCAAAAATTTAGGACCGTGCGTGATTTTTAATACGCATAATATTCCCGTAATCAAAACAAGATAAATATTTTCTTCTTTTGAATTTTTGAATTGAGTTCGTCAGCGTGCGTGATCGTGAGCGCCTTAAATATTACCGTGCGTAAAAAAAATTTGAGTGATTGTGCGTGGTCGTGAGCTTAATTTTACTTACGCGCACGTCTCTAGTTAGATCCTCTCCTGAAGATGCTCTTTGGCTAGCTGGCATTACAATTATAGCGCCCAAGATTGCGGCATTTTTAAAATATTTCAAGTCATATATTTGAGAGCTTTTCAGCTAGTTCCTGCAAATATATCACTGTGGCTAATTCAACTACAATTAGAGTTGGAAAAAAACTAGCCTATGCAGAATGATGAAGTTTGGAAATAAAAATGAAGAGTGATTATCGGATTATTGTTTTAACTTTGATATTTCTTTAAACTTCTTAACCAATTCAGTAAACAATTTGCACAAAAAACTATGTTTAATTTGTGTAAGAGGTTTTGGTTAAAGTTCCCTAAGGATCTGCACCTGTGAAATGCTTATATGAACTAGTTAAAAAAACTCTATTAATCATGTTGCAATTTCATAAAATTTGTAATCTACAAACGAAGAAATGAATACTGAATATACTTGCCCTCTAGTATATTTTAGTACATACTTATGGTACGAATATAGTGGAAAATACAAACAAGCTTGCAGCTACATATGTATAAATAGAGAACCCATGGTTTCGCGTACTAGATATTATGACATCGTCTGTGTTCGTTCATTAAGAAATTTACAATTTGCAAGGAAATTTCACAGCGAAATTAACGAAAATGGAAAACGTTGCCACTAGTATACACCATTGTGTTTTTGTGCAATACTACAAAATATCATGATGTGTTCTCAGCTTTATGCCAAAAATTATTATAATGCTACTCTTCATATATATATATATATATATAAATATATACAATATATATATATATATATATATATATATATATATATATATATATATATATATATATATAAATATATATATATATATATATATATATATATATATTAATTTTCGATTAACTGCTTAAAACAAACTTAAAATAAAAATACAGTAACAGGAATTAAAAATATTAGTCTTAAATCGTTTAAAACAGCAATGGCTACTACTTGCCTGGAGTAGTTAACGTGTAGGCTACAAAGCCGAGGATCCCGGTATGCGGTGTCAACATGTTTCTGATATATGTTGTCAGCCTGTTTCAAACTCAGCCATTTCTTGTCAGATAGAAATTTGCGGCATATCGACGGAAAATGCATTCAATTACCTTTAAATCTATATGCCATTTATCTCGATCGGACTTTTCGGTTGGGCCTCACAAGGGTTTGGGTGAGACCATACACCGAAAAACACAAAAGCACCGTTATCTAAAAAACGGTACTTAGAAACAAAATTACAGCGTTTTTCATGTTCAGGAGGTTCCAATTAACTTATCTAGGCATGTGGTGTTCTTGGTATTTTTTGGCTGTAAACCAGTGTTATGAAGAAATATCATAATTAATCCTGTGGAAAGAGAAAAAGATTGTGTATTAAAAACACTGTGAAAATTTTTATGTAAAATGAGTTAGTATATTATGAATGGATATCATAATTAACCCTCTGGAAAAAATTCAAAAATTGTACTATCAAAAGATAACCGTTATTTTAAATCAAAAAGTATTTATTTATTCATCAATAACTATTTTGTCCCCTTCAAATCACACTGAGGTCTAATACACTTATGCCAGCGTTTTTTCCAATCCTCGAAACACTTCTGAAACGCGCTTTTTGGTATCGCCAACGCTTTCCTTTCATCGGTGTCTTCATTTTTGGGAAGAGGAAAAAGCCATCGGTGGGCCAAGTCCGGTGAATACGGTGGTTAAGGCATGATAACGGTTTTGTTTTTGGCCAAAAAGTCACGCACAAGCATCGATGTGTGAGCTGGTGCGTTATCATGGTGCAAAATCCATGATTGTTGTTTCCACAATTCTGTGCGTTTTTGACGAATTGCTTCGCGCAAACAGCGCATAAGTTAAAGGCAGTATTCCTTATTGTGGCAAGAATTCATGATGCACCACGCCATTGCAGTCGAAGATAACAGTGAGCATAGCCTTCACAGCTCTTCTGGACGCTTCCATTGGGATGATTGGGCTTTGGTTTCAATGTCATAGCCATACACCCACGATTCGTCACCAGTTCTGACCTTTTTGAGGAAATCTGGATCGTCGTTGACGATGTTCAACAGCTCCTGAGCGATGTCCATGCGACGTTGTTTTTTGCTCAAAATTTAGCAATTTTGGAACAATCTTCGCTACCGCACTTTTCATGCCAAAAGCATCCGTAAAATTGCTTGGCATGAGCAGAACGATATGCCAACATCATCAGCAACCTCTCTGATAGTAAAAAATCATTTTCTTCACTGCTTCACTGTTTTCATCGGCTGTTGACGTGCTCGGGCGACCACGACGAGCATCGTCATTGACATTTTCTCGGCCTTCCTTAAACCGGTTATACCATAATTAAACTTGTGTTCTGCTCATAGTAGACTCGCCAAACGCCACAGTCAACATTTCAAATGTCCTTGCGCATTTAATTTAATTTTTTACACAAAACTTAATACAGTTTCTTTGACCCATTTTTTCTAATAGTAAAAAGTCGAAGAGCACACCAAAACACGACTAACCTTTTTATCTTTCAAAAACAAACTGACAATCCAAAATGGCTGATATTACCAACATATATAACAGACATGTGTACCAACACAACAGAAACAAGTAAAAGTGCTATATTCGGCTGTGCCGAATCTTAAATACCCTTCACAGATGTAATTCTTCTTTCTTTCTTTCTTGCTAAAACAGAAAGTAGGTTTAATTAAAATATCAAAATAATGTTATCGGTTACTTTTATATTTAAGAAAACGTTTAAATTTTTCGGCTAGGAAGCTAAATTTTTGGCTTCTCTTATATCTAATACCTATGAACGTCTTTCAAAAATATTATATATATTTAATTTACAAACAAAACAAAAAATCCGTTTCATGTACTCCAAAAAGTTCTAATTGTCCAACCGTAGAATCGTCTTTGGTTTTTAATGTTGTTGGTTTTTAATACCAGATTACTTCTTTCTGATAAATAAAGTATGTATAATTCATCATAAAAATCAAAAATAACAAATAAAATGGCTGATTTTATGAATCAGAAAATGTCAACTTCCTAACCCTGGAACCGAATTCTTAATTTTTTAATACTAATCTAATTTTTTCTGATATATAAAATAGCTTTAATTCACTAAAAACACAAAATTTTTAATTTATGTATGTACTATTATGTACGAAAAGTATTTCGATTTTCCAACTCTGGAAGCGAATTTTTATTTTTTTACCAATGCAATTCTTAGTGAGGCGTAACATAGCTTTAGTTGACAAAAAAAATACTATTTTTAAACTTTTTGGTCACTTTCACGTACCATAAAATATATCATATGTCCAAACCTGGAGTCGATATTTTGATTTTTAAGATTTTAATACCAAATTTGTTCTTCCTGAATTATAAAACAGCTCTAATTAGCAAAAAAAACAACGTCAATTGCCTTTTTGGTTACATTTATGTTTAAAAAAATTTCAATTTCCTAACCCTGGAAGCGAAATTTAAATTTTTTAAAATTTTCTTTATCAATGCAAATCTTCATGAGGTATAAAGTAGTTTTGTTTAAGAAAAAGTCGAATTTTGCAACCATTTTGGTTATTACATGTACTACAAAATATTGCATGTACCAAAAAAAATTTAATTTTTCTAACCCTGGAAACGAAATTTAATTTTTTTTTGTTTGTTTTTTTATCAGTGCAATGCTTCTTGAAGTATAAAGTAGTTTTATTTACAAAAAATTGCAAATTTTTTACCATTTTGGTAACTTTCATGTACCATAAAATATTGCACTTGTCCATCCCTGGATTCGAAATTTTATTTTTTATTTTTGAATTTTTGATACCAATTTTGTTCTTCCTAAATTATACGACTGTTTTAGTTGGCAAAAAACAAAAAACAACAACATCGATTGCCTGTTTGATTACTTGCATGTATAAAAAAAATTCAATTTCCCACCCCTGGAAGCAAAATTTGAATCTAAAATTTTCTTTTCTTTTTGCCAATGCAAATCTTCATGACGTATAAAGAGGTTTTGTTAAAGAAAAACTTAACATTTTTAACAATTTTAGTTACTACATGTACTACAAAATACGGAATGGGCCGAAAAAAAAATTTTTATTTCCCATCCCTGAACATTTTTTTTTTTATATTTTTAGTTTTTAATACACCATTGAGACTTCCCAAAGCACGAAATAGGTTTAGTTTGCAAACATTAAAAAAAATAAATTATTTTTGGTATAAATTTAGCGTCGAGAAATAGGTGCAAGCTTCCCAGCTCTGGAACCATAGTTCGGATCTATTTGAATTTTAACACCACTCTATTTAAGTTCATTTTCAATCCAACGGTCCAAGAATGAAGTCTCTATCTCTTCTGGGGGCTTGGCTAGACCTGTTTCATTACTTTCACTTATAAAAACAATGCAATTTCCCAACCCTGGAAGTAAAATTTGAATTTAAAAACAAAAATTTTTTTTTGCCAATGCAAATCTTCATGACGTATAAAGTGGTTTTGTTAAAGAAAAACTTAAAATTTTTAACAATTTTAGATACTACATGTACTACAAAATACGGAATAAGCCGAAAAAAATTTTTTTTATTTCCCATCCCTGGAAAAATTTTTTTATTTTTTTAGTTTTTAATAGACCATTGAGGCTCCCTAAAGCACGAAATAGGTTTAATTTACAAACATTAAAAAAAATAATTGATTTTTGGTAAAAATTTTGCGTCGAGAAATAGGTGTAAGCTTCCCAGCTCTGGAACCATACTTCGGATCTTTCTGAATTTCAATAGCAGCCTGTTTAAGTTCATTTCCAATCCAACGGTCCAAGAACGAAGTCTCTAGCTCTTCTGGGAGCTTGGGAAAACCGATTTCACGTACAGACGGACGGACAGACGGACAGACGGACATCGCCCAATCGTCATCGCTATTCATAAGGATCCAGAATATATATACTTTATGGGGTCCCATGTGCATATCGAAGAAATTACACACGGAATGACAAACCTATATATACCCTTTCACTTTTTTGTGAAGGGTATAAAAAAATGCGATAATCGAACATACGTAACTCACGAAAATTGGAAATATAAGTAAAATTTCGCTGTAATATGAGTGAATATCAATCATATTGACTCTGACTTTTAGAAAAAAGGAAAAATAAACAAGTAAAAACGTTATATTCGACCGGGTCGAATCTTAAATACCCTCCAAATATTTAGTAAGTGAATTTGAAATGTTTAACTTGGTGGGACAGAGTTCCTTTATATAATATCGTACGTCAACGCCCACTAAAGGGGGCGGGGTTCAAATATATACAATATCATGTTTTCCACAGACGAACGTATGGGCATTGCTAGACCGTCTTAGACTTCATCACAATTCTCTTTGGAGGGTATAAAAACTGTATTTTGGCGGGGTCGCTCTGGCAAGGGCTGTGGGGGCAACATTTCACAAATAAATGCTTGGGATAATTATATACAAAATTAAAATTTTTTTGGCAGGGTCATTTAGGGGGCAAAGGAAGGGGGGGGGGGTTAGGGCAGACATCGGTACTCATAAACTCTAAAGATAAATGCTTGGGATGATTATATACAAAATTTAAAAAAAAAAATTTTTTGGTAGGGTCATTTAGGGGGCAAAGGAAGATGGGGGGGGGGGGGGGGTAGGGCAGAAGTCGGCAGTCATAAAACTCTAAAGATAAATGCTTGGGATGATTATATACCAGGTTTCGTCTCAGCTTCGTCATTAAAGCTTGAAAATGTTATTTTTAAAGAATGTAGGCTTAAGTAAAACAATTTTTTAAATTTTAATGCTATTTTTGCCTATAATAACGCCCACTGATGTGAGCGGGGTCAAAAAATATTTTTATTTTATTTAATGGCTTCAAGTTTAAGGCGTTGGACCGTATTTGACATAAAAATATATCATTTGCTTAACAAAATAACCAAAAAACTTTAAAAATTATGTTGTTTTTTCTGGGTTGGTTTAGTTCTTCTTAGGGGAACTTTTTTCCCTCTTGCCCGATTTAGCCCATCTTCGAATTTATCCTGCTCCAAGCTTTAAAATATATTTATGCCAAATTTCAAGAGTCTAGCTCTTTTCGTTTGGACTGAATCGTGATTTCCACAGACGGACGGACGGACGGACATGCTCAGTTCGTCTTAGATTTCATCACTGATCAAGAATATATATACTTTATGGGGTCTGAGATGGATATTTCGATGCGTTACAAACGGAATGACAAAGTGAATATACCCTCAAAATTCTTTTTTGGAGGGTATAAAAATAATAAAAAAAGGTTTTGAGTGAATATCAGTAACCTTTATAAAAATAAAAATTTAGAAAAACAATATAAGCATAGAAAAATATTAAATAAAATAAAAACAAACAAAAAATAATAAGTAATAGGTCGCTGTAATATGAGCGAATATCATATTGAGACCTGACTTTTAGGAAAAAAGGAAAATTAAAAAAAGTAATAATAATAATAATAAAAAATAATAACAAAAAAGTTTTTAGTGAATATCAGTAACCTTTATAAAAATAAAAGATATAAACATAGAAAAATATTAAATTAAATAAAAACAAACAGAAAAAGTAAAAAAAAGAAGAGAAGAAAGTTTAAAAATAATAACTTAAATAAGCTCTTATAAATTTTGTTGAAAAATATACTAACCAATAAACCATTCATACATAGTTTTATAACGCTTACTTATCCGTCAACGTACGCAAAAGTTGATTGATAATCATAACATAAATAAAAGCAATAAACTAATAAACGATTATATAAAAAGCCCGGTTAAATCAATAATGCAGATAATACTTCTGGTTTTCCTGTAAGTTATCTCGTATTTTATTTAATTTTATTTTTCTTTAGGAAAAGAATTTAGAGTAAATGCCAAAGACAAATAGGTTTTCACCATACAATATATTTAAGAGTAAAAGTTTAACTTCTAAACCAGAGACAGGAACCTTTGAAATCATGAATAATGAACAAACTATCCCAACCGTTGCTGTTGGATCGGCAACTGATCTCCAAAACGAGGTATTTCAGTCTCTGAAGATACCAGATGCAATTAAACAATTACCAACATTTGATGGAAGCCCCAGGTTACTCGATGAGTTTATTAACAACGTTGAGGAAATTCTTTCATTTATTCGTGGAACAGACAAAACACCGTGTCCAAGTTCACTTGAACATAACATTTTATTTTTAAGTCAATCAAGTATCCAGCCATGAAGATCGTAAGGAAAATATTTAAGTTGTTAACTCTAATAAGTAAGCCATTTTTTTTAAGATTCGGTTATGAAAACCGACGTTAGGTAAAATGTACTCCTTATTTACTTACCTGTTATCTTTCCTACGAGTCACATCGTTTTATTAATTACACATAGTTCCCTAATTTGAATATTGTAAAATCGATTTAAAGTTCCAATTTTTAACGCTAAATAAAACCATTGTAATTTGAATTTGAAACAAAAACCAGTTGTCACCTTTCTTGCACCCACCATATCACCTAATCACGTTACTCAATTATACGTACAGTATTACTGTAAGTATATTATTGTTACGTTTTTAGACCTTTTCGTAAAAACGGTTTTTACTTATCCTTCAAGGATTCGTTTAATTGCATCAAATTAAAAACACAGACAATTACTTTTAGAAATATAATGCGGCAACACTTTATTTACTATTTAATTAACACGAGTATTTGTACTACTAAACACTTAGCGATGTTAACACGTCTAGATTAAAAATCTCACTGATCCCGCTGTTCACTGGCAGCGTCTTTATATAGCAAAATGACGTCGTCTGGTAACTTCGCGAAGCATCTGGTCATTGTTGTTGTTGGTTGTGCTTTACTTAACATGTAGCTATATACGTGTGTTTGTATATATGACAATGCTGTCTTGTGTTTTGTTTATTGTAACTATGTGTGGTTGTATGTATGAGTGTTCTGTGTGTTGTGTAGTTTTGTTTCTTCTTGTGCTATGTGGGCATGTTGCTGTGTATATTTGTGTGTATGTTGCTGTGTATATTGATGTACATGTTTAGTTTTTATTAGCAGCGAATACTTGCGTACAAGATCATTAAGAATAACATCATCATCTCTTAGCATTGATGTTACTAGGTTTTTCGTTATTGTTGTTTACACTTATTATTGCACAGCCTCGAATGATCTTGTATATTCTCAACGATGTATCCGGAATATTCCATTTCCGTTAATTCAAATATTATCTGCATGGTGTTGACCAGGGTTGTAACATTTTGACATCTAGAGATGAGTTTGATAGTGCTGCCAAGTACATATAGCCATATTGTCGTTATATTTAAATCTACTTTTGAACTTTGTAACACTGCCGCCCACTTAAGCCTGTTCGACCCGAATAGGCATACAATCACCTCTTCCATAGTGCGCCAATCGTTCGAGATGTACCATCTTCATTTTCGACCTTGGGTTATAGCATTTCTGTTTCCGGTACACGACGTCATTCCCTCTCTTAATCACTTTATACGGGCCATCCCAGTGAGTCTGTAATTTTGGGGACAATCCTTTCTTCCGTTGGGTTTTATAAAGTAGAACCAATTGTCTAGCCTTCATGTTGTCACTGACCATCTGGATTCTGTTATGCATCTTACTCCGATTGTTGCTGCGATTACGATAATTATTGCCATAATAACCACGATTGTTGTAACTGTCACCACTGTAATTGCTTATATTACGATTATTGTAGTTGCCGCGTCCTCTATAAACTCCGCGCCTTGTAGATGACACACCAAATGTTTCACCATTCAATATCCGTTCCTGGCGCCAATCATAATTCTTATTCTTTGTACGAACTCGTGTAGTTCTACCGGAAATATTATCAAAGAATGTTTTGGTCTTATCGTAGCCTACAGTAATTTCTTTTTCTCTTGGTTCATATTCACCAGCTCCAGTTTCATTGCCGGACTCATCCTTTTTATCAGTTTCGCCATTCATCTGTTCTGATTTTGGTTCATCGCTCACCTTATGTTTTGGTAGTCGTGACCGAAGTTCTTCGAACTTAGTATTTGCTTGTTCACAATCGAAATCTTGCTCAAACTTAATGGGATTACCTAAAGGCTTCTGACTCACACTGGGACCATTAGCTGATCTATAGGCCATTATGTTACGCAAATTAGAACGTGGTTCCATTCCATAATTGCTCATATTGTTGCCACGACTTGTATTCCAATTGCGCCGATTAGGGTTACCGCCCTGATAATTGCGTTGGTTGTAATGATTCATGCTATAATTTTCCATCATACGATTGGAACAATAATTACCGCTGTTGCGTTGCTGATTGTCTCCACGTTGATTTGGATGGTTCTGCCACTTACGACCAGCATCGCACGATTGACCACCACCGCCATGTTTAGACTTATTTTGATGATTCTTATGATGTTGCTGCTGTGGTTCTAAGTTCACTCGCTTGCTGTTTCTTGGTGGCGAAACAGATCTACCTCTTTTTCTTCGTGCTTTGCAGCTGCGCTGAAAATGACCGATTTTTCCGCAGTTGAAGCACTTAGGCTTTTCTTTGGTAGCACTTTCCGCCAACAGTTGTCGCATTGCCTCCTTAACACTAGCGACTAGGTTGTTATCCTCCTCAGACAAAGCCTCCATATTCTGCACCTTACATATCTGTGGATTGCAAACCATCCTTGCAGTCTCTTGAGCCAGAGCAAATGAAACTGTCTCAACGAAAGTGGATTTCTGCGTTGCGAACACAGCCAGTTTAACATCAGAGTCGCGAATGCCGTTAACGAACACCTCAGTTTTAAAGTGGTCCAGGAACGGGTGACTCTCGCCTGGATATGTGAGCTGCACTAACCGCTCGATTTCCATTGCGAAATCTTGTAGAGACTCGTTAGGCTTTTGAACTCTACATCGCAATTCCATTCTGTATAAATCGCGCTTGTGCTCACCACCATACTTGCGCTGCAATGCTGCCATTATTTCATTATAGTTGTTTCTGCTGCTTACTGGCACGGTCTCAAGTACCTCTGCGGCTGTACCCTTTAAGGACAAAATCAACTCTATGGCTTTTTCTTCAGCATCCCATCCATTTCTGCTAGCAACCGTCTCGAACTGGAATATAAAGATGCCCAATGGTACGCTGCCGTCAAAGCATGGCGCTTTTATTCGCGCAGAAACCTCCGCAACTGCTCGTACTGTCCCGCCACTACGCTCGAGGTTATGCACTTTGTCCTCTAGAGCATGAAATTTTTCCTCGAACTCTTTTGCATGCTGTTCTAGGCCACCGCTTTCTAGATGTTGGACTCTCTCTGCCAGCTCTGAGAATTTGTTTTCAATAGAATCCACCCTCCTATTAATGGCCTCAGAAACCTCTACCAGAGTCTCATTCGTGGCTCTATTTGACTCCTGTATTTCTGCTACAAGCTTTTCAGTGCTAATCCTTGATGCTTCCTGCATCTGCTGAGAGTTCTGTTTTATTTCGGTTTGTGCGTCATTGATTCCTTTTATCTGGATCATCATAGCAGAGAACATTGAATTTATGTCCATGCTGCTGGTCGTAGCAGGATCACATACCTCTACATCGTGTTTGTCCTCAAACTCGTATGTCGCGATGTCCATGCCGCGATTCTTAAACTCATCTATCAGCCTCTTCTGCAGTTCAGCCTTGTTACCTGCTGTTGGCAATTCCCGCTTACTAAGCTCCTTTTTTAGCTGTTCAACTTTTAGCTCATCAAATTTCATAATTATTTTATTTTTTTAATGTCCTTTTTTTTCCTTAAATTGCAATGTCCTTTTTTAATTATTTTTGCAATCCCACTTCTGACACCAATTGTTACGTTTTTAGACCTTTTCGTAAAAACGCTTTTTACTTATCCTTCAAGGATTCGTTTAATTGCATCAAATTAAAAACACAGACAATTAATTTTAGAAATATAATGCGGCAACACTTTATTTACTATTTAATTAACACGAGTATTTGTACTACTAAACACTTAGCGATGTTAACACGTCTAGATTAAAAATCTCACTGATCCCGCTGTTCACTGGCAGCGTCTTTATATAGCAAAATGACGTCGTCTGGTAACTTCGCGAAGCATCTGGTCATTGTTGTTGTTGGTTGTGCTTTACTTAACATGTAGCTATATACGTGTGTTTGTATATATGACAATGCTGTCTTGTGTGTTTTGTTTATTGTAACTATGTGTGGTTGTATGTATGAGTGTTCTGTGTGTTGCGTAGTTTTGTTTCTTCTTGTACTATGTGGGTATGTTTATGTGCATATTTGTGTGTATGTTGCTGTATATATTGGTGTACATGTTTAGCTTTTGTTAGCAGCGAATACTTACGTACAAGATCATTAAGAATAACAGCATCATCTCTTAGCATTGATGTTGCTAGGTTTTTCGTTGTTGTTATTTACACTTATTATTGCACAGCCTCAAATGATCTTGTATATTCTCGAAGATGTATCCGGAATATTCCACTTCCGTTAATTCAAATATTATCTGCTTTGTGTTTACCAGGGTTGTAACATGGTGACAACTTGAGATGATTTGGCAGTGCTGCCAAGTACATATATCCACATTGTCGTTATATTTGAATCTATTTTTAAACTTTGTAACAATATGTATATTTAGCGGCTTTCCCGTTATCCAATTACATACAAAGAACTGCCGTAATAAGTATGAACTTAATATATAACTGTTTTCGGTTTTTTTTCCTTATTTAGATATATTTACTTATTACTAAAATTTTAAATGATCAAATCGGTATATATAAACTTTTGTATCACTGTGATTTATTTAGGTAAGTTTGCACATTCTTATCTTCTGTTATTACCTTTTCTGCAATTTGTTTGTTTTAGGGTAATAATTGGGGCCTGGTGGACTTTAACTCTTCCTTTAGGTGAACTGACTGTTTACTGCTCGAAGGAACATGAACAAACTTGGCATATTCCGATTGCGAATTGTGGAATATAATCTTTCTGTGAGTAGGGGTAGGGTACACAGCAGTAATATCTCTCAGAAAGATTATGATAATGTTACAAAGTTCAAAAGTAGATTTAAATATAACGACAATATGGCTATATGTACTTGGCAGCACTATCAAACTCATCTCTAGATGTCAAAATGTTACAACCCTGGTCAACACCATGCAGATAATATTTGAATTAACGGAAATGGAATATTCCGGATACATCGTTGAGAATATACAAGATCATTCGAGGCTGTGCAATAATAAGTGTAAACAACAATAACGAAAAACCTAGTAACATCAATGCTAAGAGATGATGATGTTATTCTTAATGATCTTGTACGCAAGTATTCGCTGCTAATAAAAACTAAACATGTACATCAATATACACAGCAACATACACACAAATATACACAGCAACATGCCCACATAGCACAAGAAGAAACAAAACTACACAACACACAGAACACTCATACATACAACCACACATAGTTACAATAAACAAAACACAAGACAGCATTGTCATATATACAAACACACGTATATAGCTACATGTTAAGTAAAGCACAACCAACAACAACAATGACCAGATGCTTCGCGAAGTTACCAGACGACGTCATTTTGCTATATAAAGACGCTGCCAGTGAACAGCGGGATCAGTGAGATTTTTAATCTAGACGTGTTAACATCGCTAAGTGTTTAGTAGTACAAATACTCGTGTTAATTAAATAGTAAATAAAGTGTTGCCGCATTATATTTCTAAAAGTAATTGTCTGTGTTTTTAATTTGATGCAATTAAACGAATCCTTGAAGGATAAGTAAAAACCGTTTTTACGAAAAGGTCTAAAAGCGTAACAATTGGTGTCAGAAGTGGGATTGCAAAAATAATTAAAAAGGACATTGCAATTTAAGGAAAAAAAGGACATTAAAAAAAATAATTATGAAATTTGATGAGCTAAAAGTTGAACAGCTAAAAAAAGAGCTTAGTAAGCGGGAATTGCCAACAGCAGGTAACAAGGCTGAACTGCAGAAGAGGCTGATAGATGAGTTTAAGAATCGCGGCATGGACATCGGGACATTCGAGTTTGAGGACAAAGACGATGTGGAGGTATGTCCTCCTGCCACGACCAGCAGCATGGACATAAATTCAATGTTTGCTGCTATGATGATTCAGATAAAAGCAATCAATGATGCACAAGTTGAAATTAAACAGAACTCTCAGCAGATGCAAGAGGCATCAAGGATCAGCAGTGAAAAGCTGGTAACCGAAATACAGGGAGTGGAAACAAAACTGTTGGAGTCAAATAGAGCCACGAACGAGACTCTGGTAGAGGTTTCTGAGGCCATTAATAGGAGGGTGGATTCTATTGAGAATAAATTCTCGGAGCTGGCAGAGAGAGTCCAACATCTAGAAAGCGGTGGCCTAGAACAGCATGCAAAAGAGTTCGAAGAAAAATTTCATGCTCTAGAGGACAAAGTGCATAACCTCGAGCGTAGTGGCGGGACAGTACGAGCAGTTGCGGAGGTTTCTGCGCGAATAAAAGCGCCATGCTTTGACGGCAGCGTACCATTGAGCATCTTTAGATTCCAGTTCGAGACGGTTGCTAGCAGAAATGGATGGGATGCTGAAGAAAAGGCCATAGAGTTAATTTTGTCCTTAAAGGGTACAGCCGCAGAGGTACTTGAGACCGTGCCAGTAAGCAGCAGAAACAACTATAATGAAATAATGGCAGCATTGCAGCGCAAGTATGGTGGTGAGCACAAGCGCGATTTATACAGAATGGAATTGCGATGTAGAGTTCAAAAGCCTAACGAGTCTCTACAAGATTTCGCAATGGAAATCGAGCGGTTAGTGCAGCTCACATATCCAGGCGAGAGTCACCCGTTCCTGGACCACTTTAAAACTGAGGTGTTCGTTAACGGCATTCGCGACTCTGATGTTAAACTGGCTGTGTTCGCAACGCAGAAATCCACTTTCGTTGAGACAGTTTCATTTGCTCTGGCTCAAGAGACTGCAAGGATGGTTTGCAATCCACAGATATGTAAGGTGCAGAATATGGAGGCTTTGTCTGAGGAGGATAACAACCTAGTCGCTAGTGTTAAGGAGGCAATGCGACAACTGTTGGCGGAAAGTGCTACCAAAGAAAAGCCTAAGTGCTTCAACTGCGGAAAAATCGGTCATTTTCAGCGCAGCTGCAAAGCACGAAGAAAAAGAGGTAGATCTGTTTCGCCACCAAGAAACAGCAAGCGAGTGAACTTAGAACCACAGCAGCAACATCATAAGAATCATCAAAATAAGTCTAAACATGGCGGTGGTGGTCAATCGTGCGATGCTGGTCGTAAGTGGCAGAACCATCCAAATCAACGTGGAGACAATCAGCAACGCAACAGCGGTAATTATTGTTCCAATCGTATGATGGAAAATTATAGCATGAATCATTACAACCAACGCAATTATCAGGGCGGTAACCCTAATCGGCGCAATTGGAATACAAGTCGTGGCAACAATATGAGCAATTATGGAATGGAACCACGTTCTAATTTGCGTAACATAATGGCCTATAGATCAGCTAATGGTCCCAGTGTGAGTCAGAAGCCTTTAGGTAATCCCATTAAGTTTGAGCAAGATTTCGATTGTGAACAAGCAAATACTAAGTTCGAAGAACTTCGGTCACGACTACCAAAACATAAGGTGAGCGATGAACCAAAATCAGAACAGATGAATGGCGAAACTGATAAAAAGGATGAGTCCGGCAATGAAACTGGAGCTGGTGAATATGAACCAAGAGAAAAAGAAATTACTGTAGGCTACGATAAGACCAAAACATTCTTTGATAATATTTCCGGTAGAACTACACGAGTTCGTACAAAGAATAAGAATTATGATTGGCGCCAGGAACGGATATTGAATGGTGAAACATTTGGTGTGTCATCTACAAGGCGCGGAGTTTATAGAGGACGCGGCAACTACAATAATCGTAATATAAGCAATTACAGTGGTGACAGTTACAACAATCGTGGTTATTATGGCAATAATTATCGTAATCGCAGCAACAATCGGAGTAAGATGCATAACAGAATCCAGATGGTCAGTGACAACATGAAGGCTAGACAATTGGTTCTACTTTATAAAACCCAACGGAAGAAAGGATTGTCCCCAAAATTACAGACTCACTGGGATGGCCCGTATAAAGTGATTAAGAGAGGGAATGACGTCGTGTACCGGAAACAGAAATGCTATAACCCAAGGTCGAAAATGAAGATGGTACATCTCGAACGATTGGCGCACTATGGAAGAGGTGATTGTATGCCTATTCGGGTCGAACAGGCTTAAGTGGGCGGCAGTGTTACAAAGTTCAAAAGTAGATTTAAATATAACGACAATATGGCTATATGTACTTGGCAGCACTATCAAACTCATCTCTAGATGTCAAAATGTTACAACCCTGGTCAACACCATGCAGATAATATTTGAATTAACGGAAGTGGAATATTCCGGATACATCTTCGAGAATATACAAGAACATTTGAGGCTGTGCAATAATAAGTGTAAATAACAACAACGAAAAACCTAGCAACATCAATGCTAAGAGATGATGCTGTTATTCTTAATGATCTTGTACACAAGTATTCGCTGCTAACAAAAGCTAAACATGTACACCAATATATACAGCAATATACACACAAATATGCACATAAACATACCCACATAGCACAAGAAGAAACAAAACTACGCAACACACAGAACACTCATACATACAACCACACATAGTTACAATTAACAAAACACACAAGACAGCATTGTCATATAAACAAACACACGTATATAGCTACATGTTAAGTAAAGCACAACCAACAACAACCATGACCAGATGCTTCGCGAAGTTACCAGACGATGTCATTTTGCTATATATAGTCGCTGCCAGTAATCAGCGGGATCAGTGTGATTTTAAATCTAGACGTGTTTACATCGCTAAGTGTTTAGTAGTACAAATACTCGTGTTAATAAAGTAGTAAATAAATTGTTGCCGCATTATATTTCTAAAGTTAATTGTCTGTGTTTTTAATTTGATGCAATTAAACGAATCCTTGAAGGATAAGTAAAAAGCGTTTTTACGAAAAGGTCTAAAAACGTAACAATTGGTGTCAGAAGTGGAATTGCAAAAATAATTAAAAAGGACATTGCAATTTAAGGAGAAAAAAAAGGACATTAAAAATATTAAATTATAATAAATAATCATGAAATTTGATGAGCTAAAAGTTGAACAGCTAAAAAAGGAGCTTAGTAAGCGGGAATTGCCAACAGCAGGTAACAAGGCTGAACTGCAGAAGAGGCTGATAGATGAGTTTAAGAATCGCGGCATGGACATCGGGACATACGAGTTTGAGGACAAAGACGATGTAGAGGTATGTCCTCCTGCTACGACCAGCAGCATGGACATAAATTCAATGTTCGCTGCTATGATGATCCAGATAAAAGGAATCAATGATGCACAAACCGAAATAAAACACAACTCAAAAGTCAGCAGTGAAAAGCTTGTAGCCGAAATAACTGCAATTAAACAGAACTCAGAAATCAGCACTGAAAAGCTTGTAGCCGAAATAACTGAAATTAAACAGAACTCTCAGCAGATGCATGAAGCATCAAGGATCAGCACTGAAAAGCTTGTAGCAGAAATACAGGAGTCAAATAGAGCCACGAACGAGACTCTGGTAGAGGTTTCTAAGGCCATTAATAGGAGGGTGGATTCTATTGAGAACAAATTCTCTGAGCTGGCAGAGAGAGTCCAACATCTAGAAAGCGGTGGCCTAGAACAGCATGCAAAAGAGTTCGAGGAAAAATTTCATGCTCTAGAGGACAAAGTGCATAACCTCGAGCGTAGTGGCGGGACAGTACGAGCAGTTGCGGAGGTTTCTGCGCGAATAAAAGCGCCATGCTTTGACGGCAGCGTACCATTGGGCATCTTTATATTCCAGTTCGAGACGGTTGCTAGCAGAAATGGATGGGATGCTGAAGAAAAAGCCATAGAGTTGATTTTGTCCTTAAAGGGTACAGCCGCAGAGGTACTTGAGACCGTGCCAGTAAGCAGCAGAAACAACTATAATGAAATAATGGCAGCATTGCAGCGCAAGTATGGTGGTGAGCACAAGCGCGATTTATACAGAATGGAATTGCGATGTAGAGTTCAAAAGCCTAACGAGTCTCTACAAGATTTCGCAATGGAAATCGAGCGTTTAGTGCAGCGCACATATCCAGGCGAGAGTCACCCGTTCCTGGACCACTTTAAAACTGAGGCGTTCGTTAATGGCATTCGCGACTCTGATGTTAAACTAGCTGTGTGCGCAACGCAGAAATCCACTTTTGCTGAGACTGTTTCATTTGCGCTGGCTCAAGAGACTGCAAGGATGGTTTTCAAGCCACAGATATGTAAGGTGCGGAATGTGGAGGTTTTGCCCGAGGAAGATAACAGCCTAGATGCTAGTTTTAAGGAGGCAATGCGACAACTGTTGGCGGAAGGTGCTACCAAAGAAAAGCCTAAGTGCTTTAACTGCGGAAAAATTGGTCATTTTCAGCGTAGCTGCAAAGCACAAAGAAAAAGAGGTAGATCTGTTTCGCCACCAAGAAACAGCAAACGGGTGAACCAAACAACATCACAAGAGTCCCCGTTAAACTAAAACGAGCTAGCGCTAAGGGGCAAGAGCTAGCTCCCACAAACGAGGGCCCCACAATCTCCATATCAGTGATGCAGCAGAAAAATAGCAACCTTACTGCGTCTGGACACATCAACGGGGAAAAGCACGTACTTACCATAGACACAGGGGCGTCGCAGTCAATAATAAGGCCCGATATAGTAAAGGGGAAATGCGACCGTTTAAGCAATATACGGCTACGTACAGCTACTGGAGAGCCTGTCTATGGTAAGATTGAATTGAAGGTGACTATAGCCAACATCAACGTGAGGCATGTGTTTATTGTTGCCGATATTGTCGATGAGGTAATTATTGGAGCCGATTTTATGATTAACCATGGCATTAATCTACACATGGGGCAACAGCTGATGATTTGGCGTAATGTGGAAATACCCCTTGATGTTGGGTATGACAGCAAGCCGCAAGTAAGAAAAGTATTTGCTATTAAGAGTCAGACGTTACCGCCGCAGTCTGAAACAGTTATATGGGCGCGTATGAAGGGAGATTGTGAGGACAATCGGTTGTGGGTTGTAGAACCAGCAGATCTAAAGAGAGAGGTTATAACAGCAAAAGTTCTAGTAAAAACTAGTAAAGGAGGAATAGTCCCTATAAGAGTACTTAACTTGGCAGACCATGAAAAAGTCATCAAAGAAAATTGCAATATTGGCCAGTGTACTCCAGCAGAGGCAATAATAAACTGCGAGAGGAAGATAGAGCCTAACAATTTGTCCGCCAAAGAACGTGAACCATTTGAGGAATACCTAGGAAAATGGGTAGCAGGACTGTCAGCGACAGACAGAAATAAAGCCAAACAGTTGCTAAAAAGGCATGCCAGTATCTTCGCCATGGGAAACCAAAGCCAGGGTAGAACTGCATTGGTTAAACATGAAATTAACACAGGCGAAGCTAGGCCGATTAAACAGCCACCCAGAAGTGTACCCCTAGCAAAGCGAGATGAAGTCAAAGAGCTTGTAAGAGAAATGGAGCATGAAGGCGTAATTGAGCCATCTTCTGGTCCTTGGAGTTCGCCAGTAGTCTTAGTTAAAAAGAAAGATGGCAGTACTAGATTCTGCGTAGACTACAGGAAGCTCAATGACATAACCAAGAAGGACAGCTATCCGCTCCCCAGAATCGATGACACTTTGGACACGCTAGCTGGTACGAGATGGTTCTCTACGCTAGACTTGCGAAGCGGATATTGGCAAGTGGAGATTGCAGAGAAAGACAAGGAGAAAACTGCCTTCAGTGTCGGTAACGGATTATGGCAGTTCAAAGTTATGCCATTTGGTCTCTGCAATGCTCCGGCCACATTTGAACGCCTAATGGAGAAGGTACTGAAAGGACTCCACTGGAAGACATGCTTGGTATATATGGATGACATAATCGTGATGGGGAAAACTTTTGATGAACACCTCAAAAACATGGCAGAAGTTCTTCAACGGATATCATCAGCTGGATTGAAACTCAGCCTGAAGAAATGTGCATTGTTCCAGAAAGAAGTGAAGTATTTGGGGCATCGTGTTACAGCAGACGGAATCTCAACAGATGAAGATAAAATACAAGCAGTAAGGGACTGGCATCAACCTAAAAATCCTCATGAATTGCGCAGCTTTTTGGGCCTTTGTACATACTACAGACGCTTTGTGCCAAATTTTGCCAGTGTAGCTGCAAGCCTGCATGAGCTGACAAAGAAATCGAGACCATACCATTGGGGTGAGCAACAGGAAAAGGCATTCCAGAAACTTAAAGGATTATTGTGTACGTCACCAGTACTAGCGTATCCCATACCTGGAGAAAAATTTGTGCTGGATACTGATGCGAGCGGCTATGGCATAGGGGGCGTGCTATCCCAAGTAGTTAATGGCACTGAGAAAGTCATAGGATACTATAGCCGTGTACTCTCAAAACCTGAGTGGAACTACTGTGTGACACGACGTGAGCTTCTGGCAGTATTGGAATGCATTAAACATTACCATAAGTACCTGTATGGTCAACACTTTACATTAAGGACTGACCATTCTGCACTGAGATGGTTATTGCAGTTTAAAAATCCTGAAGGGCAACTGGCAAGGTGGATTGAGCGCCTGCAGAGCTACGACTTCAGTATTGAGCATAGAAGGGGCACAAAACATAACAATGCGGATGCTCTTTCAAGAAGACCCTGCTGTTTAGAGTGTAAACATTGCGTTAGAACCGAACAAAAGGAAGGCGTTGTTGATGTTCGGCTAATGCACATCGACTCTGATGAAGACTGGTCAGCGGCACAGAGGGACGACAATATACTGGGGAAAGTTATAGCAGCCAAAGAGGAGGACAGAAGACCGTCGCGAAATGAAATTTCGGCTGAGAGTCCACTCGCCAAATCTTATTGGGCTCAGTGGAACAGCCTCAAGGTAATAAAAGGGTGCCTATACCGCGTATGGGAAAGTGTAGATGGCAAAACAACTTCAAATTTGATAGTTGTGCCATGTTCCAAGATAAGTAAAGTTCTGCAAGAATTTCACAATGGACCTAGTGGCGGTCATCTTGGAGTAACAAAAACACTTGAGAAACTGAAGCAGCGTTTTTATTGGGTTGGATGTCAACAAGCCGTAGCCGACTGGATAGCAAACTGCCCACAGTGGATAGCAGCCACAGGCCCAGTAAGAAGAAGCCGGGGACAGCTACAGCAATACAACTAAGGAGCACCATTCGAGCGGATCGCAATGGATGTAGCAGGTCCTTTTCCCGTCACTGAAGCCGGAAATCGTTATGTTCTTGTGGTAATGGACTATTTCAGTAAATGGCCAGAGGTATATGTTATACCTAACCAAGAAGCAAAGACAGTTGTAAATGCATTCGTCAACAACTGGGTATGTCGCTATGGTGTCCCAATAGAATTACATTCCGACCAAGGAAGGAATTTCGAGTCTGCCATATTCAGGGAAATGTGCGAATTATATGGGATAAAGAAAACCAGAACAACGCCGTTGCATCCACAGTCTGATGGCATGGTAGAGAGGTTCAATCGCACCTTAGAAGAGTACCTGCGAAAAGTGGTAAGCAACCATCAGAGGGATTGGGACGAGCACATTCCCAAATTTTTGATTGCATATAGGTCAGCTGTACACGACTCCACATCGAGAACGAAAGCTAAAATTATCTTCGGGGCGGAATTAAAACTGCCTGGTGACTTGGAATTTGGTGTTAAGCCAGCTGTAGAAGAAGAAGCCACTTCGTCCCAAGAGCAGGAGAACTTAAACGAACTGCATGATTTCGTGCGTAGTAGAATCAAGGTGGTCAGTGACAAGATGAAGGCTAGATATGACCGCGCAGCAAATTCGGAGGGATTTATGGAAGGTCAATTGGTTCTACTTTATAACCCGCAACGGAAAAAAGGATTGTCCCCAAAATTACAGACTCACTGGGATGGCCCGTATAAAGTGATTACGAGAATGACGTTGTGTACCGGATACAGAAGCACAATAGCCCAAGGTCGAAAATGAAGATAGTACATCTCGAACGATTGGCGCGCTATGGAAGAGGTGATTGTATGCCTATTCGGGTCGAACAGGCTTAAGTGGGCGGCAGTGTTACAAAGTTTAAAAATAGATTCAAATATAACGACAATGTTGATATATGTACTTGGCAGCACTGCCAAATCATCTCAAGTTGTCACAATGTTACAACCCTGGTAAACACAAAGCAGATAATATTTGAATTAACGGAAGTGGAATATTCCGGATACATCTTCGAGAATATACAAGAACATTTGAGGCTGTGCAATAATAAGTGTAAATAACAACAACGAAAAACCTAGCAACATCAATGCTAAGAGATGATGCTGTTATTCTTAATGATCTTGTACACAAGTATTCGCTGCTAACAAAAGCTAAACATGTACACCAATATATACAGCAATATACACACAAATATGCACATAAACATACCCACATAGCACAAGAAGAAACAAAACTACGCAACACACAGAACACTCATACATACAACCACACATAGTTACAATTAACAAAACACACAAGACAGCATTGTCATATAAACAAACACACGTATATAGCTACATGTTAAGTAAAGCACAACAAACAACAACCATGACCAGATACTTCGCGAAGTTACCAGACGATGTCATTTTGCTATATATAGTCGCTGCCAGTAATCAGCGGGATCAGTGTGATTTTAAATCTATACGTGTTTACATCGCTAAGTGTTTAGTAGTACAAATACTCGTGTTAATAAAGTAGTAAATAAAGTGTTGCCGCATTATATTTCTAAAGTTAATTGTCTGTGTTTTTAATTTGATGCAATTAAACGAATCCTTGAAGGATAAGTAAAAAGCGTTTTTACGAAAAGGTCTAAAAACGTAACAATATGTTTATATATATATATATATATATATATATATAAACAGAAAATCAGTAACAAAAACTCCAATAGCGGGACATACCTATGTACATATATATACATATATATATATATATATATATATATATATATATATATATATATAAATATAAATATATATATATATATATATATATATATATATATATATATATATATATATATATATAGATAAATAAGTACATCCATTACATTGTGCATCACAAACGTGATCATAAATATATGCTTGAGATATTTCTCATAGAATAATTCTAATAAATAATAAAAAAGGACACAATTATAAATAAAATCTAACAAATTATAAATAACGTCTAACAGAATTATAAATAAAATTCAACAAAATACGCTAACACAACGGAATATTTCCAACAATACCGAAGGCATCAGAAGGTGGAATCTATACATATGGCATCTAACAGGTATTTATTACAAAAGCTTTAATAATACATAATTTGGTGGTGGAAAAAGGTGTTGTTCACATTACATTTTCAAATCCATGTACACACACGGTTGCCACTGAGTAAAAAAATTTTCTACCAAAATTTTCCGAAAATGTTACCAAAAAGTTACCAAATTTTTTTTTTATAAAAACAAAAATCTCTATTTCTATTATAATAAAAACAACAACTTTTATTAATAAAAAACATAACATAAAACGTTTTAATTCATTTTAGAACATAAATAAAGATTTCAATTCATTATACCTACGAATTCCGTATTTAATTTAAATAAATTATTTAATATTGCAGTCATTTAAAATAATCTTTTGGTGATCAAACATAATGACATTTGCACATTCACACAGTTGTTTTAAATGATTTTTTTCTCAGTGTTGAATAATGCGGAAAAATGATAAAAGAAAAGCAATAATTTGATTGTTTGTTAAGCTGGAAGTACATAACACGCGTTTCACGCGTCGCGCGTTCTATGCGTTTCAAACTTCAGACGCGTTTTTCAACTCAAGTTACATGCAAAGCGTTTTATGCGTCAATGGTTATGTTTTGATCAGCTGTAGTGTAATATTCACAAAAATTCATTTTGCTAAAATGTTAAATAATATTTCTTTACAATAGCAATCTTTTGTTGTATAGAAATTCGTAAACATATTAATCGATAACATTGAAAATGTTATATAATTTGTCATCCCTGGCTATCAAAAACAGCTGACATTTTTTCAAGACGCGTGCCGCGCGAACAAAAGTAGAAAGTAGATCTACTTTACGCGCCAAGCGTTCTACGCGTTTTGCCATGTAACTTGTTACATACAATTACACTAGTCCTACTTTTTTGACAGACGCGTGAAACGCGTGTTATGTACTTCCAGCTTTAAAAACAAAGTTACCAAGTTACCAACCTTAAAAAAAATTACCAATTTTGGTAGAATGTTACCAAGTTACCAACCCTAAAAAAAATTACCAATTTTGGTAGAATGTTACCAACTATGGCAACTGTGTGTACACATATATGGGTAGACAGATTGCTTGATAATAGCAAGTAAATACCTATTCAGATCATTGCATACATAGATTCCTGGAAGAAAGGAATATAAGAAATTTATTTTGTGCACATTGTTCTCATTTTTAATAACTCAGTGAGTACAAAAGGTGTGTTAAACTTTAGATTCTTCACAAACAACAAGAACAATATCAACAATTTGGTTGATCTTGATACCCAAGGAGAACAACAAGCAGTGTTGTCAGATTAGGGGTTTTCCCCCTAGATTTAGGGGTTAATATTCTTTAGGGGGAAATTTGGGGGTAAAAAATTTTTATTTAGGGGATTTTTAGGGGATTTTCGAATTTATAGTTTGGTACGTAATAGTACATAATTTAACCACTGAGCATGTCGAAGATATTGTATCGAAATAACGATTTAGAAAGTAATCACGCAAATACAAACATTAAAACATTTATCTCGTTAAATCAATTTTGTTGGTTTTCCTTGAACTGCAAAATATAAATTTTAAAAAGTTGTTCATCTTTACAATTTATTACCATTATGCCAAAAAAGGATAACATATATAAACAATAATATAAAAAGGAGTGGGAAGCAGATCAGCACTTTAAATACCTTTAAATAAAATTTGAAACACAATAAATGCAAAATTAAATTTCAGATTGGTTAGCCCCTGTCCAGGGAGACAACTACAAAGCTTTATGCAAATATTGTAAAAGCATTATGGTGGCTAACAGGAGACCTTATTGCACAACAAAATACGAAAAAACATATTGAATTTGCATCCCAAACAAAAGAAGTACATGTACCCGTAACAAACTTTCTCAAGCCGTCTCTTACAAAAGAAGGACAGATTGCAGATATATTTTTTGGGGGTTTTTATAAAAAAAAATTAAATAAAAATTTTGGGTGTTTTCGTGCTTTTCGCGTAATATCCCTGACAGACATAGGATTTGTATACCATGATATAAATACTATGGTTTTTGATACTACTTTGGCATGACAGACATGTGGTATATACATATACTAATATTTTTGTTTTTATTTTCGTGTAATAAAATTGTTAATAATAACAACAAAATTTCATATTTTAAGTGAGAAAAGAAACTGTGTTTTCGCTATTCGTTAATTATGTACAATCCTTTTAAAAGAAGAATATGCTTTTTTCATTCTAAAATAATAAAAAAGAAGTACAGGCGTTTTTGGACACGTGTAAGTCTTTATGGTTTATAAATCCTTTATAACTATACATATTCATGGACATTTTTCTTAATTAGGTTGAGGCGTCGAACTTCTCGAAAGTAGAAGTGGCGAAATTGGACGATGACTCATTGCCAATGCAATTGAACAAAGCTAAAGGGTGTAAAATGGGTTAATATATTAGTATACCACGTATATTTTCGTAGTATTGAAACCAGATATAAACCACTTTATTTTGTGGTTTAATTGTAGTATAGGTTGACACACATGTAGTATAGAATACTAATGTGGTATAGAAATCCTATGTCTGTTAGCGGTATAAGAATGATAGTACCTCAATTCAAATTTAATAGAGACAAGAATGATGAAACCAAATTACTACTTAAACTTTTCTGCTTTAGGGGGTTTTTTAAGAAAAAGTGTTAAATCTAGGGGGTTTCTAAATTTTTTTGGGGGAAGAAAAAAAATTATCTGACAACACTGACAACAAGTACCTATGCATAAGCTCATCATACAGTTCATACGAGAATATATAATAAACCCATCAATTGGTGGTTGGTTACAGTAGAACACAAGATAATGGGCACTTGAATAACAATTTGTCCTACTAACAGGAATACAATATATAATTTAGAAAGTTAAAAGCAAAGAGAATAAATAAATAGATTAAATATAATACGACTAGATGTTTTATACAGTGAGACATATAACATACTTACCTACATACAAAAGTTTTACCCAACAAAGTTATGGTGAATAAGTGTCCCATTGTAATATGAATCTTATATTTAAATATACTTACCGATTCGGTTCATGCAATATGAATCTTATAATAAACAATTGCAATATGAATTTTATCATACTTACCAGTGTGAATCTTATATTGAATAATTGTAATATGAATATTATCTTATTCAGACATACTTACTAAGTTAAGTCATGTAATCTGAATCTTTCATAATTGATTTAAGAGAAAGAACACTATTTTCAACATTCATTGGTTCATAGTTTTAAGAGAAATTATTTGTGATCGCAAGTAGTCGTTGCTCGCATAACTGCAACCAACGATTGCTTCAATTATAATATAAAACCATAATGTGAGTTTAGATTTTAAGCATTATTTTTACTTTAATAAACGAAGACGTTCACGTCTTTAAAATTGGCGCAGTCGGTAGGATATCCTACGAAAAAGGATAAAAATAAAAGTATCCTACGAAAAAGGATACAAATGAAAACATCCTACGAAAAAGGATATAAATAATAATATCCTGTGCAAAAGGATAAAAACAAAATTTCCCGTGAAAAAGGAAATAATAATAATAACAAGTAAAAGTGCTATATTCGGCTGTGCCGAATCTTAAATACCCTTCACAGATGTAATTCTTCTTTCTTTCTTTCTTGCCAAAACAGAAAATAGGTTTAATTAAAAAATCAAAATGATGTTATCGGTTACTTTTATATTTAAGAAAACGTTTAAATTTTTCGGCTAGGAAGCTAAATGTTTGGCTTTTCTTATATCTAATACCTATGAACGTCTTTCAAATATATGAAATATGTTTAAATTACAAACAAAACAAAAAATCCGTTTTATGTACCCCAAAAAGTTCTAATTGTCCAACAGTAGAATCGTCTTTTAGATTTTATTAGTTTTTAATACCAGTTTACTTCTTTTTGATATATAAAATAGGTATAATTCATCATAAAAATAAAAAATAACAAATAAAATGGCTGACTTTATGAATCAAATGTCGATTTTCCAACCCTGGAACCGAATTTTTAGTTTTTAGAATGTTTATTACCAGTTTAATTCTTAGCGAAGCATAAAATATGTTTAATTCACTCAAAAAAACCAAAATTGGGAACTTATATGGTTACTTTTATGTACCAAAAAATTTCGATTTTCTAACCCTGGAACCGAATTTTTAATTTTTTGATACTAATTAAATTTTTTCTGAAATATAAAATAGGGTTAATTCACTAAAAACACAAAATTTGGAATTTATGTTAATTTTAATACTTTTATGTGCCAAAAATATTTCACTTTTCCAACTCTGGAAGCGTATTTTTATTTTTTACCAATGCAATTCTTAGTGGGGTGTAACATAATTTTACTTCACAAAAAAATTAAAACTTTTAAACATTTTGGTCACTTTCATGTACCATAAAATATTTTATTTGTCCAACCCTGGAGTCGAAATTTTGATTTTTTAAGATTTTAATACCCATTTTGTTCTTCCTGAATTATAAAACAGCTTTAATTAGCAAAAGAAACAACGTCAATTGCCTTTTTGGTAACTTTTATGCAGAATAAATATTTCAATTTCCCAACCCTGGAAACGAAATTTAAATTTTTTTACCAATGCAATTCTTAATGAGGCATGAAATAGTTTTATTTAAGAAAAACTTAATATTTGTAACCATTTAGGTCATTTTTATGTACCACAAAATATTGCAGTTATCCAACTCTGGAATCTAAATTTTGATTTTTTTGTTTTTGAAAAAAATTTTCTTTTTCCTGAACTAAAAAATAGTTTAAATTAGTAAAAAAAAAAACAAGGTCAATTGCTTTTTTGGTTACTTTTATGTAAAAAAAAATCAATTTCCCAACCCTGGAAGTGAAATTTAAATTTTTTAAAATTTTCTTTATAAATGCAAATCTTCATGAGGTATCAAGTAGTTTTGTTTAAGAAAAACTCGAATTTTGAAACCATTTTGGCTATTACATGTACTACAAAATATTGCATGTACCAAAAAAATTAATTTTTCCAACCCTGGAAACGAAATTTTAATTTTTTTTTAGTTTTTTTTATCAGTGCTACGCTTCTTGAGGTACAAAGTAGTTTTATTTAAGAAAAATTGAAAATTTTTTACCATTTTGGTAACTTTCATGTACCATAAAATATTGCACTTGTCCATCCCTGGATTCGAAATTTTATTTTTTTTTAAATTATTGATACCGATTTTGTTCTTCTTAAATTATAAGACAGTTTTAGTTATCAAAAACAAAAAAATAACAACATCAGTTGCCTGTTTGATTACTTTCATGTATAAAAAAAATTCAATTTCCCACCCCAGGAAGAAAAATTTGAATTTAAAATGTTCTTTTCTTTTTGCCAATGCAAATCTTCATGACGTATAAAGAGGTTTTGTTAAAGAAAAACTTAACAATTTTAGTTACTACATGTACTACAATATACGGAATTTGCCGAAAAAAAATTTTAATTTCCCATCCCTGAAAAATTTATTTTTATTTTTTTAGTTTTTAATACACCATCGAGACTTCCCAAAGCACGAAATAGGTTTAATTTACAAACATTAAAAAATCAAGTTATTTTTGGTCTAAATTTTGCGTCGAGAAATAGGTGCAAGCTTCCCAACTCTGGAACCATAGTTCAGATCTTTCTGAATTTTAATACCACTCTATTTAAGTTCATTTCCAATCCAACGGTCCAAGAATGAAGTCTCTATCTCTTCTGGGGGCTTGGCAAGACCTGTTTGATTACTTTCACTTATAAAAACAATGCAATTTCCCAACCCTGGAAGCAAAATTTGAATTAAAAAAAAAAAAATTTTTTGCCAATTCAAATCTCTATGACGTATAAAGTGGTTTTGTTAATTAAAAACTTAAAATTTTTAACAATTTTAGTTACTACATGTACTACAAAATACGGAATAGGCCGAAAAAAAATTTTTATTTTTTTAGTTTTTAATAGACCATTGAGGCTCCCTAAAGCACGAAATAGGTTTAATTTACAAACATTAAAAAAAATAATTGATTTTTGGTATAAATTTTTCGTCGAGAAATAGGTGTAAGCTTCCCAGCTCTGGAACCATACTTCGGATCTTTCTGAATTTCAATAGCACTCTATTTAAGTTCATTTCCAATCCAACGGTCCAAGTGTCTAGCTCTTCTGGGGGCTTGGGAAAACCGATTTCACGTACAGACGGACGGACGGACATCGCTCATTCGTAATCGCTATTCATAAGGATCCAGAATATATATACTTTATGGGGTCCCATGTGCATATCGAAGAAATTACACACGGAATGACAAACCTATATACCCTTTCACTTTTTTGTGACGGGTATAAAAATAAAGACATTTTGCGATACCAAAGGGTCCCTCCAAAATTATAATAACATATACACAAAGTGATAAATAAAAATTGTCTATTAATAACGACATTGTGAAGCTTGATTTAGTTGACGGCTGTTGTATTATATATCATCAAGCAACGAATTTTGCTTGAGCAGCTTAAAAGTGGAAACCAGACGAAGAAGAAGTAGATTATTTGACGACAACAGAAGGATTCCGAAAATGGATCAACAGCTGCAACAGGAGCTACAGCAGCAATTGCAACAACAGCGGCAACAGTTACAACAGGAATTGCAGGAGCAACTCAACAACAACAGGTACAACTACAGCAACACGCACATCAGCAAACAGTGGGAAGAGATATTGACCCTCTAATATTCATGATTTTGATGGCCGGAAAGAGGAACTTTACCCGTTCCTGGAGGGCATCGACAACGTGGTAGCTGCAATGGATGGGTATAATCCCACATCACAAAGAATGATATTGTCTGCAATAAAGGGCAAGATACGAGGTAAGGCTAAGATAGTTTTGGAGATACATCCGCATCTTTCAAGATGGGCGGAAATAAAAGACCAGTTGGAATTAAATTTCGGGGGTTTAACCTCAGCCGAACTGTTGTATGAAGAGCTGAGAGGTGCCCAATACAGAGGGGACGTTTTACAATTTTGTACAAACAAAATTGTCTTTGTTAAATCAAAGGCAAAAGTTGGATGGTATTTTGTTAGGAATAGCGCATAATAATAGAGTTGCATTAAAAGTGTTTGTAAATAAGTTACCCTTAAGCTTAAAAACAGTGCTTTGTTCCATTAAACCAACTTCATTGGAGGTTGCCTTCTATGAACTTGGACAAGCAAATCTTATTGAAAAGATAAATATTAAAGAAAAATTTAAATATAACAATCAAAATAGGAGTTTTAAGCCCTTTCCTAATCCTGATTCCCAAATCCCAAAAAATAATCAAACACAGAATTATCAGAGGACTTATAACAACACAAAATTATCAGAAAAATTACAATCAAAAATAGAATTATGGACGTAGTAGTTTTTACCCCACTGAGAACAAGTGTTTAGGACGAAGCGATTATCCGAAGCCGGAACCGATGGAGGTTAGCGGACAGACACGAAGACAGAATCATTATATGAATAAAAAACAAAAACCTCAAAATTTTCAGCGAATGGCCTCCACCATGGGGGACCCACCGAATGTGGATTGCCCTATGTTTTCTTTAAGCGAGGGAGCAATTCAACCAGAATCTTAATTGATACAGGTTCTACTGACAATCTAATTAGAAAAAGTCATTGTCCAAAAAATTTGGTATATTCATTAACACAACCAATGAAGATAAAAACGGCAGCAGGGTTTTTGATTATAGAGAAGGAAGCTATGGTTTCGAGGAACGACCTACAGGTGCGTCTTAGGAACGATGTAATATTTAGAATATCTAATTTTCATCCTGTATTCGATGAAATATTTGGATCAGGGTTATTGAGTGATAATAGTTCCATAATAGATTATGAGAATAAAATTGTAATAATAAATAAACAGAAATTTCATTTGTATTTTGGAAGAGAAACTGAAGAAAATTATAATGAAAAAATTGATTTTGATTTGAGGGTTATAAAATATTTGCCCGAATTACATCATCTTGATGAATTGGGTGTAGAAGAACAATTGAGGCTGGAACATTTGAATGGGGACGAAGCAATGACGGTTAAGAAATTCGTGAGTGAGTTTTCAGATATATTGAATGAAGTGAAACACGGATCCCTACTAATAATGATAGACCGGTTTACACAAAATCGTACCGGTATCCAGAGGTTCATAGAGAGGAAGTTAAGAGACAGATAAATGAAATGTTGGAGCAGGGTAAATACCCCATACCTATTATTGACGATGTATTGGATAGATTGGGGCGAGCAAATTATGAAAGTGATCAAGAGAAAACGGAATTTTCTACTAACGATGGCCATTATGAAATTAGGCGTATGCTATTTGGGCTAAAAAATGCACCACCATCATATCAAAGAATGATGAATAATGTGCTTAGAAAATATATAAACAAAACATGTGTCATCTATATGGGTGATATATTGATATTCGGTACTTCCCTTCAGGAACATATAGATAATTTAACAAAGGTGTTCCAAACATTGAGAGAATCTAATTTAAAGGTATCACTAAATAAAAGCGAGTTCTTGAAATCGGAAACAAATTTCCTGGGTCACATAGTGACATCAGATGGAATAAAGGCAGACCCTAGAAAAATAGATTGCATAAAAAATTTTCCTATTCCGAGGACATTGAAACAACTCCAAGCATTTCTGGGATTGAGCGGATATTACAGGAAGTTTATCCCAGACTATGCCAAAATAGCAAAACCTTTAACTCTGAGACTGAAAAAAGACGGTCAGATCTACGAAAATGACACCGATTATAGAAAGTCTTTTGAGAAATTCCGAAAGATATTGACTTCAGATATGGCATTGCGGTATCCTGATTTTCAAAAGGAGTTTACGCTTACAACAGACGCCAGCAACTTTGCATTGGGTGCTGTGTTGTCTCAGAAAAATGGTCCTATAGCCTTTGCTTCAAGAACTCTTAATAAGCACGAAATCAATTACAGTGTAATAGAGAAAGAACTGCTGGCTATTGTTTGGGCTTGCGGTCAATACAGACATTATTTGTATGGGAGAAAATTTAAATTGCATACAGATCATAAACCACTAATTTGGTTGTCTAGTTTGAAAGAACCAAATTCAAAAATGATTCGGTGGAAAATCAAACTCAACGAATATGAGTTTGATATAGACCACGTACAGGGAAAAGAAAATAAAGTCGCGGATGCGTTGTCAAGGGTAGAGAAATGTGCAGAATTGAATTTATTTCAATGTGACACATGCAAAAAAACCTATAAAAGGAAAGAAGTTTTGAATCAGCACGTAAAGCACAAACATGGTACACACATTTTTCAGTGCCAACTTTGCAATGATAATTTTCAGAGCAAGGTAGGTTTAAACAGACATTTCCAAAGAATACATAAAAAAGAAAAACTGGATTTTAAAATTGTGGATAGGAATACTGTTCAACTTAGAACCGCAAAGACGAAAAGAGGAAAAAGACAAAATTCTCCGGTACCAACAGCACACAGCGCTCCAAATGATGGATTAGATCATATTGAGGTAACGGAAAGACCTTTGCAGTTTGCAAATAAACAAATCTTGGGTCAAGGGCAGGAAAAGGATTCGTTTGAAGAAAAGCTTCTATTCGGTAAAAAATTATATAAATTCCGAGTCAATTCAAAAGACTACAAAATAATTTTGAAAGAAATAATTAGAATAATTGAAAAGGAAGAAAATCTGGTGATATACAGAATGTACTACTACAGAAATGTAGAAAAAGAGAAATTGTTAGAAATTATTATGACACATCATAAGTATGAGAATAATCACCCTGGAATTAACAAAACCTATTACGAATTGAAAAGAAAATATAATTACCCAAACATGAGAAAAGAAATAACTAGAGTTATAAATAATTGTGAAATTTGCAATTATAAAATAGAGAGAAATCCTGTTAAACTTCCTTTTGAGAAGACAGAAACCCCTAGTGCACCTTACAGAATATACCATGCCGATATATGGTTTTTAGACGCAAAAGACCCATACATAACGATGATAGATAAATTCTCGAAATATGCCCTTATACAAAAGATTGAAGAGAGAACTCCACTTAATTTCATTAAACACTTTACTATGCTTTTTAATTTGATGAGAACTCCAAAAAAATTGATTATGGACAATGAACTAGGCTTCAATTCGGCACTGTTTAAGGATTTTCTAGAGAAAAATAATGTAGAATACCATTTTACTACTCCTTACCGTCACACAGGCAATTCAGATGTTGAGCGATTTCATGGTAGCCTGAATGAGAATATAAGGATCTTAAAAAAAAGAGAAGAAACATCTGACATGGTTTATAATATAGATTTGCCATTGCAAGCGAGGATAATGCCATGGAAAACAAAAAAATTAATGCAATTGAGTCAAGAATTACGAAGAACTTAACATACCTTAATAGAAATAGAAAAGATCAGAAGGTAAATGAGAATTTTAAAAGGGATTTTAGGGCACATAAGCAGAAGCTAGAAACGAAAGGGTTGTTTTGAAGAAGATTACTGTCAAAAGATATACAAATAAAAATCAGAATGTTTACAGGGATCAGTTAATTCGAGCTAAGGATACTTTCAGTTCTTTGGATGTTCTGGTTGACCGTGCTGAGGACAATGTTGCTGACACACTTGAGGAGGATGATCTGGTTAACTTTGCTAATTGCGGTAAGGACGCATGCGACACACGCTCAGAAGATTGAGTTTACGGACCTCAGCGTAGGAAACGTATTTACTGTGGTGGTTTTGGGTAAAAAACACCTTATTAGAGAATATAACAGCATTGTGCATATATTTAATGTTACAAGTTATGAAAACTACATAGAAAACTTAGAAAATAATACAATTGATGACGACTATATGAACCAAGAATTGCAACATTTGAAGACATCACTGAAAACACTTATTCTACACAGACAGAGACGAGGACTTTTTAACATTGTGGGAACGGGACTGAAATATTTGTCTGGAACAATGGACGAAGAAGACAGGCAAGAAATAGAAAAAAGATTAGAAATAGTGGAAGGTAATGCACATGGTGTGACTGAACAATCCAATGGTCAGGTTCAAATAAATGAACGTTTTGATGAACAATTGACTAAATTGTCGAAGATATAGGATATGGTAAACAAAAATATTTATTTCGAATATGTGACAATTAATAATCAAACCAAACGGTATGAATTGGAAATTCGAAGGACAGCAATTTCGTTTCAGATAGAAAAACTAGAAAGAATAATTGACAAGGTTGAGGGAATACTTTTGACATCAAGCTTAGGGCCCCTGAGCCAGAATGTTTTGACAGATGAAGAAATAGACGAACATGACATAACTTTTGAAAAATTACAAAATATTAGAATAGCTGTAGCGACAATTAAAAGAAATATCCTTTTTATAATCCAAATTCCTCAATTAACTACTGAATTTTATGAAACCTTGTTTGTCCAACCAATCCCAAATAACAATAATCTAGAGTTAAACGAAGAAATAGAAACATATATCACAAGAGATAACGTTGTATACTATGAAACTGATTATAAGAAAAATTTAACAATGATAAAAGATAACTGTATTGAAAATGTATTGAATTATAAAAAAATGGAATGTAATTATCGAAAGAATCCGTTTACAAATGTAATAGAAGTAAATTCTAATTTAATTTTTGCTATAAACATGAATAATATAACTGTAAATCAAACATGTAATGAGATGCCTATAACTTTGATGGGACATTTTCTTATTAGAATAGAAGAATGTAAAATACAGATACTCGAAAAGTGGTACGATAGAAAGGTTTACGGTGAAAATATAACAATACCTAGTTTGTTTAAGGAAATACAAATAAATGTTGAAGAGAAAATAACATTAGGAAACATAACATAGGAACATATTAGAAATATAAGATATGTAAATGAACTAAGAGATAACCAAAAAACTACTAATATAACCATTTATATTGTGATCATAATTGCAACAACTTTGTTCATTGTGTACTTGAGCATTAAATTTAAATCTAAGAAAATAATTAAGAAAACAATTGTATCGATTCCCAAATTTCCTTCAGAAATTGGGAACCAATCTTCGTCCGGGGGAGTTTTACCCAACAGTGTTATGGTGACTAAGTGTCCCATTGTAATATGAATCTTATATATAAATATACTTACCAATTCGGTTCATGCAATATGAATCTTATAATAAACAATTGCAATATGAATCTTACCATACTTACCAGCAGTGATGTTAACTTTTTTTTAAAAATGTCTATATAAGCCTAAAAAAATTACAGTTTTTATGTAAAATTACCGTACTCACAATCTTGTAGAAAAATAATACTAATAATAATAATACTTTGTTATCAAAACATGTCTTTATTTGTAATTCAATGTATTTATTTAAAAAACAACTACAAAAACTTAGAGAAACGAGTAATAATAAAATACATATAAAATAAATAAAAAAAAAGTTTGCACTTCCAATAAATTAAATCAATATATCATTTTTTTAATATTTAAAGCTTAGCTGAAAAGCGTTATTCATACATTTGGATTCATTTTGATTGCTTTTATTTTGATTATAACAGTTAACATATAATAAGCTTTAACATTTAATTTAAATCCATTAATTTTTATGATCATATGAATTTTGATTAAAATATAGAAAATGTTTGTTATTAAATTTAATATTCATACCTTCTTAAGAATTTACAAACATTTTTGCATGTAGAATTCCTTCAAGTGTATCTGTATTTAACCTGTTTCTTATTTTTGTTTTATTTAAATTTATTACTGAAAAAATTCTTTCCACGGTAGCCGAACTATGTGGCAAACAAAATATATAAACCAAAAATTTGTTTAAAACTGGGAACATTATGGAGTCATCACCTTTCTTTATATTACATACGTTTTTGTACAACTGCAGAATGTCACTTTTATCAATATCCTTAATTTGCCTTACAAGCCATACTTAACAGACTTGCAATTACTTTACCTCCCAGATATATTTTGTCTAGTGGTAGGTGATTATCTTCATCCTCAAAATTTAAATTTTGTCACAATGTGCCTTCTAAATTCTTAGAGTCAATAAAATTACTTAAGATGGTTTTAAATGTCAAAGATATTCGATTATATAAAACAATGATTTTAATCTTTTCACTTTGCATTTCTAAATTTAAACTTGTAAATAATGGCAAAACAAATTCCAAAAATTCCAAATATAATTTGTTTAGTGGATCATCAAACCATTCAACTAACTTCACAGCAGAACTTACTTTGTTAAAAGTTTCTTCAACCTTAAAAAACATCTTTAAAGCTTGAAAGTTTTTTAAAACACGCCGAACACATTCTATTATTGAAAGCCATCGGGTGGTACTGGGATGTGTAAGCTTTTGTGGTTTAATATTCCATAATTCCTGAAAGGCTGTTGACTCAAATGTTCGCTTTGGACTATCATGAATGTAATTATATATATTTCTTAGGCCTTTTTCAACACTGTTTGGTAAAACTTCACACGCATGGGAAGCAACCAAATTGAAAGAGTGGCATATACATTTTAGACTAAAAAGCCTTGGTATTTCTTGATGAAATCTAGACATAACAGAATTATATTTTCCGGACATATTGTTAGCTCCGTCTGCCGCAAAGCCAACCATATTTGTTTTGTAGTCTATCGAATGTTTTTCGAATAATTGTACAATTACTTTAAAACGATTTTCAGCAGTTGCATCCGTAACTTCAATTAAAGCTATAAATAAATCTATTGACTTAAACTCTTCCTTATCAAAAATTCGAACCCCAAGCGCCAATTGTTTTAAATAACCAACATCAGTAGATTCATCTACAATTAATGAAAAAACGTTCTCCTGCAAGCGCTTGACTGTATATTCCATTTGTTCTCTTCCAATCACATTTTTTATAATCATTGTCGTTTTGTACCTTCCGCATGCCATCTTTTGAACTTCTGTGTCTTTTATTGCCACACGCTTCAGTAAGGTACATAGATCCGGTGCTATGTTAAAAGCTAAATTATGTTTTGCAATAAAACAGGCAACTAACAACTCCAGCTCATTCGTACGCGAATTTTGTTGAACTACTTTAACTAAGGAACTCTGATTCTTCATCGATACTGAAACTTTGAGATGCCGCACACTTACAGCGTGCCTTTTTATTTCGGAAATACCCGCACTGCCGTCAAAATTACAAATTTTAAAATGGTAGAAAAATTTACCCTTGTTACTTTTTGTAATAAAATGAAAAGCTTTTTCCCATGAAGAACAATAAGTTTGTCTCATATGTCCAGCTGGTTTCTTTCTTTTCTTTTCTTTTCACTAGAGGAATCGGAGCTATCAGAATCCTATAAAAAGCAATTACAGAATTATTGTGTATATACATATACATATAACTTGTGTAAAACTTATTCTTACCATCTTTCAGAAATAAATAATTATTTTACAAAATACAAGCAATTGGCAGAACTGTTGACTTTAATTTTAATTTTTTCAATCAATGTAAGCAAAAATAAGTGATGCCAATATGTTTGCATATATTTTTAGCACAACATAAAGAATATAACTACAATTGGCGTTATTTTATATATGTAGTTGCAATAAACCGTAGTTTTACTGGTTTGTTTTTATAACAAACATGTGTAGACATAATTTAGAAAAAAAAGCGACGAGGTCTCACGCTTAAAAGGAAAACTTTTAAGAATTACTGTACAAATAATGAAATTACCTGCCTACCGTTTGGAGGTTTAAATTACTGTAAAATACGGTAATTACCGTACGGTTAACATCACTGCTTACCAGTGTGAATCTTATATTGAATAATTGTAATATGAATATTATCTTATTCACACATACTTACTAAGTTAACTCATGTAATCTGAATCTTTCATAATTGATTTAAGAGATATAACATTATTTTCAACATTCGTTGATTCATAGTTTTAAGAGAAATTATTTGTGATCGTAAGTCTGCTTTTACACACATCAGTTTTTCTTGAAGCAGTTCTCTACAGTTCTCTTTTAAAACTGCCCGTTTGTTTACACACGGACAGTCTGTGTTCAATTTCTTAATATGACGCCATTAATGAGAATAAAATAACAAAAGAGAATTGAAGTAACTTTCCGGTACAATCAAGTATGTACCCCTCATCTTGCTTCTTTCCTCTCTCCCATAAACTCAGACTTGCTTCAACTGATGTGTGTAAAAGCAGACTAAGAAGTCGTTGCTCGCATAACTGCAACCAACGATTGCTTCAATTAGAATATAAAACCATAATGTGAGTTTACTTGTCTTTTCCACTCAACGCTCAAAATTTTGATCAATATTAAAGTACAAAAAGCAAGAAATCATTGTGTATGAATTTGTTCATTCCTATCAACAAAGGCACGCTTGTTTTTATACCCTCCAAAAAAGAATTTGGAGGTTATATTCACTTTGTCATTCCGTTTGTAACGCATCGAAATATCCATCTCAGACCCCATAAAGTATATATATTCTTGATCAATGATGAAATCTAAGACCAACTGAGCATGTCCGTCCGTCCGTCCGTCCGTCCGTCTGTGGAAATCACGATACAGTCCAAACGAAAAGAGCTAGACTCTTGAAATTTGGCATAAATATATTTTAAAACTTAGAGCAGGTTAAGTTCGAAGATGGGCTAAATCGGGCAAGAGGGAAAAAAGTTCCCCTAAGAAGAACTAAACCAACCCAGAAAAAACAACATAATTTTTAAAGTTTTTTGGTTATTTTGTTAAGCAAACGATATATTTTTATGTCAAATACGGTCCAACGCCTTAAACTTAGAGCCATTAAATAAAATAAAAATATTTTTTGACCCCGCCCACTTCAGTGGGCGTTATTATAGGCAAAAATAGCATAAAAATTTAACAAATTGTTTTACTTAAGCCTAAATTCCTTTAAAATAACACTTTTAAGCTTCAATGACGAAGCTGAGACGAATCCTGGTACTACTCTGCCCTACCCCCTCCTTCCCCTTCGTCCCCTAAATGACCCTACCAAAAAAAAAATTTTTTTTTAAATTTTGTATATAATCATTCCAAACATTTATCTTTAGAGTTTTATGACTGCCGATTTCTGCCCTACCCCCCCCCCCCCCCCTCTTCCTTTGCCCCCTAAATGACCCTACCAAAAAAAATTTTTTTTTGTAAATTTTGTATATAATCATCCCAAGCATTTATCTTTAGAGTTTTATGAATGCCGATTTCTGCCCTACCCCCCCCCCCTCTTCCCTTGCCCCCAACATGACCCTACCAAAAAAAAATGTTTTATTAAATTTTGTATATAATCATCCCAAGCATTTATCTTTAGAGTTTTATGACTGCCTGTTGCTGCCCTACCCCCTCCTCCCCCTTTGCCCGCTAAATGACCCTATTAAAAATAAATAAAAATTTATTTTAATTTTGTGCATAATCATCCCAAGCATTTATTTTTAGAGTTTTATGTCTACCTGTTTCTGCCCTACCCCCTCTCCCCCTTTGCCCTCTAAATGACCCTATCAAATAAAACAAATTTTAATTTTGTATATAATTATCCCAAGCATTTATTTTTAGAGTTTTATGACAAAGGTGAAATGTTTCCCCCACAGCCCTTGCTAGAGCGACCCCGCCAAAATACAGTTTTTATACCCTCCAAAGAGAATTGTGATGAAGTCTAAGACGGTCTAGCAATGCCCATACGTTCGTCTGTGGAAAACATGATATTGTATATATTTGGACCCCGCCCCCTTTAGTGGGCGTTGACGTACGATATTATATAAAGGAACTCTGTCCCACCAAGTTAAACATTTCAAATTCACTTACTAAATATTTGGGGGGTATTTAAGATTCGACCCGCTCGAATATAACGTTTTTACTTGTTTTATTTTAATTTACAGTGGTTTATGATGTCCATTCGTGTTGTTTATGACAAAATAGAAAATTTTTTTAAGAAAATATTATTTTTATTTGCAGTTCGATATTGCAAATAATATTTATTATTATTTTTGTTTATTTTTATTTGTTCTCCTTTACAGTGGTGTTTTTTGTGTTATTTAATTTGTATTTCTTATTAAGCTAAAATTGAGAAACACAAATTTTCTGCAGCATAAGTAGCCCTCCAGTACCTATTCGTTTTCCATAATTATTTCACTTAAAATGGACCATATTATACTTTTTCCCTTACGCCGTGGCGACAAGGTGTAAACTTTCTTGGAAATTTGACTTAAAAAAATTGTTTTCCCTTTTGTCATATTTGCATGTGTATTTCGGCGTATGTAATTCAACTAAATTTGTTCTATTAATCCGACACATGTTTAACAATAAAAAACAAACAAATAATCAAACTTGTGCACACATTCTCATTTGTTTCAATTAAAAAAAAAACAGTCCCATAAACCACCGTGCATTTGCCCATGTGTATTCCCTTTAACTTTGTTTGTCATGAACAAATTCAAATAAAGACTAAACTTGTACCTCCACTCATGTATCAGTGTTGAATTGGTTATGTTGTTTGCATTGTTCGTATATCATATTGCTCAAGTCACACAGACGGTCGGTTCAAACATGTTGTGTGAATTAATGAGAATAAGAGCGTTTGGACACGATGAATTTACTGCAAGCCCTTCTCTTGTCTGTGCGATCTTGCTCATAAAATGCTTTTGTTAATTCTACTCATAATCAGAATTTGATGTATACAGCAGAATGAAATGATTTTTAATCATCATTGAATTTTTCTTTAATCTTCAAAATGAACAAAAATTTTTGTGCTGAACAAAATAAAGAAAAATCGTGAATTTGAAGTACTCTGACTTGTATATACATATATGCCTGTGCATAAGAAAAAAAATGCACAAGTAATTCAAGTTAAAGGAAGATATAGTAAAAAAAAGTGGAAGAAAAGAGGAACAAAAACCTAAGAGTTAGTCCCTTGGTTTCGTGAGAAACATGTAATGATCTCTTGAGCAACACAAATTCATTACACTTTTGTATGTTAAAGTTAACAAAACTTAAGCAGTACACTCACTTGCTACACATATTCTCATGTAAAAAACATTGCAGACAAAACCATTATATAGTATAGTCCACTAACAGAAATAGGGTATTTGGATATATATGTATTAACTTTAAAAGTCGAACACAAAACAAATTCATACGAAATTTCGAAACAGTAGATAAAGTAAATATGTATATCCGCAGTCAATAATAACAATTTAAAATAAAGAATATATATATATATATATATATATATATATATATATATATTTATATATATATATATATATATATATATATATATATATATATATATATATTTATATATGTATTTTAGAATGATTGAGCTCGAGGTCGTTTTTGTAAAAATCGTTATAATTTTTCTATTTTATTCGATATTTCGTCAACAATTTGTTGACATCATCAGGAATAATAGCTGAAAATTAAAATTTTTCTGTATAAATTGGTTTTGAAATATGTTTTCAAAAATATTAACATAAAAACAAAAGCATATATGTATACAGGCTTGTATATATTTATACATGTATACATCAATACATACATGAACGTATACATATGTATATGCATACATGAACATACACAACCATATACAAACATATATACACACACATAGAGATAGATACAAACACATATGCATGTACATACACATATGCACATACACACACATACATATGAATACATATATATATATATATATATATATACATACATATATGTATATATATATATATATATATATATATATATAAATAATTAACATAATAACAAATTAATATATTAACATATATACAAATTTACATACATATGTAAATTCTATATTTCTATTCCATATTTCTCTGCATCGTAAATTTTAGATTTTACTAATCTTTCTGATATTCCAGAAATATATAAATGTATAGAAATATAGAATAGCTCACATGACATATAATACAATGAAAATACTATTTAGCAAAACAAAAGATAAGATTGATAAGTGGGATAGGTCTAATATAATTTATAAAATACCTTGCATGGGAATAGTCAGAAAAATTGTAATAAGATATATATTGGTACAACTAAAAATAAATTAAAGACTAGGATAACAGGTCATAAATCAGATCAAAAATATAGACACATGAATTCACAAAAAACTGCTTTATGTTCTCATAGTTCTGAATTATATCATTTTGCAGATTTTGAAAATGTTTCAATATTAAACACAGATAACAATTATAATCGGAGCTTAATGTTAGAAATAATTCGCACACCTTTATCACAAAGAATAAATTTTAAGGCAGACACAGAAAAATTAGCACAGAACTATAGGTATTTAGTTAGTAAAATTTGAATTTTTGTTTATTTATGTTAATTGGTTAAAGAATTTTTTCCTATGTATGTATTTTTCTTTGTACGTATATATTTATATGTATGTATATTATGTGTGTGTATGCGTGTATACATGTATATGTGTATATATGTATGTGTATGCATGTACATATGTATATATATTTATATCATGTCATTATTTTTATATGTTATTTATATACACTATACTGTAATCAATTCTTATCCTTGTTGTAATGTTGATTGAACAGTTTAAATATTGTAAATGTTTAGTTATATACATATGTATGTAAATTTGTATATATGTACATATGTTAATATGTTAATTTGTTATTATGTTAGTTATTTATATATATGTATTCATATGTATGTGTGTGTATGTGCATATGTGTTTGTATCTACCTCTATGTGTGTGTATATATGTTTGTATATGGTTGTGTATGTTCATGTATGCATATATGTATACGTTCATGTATGTATTGATGTATACATGTATGAATATATACAAGCCTATATATACATATGCTTTTGTTTTTATGTTAATATTTTTGAAAACATATATCAAAACAAATTTATACAAAAAATTTTAATTTTCAATTATTATTCCTGATGATGTCAACAAATTGTTGACGAAATATCGAATAAAATAGAAAAATTATAACGATTTTTACAAAAACGACCTCGAGCTCAATCATTCTAAAATACATATATATATATATATATATATATATATATATATATATATATGTACACCTATGGGCTAATTTATAAAAAGGAAATATTTGGATGATTACAGGTTTATAGAATAAAACATTGTATGATAATATCGTGTATTAAACCTTTCTGTATTAAACTATTTCTGAATACAAAACAATGGATTTTTGAATTCAGTTCAGAATACTCGGATTTGCATAGAATCTAAGAAGGAAAGAAATAAAAAACCAGCAGATTTATGAAACATTTATACTTCTTCAGTATTTATTAGATTATTACCCTAATCCTTACCCCAGATGATCATTGATAATATACTTACATTGAGAGATTACTTAATGGTACTGGTAATCCACACTACATAACTCGTCAGGTCTACTTGAACGATAGAATATAAGTATCTCTGTATACTTACTCATTATATTTAATTAGTCATATATTCCTTGAGCTAAAGAATTTTGAAATAAATAGCTATTATTAATTATTACACACTTATTCTTTTAATCTCTCTCATTATTTACTGTATCTAATAAAAAAAGGAAATCTATTGCTATACGCAATAGCCCTATTCACGGAATAACAAGAGGATTTGGGAAACCCCTTATTTATTATTATACAATTGATTCGAACTCATCACCTATCCTTTTGATCTTTCTCATTAGTCACTGTACCTAATAAAAGAGACCTATCGCTATAAGCAATAGCCCTATTCACAGAATAACGTGGAGATTTTGGAAGAACTCTTAGTTATTACTCTTTTTATAGTTTTGCTAAATGATACTATAGTAAAATTAGGAATAATATAGATTGCCTTCTCTAAACCCGGGTCTCCTTAAATTTAATGTACAACACCACTCTTATAACTGATAAGTTATACTTACCTACATTGCTAAGTAACGCATAGTGCGGTCCAAGTTTGTTCAACACTTCGCAAGACTCACTCCAAAAATTGAACAAGATGAGTACACCATCCCGATCTTTACGCCCACATATCAAGGAACACTTTAATTTTGACTGCGACCATCTTCTCGCATTTTGCGAACGATACAAGGAGTCCGCAACAGGTGATCAGACAGAAACAATGCTTGAGGTGAAGTAAAGGGACTTGGACACAAGATGGGAAAGGGTAAACATTGCCCACGAGGAGATTATGTTGTGCAACGACGACACCATTATGGAGGACGTTCGGAATGAGGTCCAGGAGAAGTTTGAGCTCTGTACAGAGGAATATTATAATTGCTCTTCCCAGATTCTCAGTCAATTCAAATCTGTACGGTCAGTGTATTCGGGTTTCCGGAGGTTTCAGTCAACTTCCCGCCATTCTTTAACCCATCACGATGAGACCCAAATAATTTATCAACCCAATTCGGATGATTGCATCAAACTCCCGCCTTGTGATACGGAGGTATTCCACGGCAGTTTTGATCAATGGCCCTCATTTCGGGACATGTTTACTGCCTTGTACATTAACCACTCGTAGCTTAGCAATGTTACAAGATTATATCACCTTCGCAATAAAACAAGGGGGAGGCAGCGGCTATAGTGAAAAGATATTCTCTCACTAACGATAACTTTGATCTCGCGTGGCATGCACTCAAGAATCCCTACGAAAATAGACGTGTGCTGGTTGATAATCAGATAAGGATTTTGTTTGATATCCCGGCAGCAAAGGGCAAAGATGGTGATTCGATAAGCAGAAGACAATCATCTCTGAGTGACTCTTTGGCCACCCTAAAGTCTCTTGGCATTCGAGTGGAGAGTTGGGATCCGATTCTCATTTGCTTAATTTCCACAAAACTGTCGGACAGAACCCTAGCTCTGTGGGAACAGTCGCTTACTTCTCCCCGGGAGCTACCCCAATGATCCCAGATGTCTCAATTTCTCGTAGATAGGTACGAAACTGTGGAGGGGATTAGTAGCATTAAGAACTACAAGGATGGATTTACTCTCAATAAGAAACCATCACCCAGCATACACACATATGTGTCACAGGAGAATTTAAGTACAGCTTGTAAATTATGTAAGAAGGAACACGCGCTCAGAACATGTCCAAAATTTAAAGCCTTTACGGTACAACAGAGAGTGGATTTTGTCTTTCAGAACAGATACTGTAACAATTGCTTGGCAGTATCACACGTAAAATCAAATTGTAAGAGCAGGCATACTTGTCTATACTGCAGAAAGCAACACCATACTCTTTTTCATATGAGACAAAATTCGCAGAACCCAACCCCAGCTTCGGAGAATAATCAATATGATTCAAACCATCTCAATAAAGTGTCGCAGATCGAGTCTCAAAAACACATACAGGTTTCAAGGAATAATACTCAATGCGAATTCCCTAGCACATCGAGGCAATTTCAGGCCAATTTCTCTACTAGTAATGAGAGTATCTTGTTATGTACGGCTCTCACTCAGATTGAGCATAGGGGTGAACTATTTACTGTATCAGAGAGACTTCGAAGTCGGTTACAGTTCGTGGGTTACACTTCGAGATTATTGGCATTGGGAGCCAATAGCAATCGGCTAGCAGAGAAGCACAGTTTGTTTTGTATGCGAAGAGATATGACCTTAGAGTTCCCATAAAGGCCACAGTATTACCCAAGGTGACAAAACATCTTCCAGTTCATTCCTTTGAAATCCCAAATTCGCCTGAGAGTGCAGAATTGGATCTGGCGGTCGTCCCAAATAGACCTCATACTAGGCAATGATTACGAACATTTCCACAATATCGATGGGATTAGGAAGAATATTTGTGGGCTCACGTCGGCGTACAATACCATATTTGGGTGGGTTCTCAGTAGTCCCATGAAACTCAAATAATTGACGCGTTTACGACGTCTGTTATTCTTCCGAATCAGTCGAATTAAATATTCTCTTAAGGACGTTTTGGGAGAAGGAAGAAATTCCTATAAGTCGTCAAAAGTCCGTAGAGGAGGATATTTGTGAGAACTTTTATGCTAAAACAACACAACGTTGTAGCGACGGTAGGTACGTCGTAAGACTACCATTCAAGGCTGAATATCCCGGAAAAGCTTTCCTGGGCTCATCGCGATTTACGGCCCTAACACAATACTCGATCATGGAAAGAAATCTATCCAAAGACCCGGACCTAAGGAAACAATATGAAGAGGTTCTCAGTGAGTATTTATCTTTGGGTCACATGGAAGAGACTTCATCAGGTGAGATTGTGTCTCAAGGTAAATATAAATCATTTTACTTACCGCACCATGCAGTTGTTCGCCCGCAACACAAAACTACAAAGGTAAGTGTCGTTTTCAATGCTTCAAGGAAAACGAAGTCTAACTTCTCGCTCAATGAAGTTCTCTACACGGGCCCCACTCTTCAAAATGATTTAATATCTATAGTGCTTAATTGGAGGAGATACAAATACGTTTTTAATGGCGACATACAAAAAATGTATTGCCAAATCGGAGTCCTCCCAGATGACAGACCATATCAGAGAATTTTATTCAGGCCAGAAATAGGGTCAGTTGAAAACAGTTACCTTCGGAGTAAACTGTGCTCCGTATTTAGCAATCCGAACACTTTTTCAGCTGGCATCTGACTCCGAAACAGCCTGGCTAAAAGCAGCATCGATTTTGCGCACCGAAACTTATGTTGATGATATTCTCTCTGAGGAGGACATTCAATAGAAGAAACTATCTCAGCTCAAAATCAGCTTCTTAAAGTACTGAACTCAGCAGGGTTCCCTTTAAAAAAGATCACAGCAAATGATACCCAATTACTCGCTCACATAAAGAAAGAGGATCTTTATGATTCAGACTTTTTTCGATTCTACAACACAAGTTCCACCAAAACTCTTGGTATCAAGTGGAATGCTATAACTGACTCATTCTCATGTAGTTTTTCTTCAATAGAACCGATCACAAAGCGACAGATTCTCTCCGCTGTAGCAAAGCTTTTTGATCCTGCTGGATGGTTAACCCCCATTGTAATACGGGCTTAAATTCTGATGCAAAAACTATGGCTGGAAGGGCTAAGTTGGGATGAAGAGGTTTCTACCGAATTATTGCAGAAATGGAATGTGCTCATGCAAGATCTTTCCCAGGTGGAACGGATTTCTATTCCTCGTTGGTTACAATACTGTTCCACAGATGAGATTCAAATTAATTCATGAATTTGCTGCCGCTTCTAAAACAGCATACTGTGCCACATTATACATTCGGTGCCAGACTAATAATCACAATACTTTCACAAACTTAGTAGTAGCGAAAAGCAAGGTTGCTCCCATTCAAACCGTATCACTCCCACGGTTGGAGCTCAATGGCGCAGTATTGCTCTCAAAGTTAGTAAAATACACAATATCTTCACTAAAGCTTGAAGGAGCAGCGGTAAACCTATGGACGGATTCCTCAATAGTGTTGGGCTGGCTGTCAAAGCCGCCGTCAACATGGGAAACCTATGTCGCCAATAGGATTTTTCAAATTTATTGTATTGTACCAAATGCTACATGGAGACTTGTTCAAACACACGACAACCCTGCAGACCTCGGAACGAGAGGTTGCAGTCCCCAAGATCTTGCGCAAAACGCCCTTTGGTTGTATGGACCATCATGGTTACATAAACCACAATCAGAACGGCCAAAACGAAACCCACTTATTAAAATTGCTGAAACCACTTCAGAATATATATCCCTACAAACTCAGGTAGAAGTTAATGATTTATTAAATAACTTCTCATCGTACAGCAAGGGTCTACGCATTACGTGTTACATTTTTAGATTTTTCAATCGAGCTGCGAGGAATATTAGGCCCAATGGATTTCAAAACAACCAAAACATTCTAACACAGAAGGAAATTAGATTCATAAAGTATAGATATATTATTCTAGCTCAAAAAGCATTTTATCCCGAAGAATACGGTGCTTTATTAAACTCAAGACCACTGCCCAGCAAAAGTGTATTAAAATCTCTTAATCCATTTATTGATTCCAAATTGGTGTTTCGGGTCAATGGTACATTAATACGATCGTCGCTTCCGTATAATGAACGATATCCAATAATACTACCAATTAAATCAAGATTGTGCCAATTGTATCTGACGTATCCTTTTATATGCAGATTATAGATTAATGTATAGAAAGGCACAGACAGAATTTCAGACTTAGAAACCAGGATAAGAAATATAACACATCATTGCAAAACGTGTACCATATATAGACAGCAACCAAGACATCAGATAATGGCACCATTACCACCAGATAGGTGCAACTTCTCCTTATCCTTCCAAATCACAGGAATAGATTTCGCAGGTCCATTCGAGTTAAAAACATCACCTCTACGAAAATCACCGTATATAAAAGGATACGCCAGTGTATTCGTCTGCTTCAGTACGAAAGCAATACACTTAGAGCCTTGTTCGGACCTATCATCGGCAGGTTTTGAGGCCGCATTTGCTCGCTTCGTTGGTAGGCGAAGGCTCCCCAAAAGGGTAGTAACTGATAATGGAAAGAATTTCGTTGGATCTAGCAGAAACCTCCAGCGGGAGTTTGCCACTTTTGTAGACACCATTGCGGAAGATATAGCTGAAAAGTACATTACACAAGGCTTCGACTGGAAGTTTATACCACCCCATGCTCCCCACATGGGCGGCCTTGGGAAGCCGCTGTGAAGAGCTTTAAATTTCATTTCAAAAGACTCGCCGGTACTCAAAAATTTACTTTTAAAGAATTCGCCACAGTTTTAGCTGGAATCGAAGGTGTACTTAACTACTATTAACTAGGTGTACTAACGCACTATCAGAAAACCAAGAAGATCTAACAGCATTGACCCCGGGTTATTTGCTGCGAGGGGCACCCTTGCTAGCATACGAAAATATGTCCCTCGTCAACAGGTGGGAAAAGCTAAAGGCACTACATCATCAATTTTCCATACGATGGAAGCACGAGTACCTAAAATCCCTCCAGAAACGCTATAAATGGAACAAGACTTACCCTTACCTTCAAGTTGGAAATCTAGTGGTAGTGGTGGATGACGTACAGCCACCTCATGAGTGTCGATTGGGCAGAGTAGAAAGAACATATCCCGGAGCTGGTGGCAACAATCGCGTGGCGGATGTTCGCATATCATAAGGGATTATAACGCGTCCAATAGCTAAATTAAGTTTTCTACGCATTAAAAATTACAATTTGAATGACAAGCCTTAGTATGATCCATGTTTTATTGGACAGTCCCTGCTGAGTCAAGAGTCATTATTTCTTAAACAAAAAAAAGTTTAAAAGAAAACCATTCCTAAATTAATTTATATCGTCATTTTATATTCAAGTCTAATTCCCATTACGTCTATACAAAAAAAAGGATATATATATATATATATATATATATATATATATATATATATATATATATATATACATACATATATATATTAACAACCCCACTTATTATAATTTAATAATTCACAAATTACCAATTCTTAGGCACAATCGAAGGTCAGTCGTCACCCGAAAACCTAGAGACAAGGAAGCTGAAATTTACAGGTGCGGCCTATGCAAGGGTCATCACGCACTAAGATTCTGTTACCGGTTCCTAAAGATGTCCAGAGCAAAAAGGGAAGAGGTAGTAAACCATCACCGTTACTGCATAAACTGCCTCGCAAAAACCCATGATCTGCGTGAGTAGTATGGGAATGTATGAGCCACGGCAATTAAAATACTTAAAAATTCTCAAATTTCAATACAAATTTGGGCAATTACACTTAAAAATTCTCAAATTTCAGTACAAAATTTTAAAATTTTAAGTGGCCAAATTGTTCAAGTGCTTTGATGTTTGTGTGTGTGTAAATTTTCCCACGGTTTAATAAGGGGGTTCACATTGTTGTTGTTTTTTTTTCTTATATTGTAGGCGTGTGAAATTCTGTCTGTCCGTATGAGACCGTGGGAATTTGTGTCTGTCCCTATGTGACCGTGGGAATATCAGTCCGTCGGTGTGTGAGCGTGGGAATTTTTGTCTGTCCATATGTGACCTTCGAAATTTGTGTCTGTCCATATGTGACCGTGGGGATATATGTCCGTCGGTACGTGAGCGTGGGAATTTTTTTGTCTGTCCATATGTGAGTTTGTGTCGGTCTGTCCTTTATTAAAAGTGTTGTATAAATGGATCCCCCTAATTTTTTGTGAATCTTTTCTTTTTGCTACAGTTTGATTTTGTCCTTTATTTTGGGTTGTTTAATTCTGGTGTGTGTACTAAAGAATTTCGTTTTTTTTTGTTTTCTTTTTGTTTGTTTTTGTGTGCAATGTTAGAATGTAGTCAATAGTTCAATTATTCTCGTCTTGAAGGCATTGTAAACAAATTTACTGTTCCTTCATATTGATACTAATACTATGTTTATATTAATATTGAATGTGTTTATTTTATGCTTGACGATCATCTATGAATTATATTTGGTGTTCTGGATGATAGGTATGGGTTCTTTTGTTTTTTTCAAGTGTGGGTTCTGTTGTGAGCGGCGATTGCAATGTTTCAGACAGGCTGTGTGTGGCGATAGGTGTCTGCCCACATGGTGGACGGGTTTTATGGTTTCAATGTGTGAACATATCTATTTTCAGTACGCAAAGGGATCAAGTATGAAATGTGATAGAATGTACATATTCATGCGTACATAAATATCTACAAATTTGTTTCATTTACGCATGTACATGCAAACAAATAATAATCGTTTACTATTTTTGCTCAAATATTCCCTTGTCCATTAGAATGAATGAACCATTGTTGTTGTTTGTTTGTGTGTTCTCTGAAATAAATATGTATGTATGTTTTTATTTGAAATAAAAAGACATTTATTTAAATTTTATAAGCATTTATTTAAAAGTTTGTTAACATATTCATTTTTAAGTAAAATTGCATTTCTTAAGGCACAAACACCATAGTCGTGATAGCTACAATAGAAATATTTCGAGGGCTTAGTTTCCATTTGTTTAAAATTAATGCAGCCAATGTCTTCAATGTTATGAACTGTTTGATGAATCATTTTTTCTAGCCATCTTTTTTTCTCTTCCCCGTTAACATATATTTGTGAATTTCTTATATTGGATTTTAAAAACTTGCAAACGCTTTGAATTGAGACTGATCCATCATTCCATTTTATATGATGATAATTTTTGGTTAACCAAACTGCTTCTCTCTGCTTTTTGGTTGATAAGTATTCGAAATCAAAAGGCGGTTTTATGATGAAATTGAGGCATTCGTTGTTGCTGAAAACTACAGCTAGTTCTTTTGCGATGAAGTCGTTTGAATTATTTTTGAAACCTTGCAAGTCTACAAAAACAATATCACCATCCATGCTATTTAGTTTATAAGACCTTCCGTACTTGACCTTTTATTGGTATGTATTCTATTATGCGATCATGAATAAGAACGCAATAAGCAGATGTTTTTGCTGGAATATTTGTTGCTGTTTCAAATTCAATCTTTATGTCGATTGGTCTGGTATTGAGCGTTTCGTTTTGATGACTGACATCTACTACAATAATTGGAGCATTATTTTTAAACTCTTGGCCAGTTAGAAGAGGTTGGGGTTGTTTCATGTAGTAGCTTTGTTGAAATCTTAGATACATATCATATAGAATCGCATAGCGATCATTTCTAAATTTCATATTAAGATCGTCATATGGGTAAGAGGTTGAGTTTAAATGTACTTTCAAGTTACTAAGATCGCAATGAACAAATTTGTTTTCTTGTTGAAAAGCAATCAGCACAAAGCGAGGACGTTCTTTATTTGCAGCCAATTTAACATTCCATATATGACTTGTACCCGTATTAAGTTGTGGATTGATATGACAATCCCAACTACGGAATGCCACTGGTATAGCAGCACCACTGTTAAGTATTTTGATCATATTCAATTTACTATGATCAGATAATTGAACATGTGGAATTCTCCATGATATTAGTGAAATTGTAAGTTTTGCTTTCTCAGTGGAAACATTAGAGTGTACACGATCTTCGTCGTTCTTATTACGAAAGAGTATCAACTAATGCTTACCATTTATTAAAACTTTATTGTAGTCTTCAGCGAATCCTAAAAGAAGTTTAAATGGTACATAGAAATTAAAATGTCCATTTTGAAGAGTCATATTATCAAGTTTATTCCATCCAGCATTTTGCAACACAACGCTTTCCGTAGGTGATAAAGAAACCAAATTTTTTATGGTGCTAGTGGCTCCCAAATATCTTGTATGGTCAATTTCAATACCATATAGTTCATAGCGAATTTCGTCAAAGAGATATGCAACAAAATTGTTTTTTTAATTGAAAGTTGGGTGTAGATTTCGATGTTTTTTCGTCTACAACAAATCCTTCCACATATATGTAGCTTTCACTAGGTAACACATATAAATCTTGATTTTGTATTGAAATTCTTATTTCATCGTTGTTGTTGAAAGACTGAAGGTATGGTATGTATGTATGATAGTCCTTTTTAATTATATTCTCGTCAGATAACGGTTTATCTAAAACATCTATTATTGAACTCATTTTGATTTCAGTTTCAAATTCAAAGACTTGAGGAAACTCTTGTTTGCTGTTGTAAGTGATTTTTGATGAACAGATGTTTTCAATTGTTGCTTAGGTTGTAATGTTTGAGGATTAAATGTTGCTGTAGTGTTCTTCGATATATTTCTGTTGTATATTATCATTATTTAATTGCTCTTAAATGTATTCGTATTGTAATTTCCTCTCCTCGAAAATTAATTAAGTCGCCGTTTTGATCGACCACGCGAAGAGCTAATGAACTTATCTCTCTGGAGTTTACTGGTAAATAAATAAGATTTTTGGGGATCTCAACTATTTTATAGCCAGCAGGTACGTTAATCGGAAACTCATATAGTGTATGAGCTTTAGAATTATTCATATAAGTATTAACCACAATACTACTTTCAATTTTCAAAAGATTAACCTTAAATATATTCACTGGAAGATCGGAGTAATGTTCCTTGTTTGGAGTTAATATTCTGCTATTGAATCCTAAAAGTCTACCCATTGTATTTTCATTATTAAACTATATTGGTTCTTTAGAGCTGCTGACTTTAACTTGCATTGTATTGTTATTGGCTTCAATACAAATTGTGTTTTCTGGCGTATATCGTTTGTATTCTTTTTCTATATAGTCAACTATGTCATTTAATTCATAAGATCCGATCCGTATTTCAATTACATGTTCCCCTGTATGAAACATGTTGTTATAGGAGTCTACATTCGGGATACTGTTATATGAATGAAAATCAGTTAGAGCACATTCATAGTTTCCGTTTAAATCAATAGGAGGAAAATAATTAGCAGATAGCTCTGATGAATTGGAACTCAGAGTCAATGTTATTGACATTGTGACTGTTTGATTGTAAATAAATAAAGTTAAGCACACAGTATAATTTATAAGAATCAGTTACATATTTATTATATATTTACTTATATTAAATTTAAATTAAAATATTGATGCAATTGTTGTTGTTGTTGCACATTTATTTCTTCAATTTACAATATCTCATCTTTGGTTATCCAAGAATTGTGTTCATTACTAAAGCCCAGCCACTTTACAAACACCTTCTGTCCTTTAGTTTTAAGGACTTTTTCAACTAGATATGTATTTGGATATCTGGTTTTTGAAAGTTCTTCTTCATAGAACCCACCTCTAATAGGATTTCCGCGATAGTCTTCTAATATGTATGTTGTAGGATATGTATTTTGTACTCTCTTAATTGTAAAGATTTCTGTTGTCCAATTCGGAGTATAACCTTTTTCAAAAATGTTTTTATATTTGCTTATGCGTACATGGTCCCCTGCATTAAATTTTGACATTTTGTACATCTTTAAATGGCTGTATACTGTATTTAGGAGCTGTTTCTCATTTGTTGAGTTGACTTTAATCGGTGGCATTTTAATGGTGCGATGAACTTTTCTATTGTATGCATTAAGTAAATCTTTGTATATATCAAGCCAGTTGTATGAACCATTAAAACTAAACTCTTTCCACATCATTCCTTTTAATGTTCTATTGAATCGTTCTACTATTGAGACTTTCATAGTGCTATATGTTGAGTAGTGATTAATATTGTATTTATTCGTCAGCTGACTAAAATGTTTATTGAAAAATTCTTTACCATCGTCTGTTTGTAAATTTTTTGGTACTCGTCCCGATGTAAAAATGTTATCCATTGACTATGTTGTTTCAAATGCATTCTTCCTTCTCAAGGGTACTGCCCAAGCAAATTTTGAGAACGCATCAATTACAGTTAGCAAAAATCGATAATTTCTGTTGTCTACCGAATAATTTCCCATTTCAACTAAATCAGCTTGCCAAAGATCGTCTATTCCTTTCATTACAACTCTACGGCGTACAAAACTTTTTCGAGCTTGCTTATGCAGTTCGTTTACCATATTTCTTTTTGAAGACATTTAATTTCTCTAGTCGCTTTTTTAAGTGTGTTGTGGTCTACTTGGTGTACTTTTACCTATTGATTCGAAAGCGTAATTTTCGATTCTATCAATTTTTTCTCTTAGCTCTTCAATTTCCTGATCAACAAATATTTTATTTCTTAAAAGCTTTTCATCCATTTTGTTATTGATATCCTGCAAATAAGCATTAACCTTTGCTAATTGCAAGGCTGTTTCCTCTTGCTGTTTTTTGAGTTCATTTTGCAGAAACAATTTACTGATAACATCGTTTTCCTCCAGAGCGTTTGCAACATTTCTGATTCTCTTGTGTTGGACATCAAGGTTTTCGTTCGTATCCATAAAGAAGCCAAACAACTTAGGAGCATTTTTGTTTAACATAACTTCACTTCTATCGTTTATGTAATGGCCAAATTTATCAACAGACATACTTTATATAAAAAAATAAATAAAAGATCTGCGTATATAGGTTACACTATTATATTAGCTTCACGTAGTTCTTCAATAATTGAGACAATCTCGTTGTTGGTATTAATATGACCTGCAGACTGTGATGCAAGCAGTAGTCTAAGTCGATGTACCAACTCGTTTGGATCATTTCAGTACATATAGTTTGGATTATGAAGGTTCAACTGCATCAAACCCCTTCCCAAATAATTAGTTTTTGTTACATCTGATGAGCTCGTAGGATTTTCCCCTTTAAAAAGTTTTCCAATAATATGTTTGTACTTGGACGCTCTACTCCCTTTGATTTGACCATCGGACTTGTAGCCTCTCCTGTGCGCATTGGTAGTAAGTAATATTTTTTTATAGATTTCGAGTTGAAATTTATCATAGTTTTTTGGTGTTTTATGAAATATCAAAGAAAACAGCCCTGGAGTAAGAGCCCATATTTGTCCACCAACCTGTATCTTATCTTGATTAAACTCGATGTTACTATTATCAAATTTCACTTCGTTATTATTATCTCTATGTGGGCCGTAGTTAGTATCTAGTTCATTTCTTGATTGCATTAGTGATAAGTCGGGATAACTTTCTTCATTATTAGAATTTTGTGAGTAAAAGTCGTCTTCATCATAATCACTGCTGCTTTTACTATTAGACTGTTTAAACATTGTTTCTTCAATTATTTTCTTGGGCGTACTCGATTCAAATTTCATTGTTGAGTTCTGGGGAGGAAAACTTTCATTGTCATCAATTCCAGTTTTCTTATCATTCTGTTCTCTCTCGACCGGTCTATCAATGTATTTAGAGCTTCTGATAAATTCTTTTAAAGGTTCTGTGATAGGCTTGAATGTATCTCTTAATTGTTCATGTGTATTCATTTCACCAGTTTTTATACTTCGGAGCTTTTTCTTCAATATGTTTCCTGTTCTCACCAAGTCTCTAAGAAGTTTTTCTTTCATTTTAGCTATCAGGTCAGTTTAATAGGTACCAGATCAGGTCAGTTTGATAGTTATCAGATCAGGTTTTCAGCTATCAGGTCAGGTTATCAGGTATAGGATCAGCTTATCAAATCAGGTTATCAGCTATCAGATCAGGTTTTACTTATCGGATCATTTACAACAAAGACATGTATAAAGTTTAAAGCCAAATTAAATACTAAACGGTACCTTTGATGAAACAGTAATTTATATTATGATGAAGTAATCAAATGACTTTCTACAGCGACCATTGTTTAATTCATTATCTTTACTTATTATCAAAAAACCATATTTTTCTTTCCAACATTCTCGACAAATGTGTTGAAACTTCTCAAAGTTCATATCGCTAGCAACATGATCATCGTATACATGTCTCATATTTGCCGCATCTTGTTTAAACATAATAATTGCATTAGAATTATCTCTTATCAAATGCTTTGGAATTCTTGTGTAATTCTTGTAAGTTTGACACAAGTAAAATGAGTCTACGTTCTTATGACGACCCATACAAAAATATGCTCGTATATTGTTCTGCTTTTCACATGCAACGGCATCAAAAATCATAATTGAATTGCTTTGAGCTTCACTAGGATTAAGAACGGACTCATTATCTGAGAATGTGTAGTATCCCATTCCTTTAATTGGTGAAATTAATTTCTTTAGGTACTCATATTTAGGTTGATATAGAGATTTTGAGTATAAGTAAATGTTTTCAAACTTGAGACCATTAGGACTTTCCAGCAAACTAATCATGACATTAGTTTTTCCACAATTGGAAGGACCAACTATTAATGCTCGAATAGAATTTGGTAACAAGGAACTATGCCTTAATTTTTTGCTGTCATTTGAAGAAATATCAGCATTACGAACTAAAATATTTTTATGTTGTTTTACGAAGCACATTTTAATAACTACTTGTGAAATTTTCAAACAATATCTTTTATTGTATATTAAAGTAATATGGTTGTATTTTATAACCAAAGTGTTAGTCACAAACAAACTATCGTTGGTGAAGGTTTACTATATATGTAGAACAATAAATTCTCTACCTTTCGAATTACATCTTCCTGGATATCAGTACTGTGGACCTGGCACAAGATTGGAAAAGCGTTTGGCTAGAGGAGATAAAGGAATTAATTCACTGGATGCTGCTTGCAAAAATCACGATATAGCTTACTCCAAAAACAAAGAATTAAGCAGTAGACACCAAGCTGATAAAATTCTTGAAAATAAAGCTTGGGAAAGAGTTCTTTCAAACGATAGCAATGTTGCAGAAAAAACATTTGCATATATCGTCACCAACGCAATGAAAGCGAAAGCTAAACTTGGTATGGGTGTGAAGCAAAGAAAAGGACAAATGGCAAAAGACCATCATCTCGAATTCGTCTAAACGACAAAAAACTGTTTCATAAAACAATTAAAGAAGCAACAAAAACATTACGGAAGCAAAAACCACAAGACATTAACTCGGCCATCAGGATTGCTCGTAAAACTATCAGTAAATCTCTTAAGGGGAAAAAAGCTCGTGTTGTAATACCGCGTATTATAAATGTTCCAAAAATTGGTGGATTTTTACCGCTAATTCCGATTCTAACTGCTATAGGTGCACTTGGTAGTCTATCAACTGGAGGTGCAGCTATAGCTAAGGCTGTAAAAGCAACAAAGAATGCAAAAAAACAATTTGAGGAAGCCACCAGACACTATAAAGCAATGGAGTCTATTGCTGTGGGAGAAGGACTGTACCTTAAACCTTATAAAAAGGGTTATGGACTTGTTTGTAGAGATTATTCAAAAAACTATTAGACATGCTACCCAACAGACCATTATCAGAACTTGATCTAAGAAAATTTTCAAGAAATATTCCACACTTTAGAGGAGTTTTCATGTTGACTCGCTGCCAAAACGTGCAAGGAAAATCGAATGTGGAATAATCAATTTAGATTTGTCAACAGGACCAGGTACTCATTGGGTAGCATACTATAGAAACAATGATGAAAAACAGTATTTCGACAGCTTCGGAAATTTACAACCTCCTTTAGAGTTAATCAAATACCTAGGTAGAAATATTGAATACAACTACAATCCACATCAAAACTTTAATACATTTAATTGTGGCCATTTATGTTTGAAATTTCTTTATGAAATAACTAAATATATAAAATAAAACACAAGCATATATCTGTATAGTAAAAAAAAAATTATTTTGTTTTATTTTAATTTTTTTGTTTGTTAATTAAAAAATAATCGTATATAACATTGTTTTGATTTTTTTTTAGTGCCAAACGGGGTACTGACAGTTTGGTATCAATAACTCGTTCATCTCGCTTTCTAAGGTCAGGTTTCTCTCTCCTTTTCTTTGTACTCGATATTTTTCACTTGAAAGGTCCTCTAATTCTACATCTGTTAATACATTGTATCGGTTGCGGAGAAACAGTATATGGTTTTCCAGTTCAAGTTGAACTGTTTCCCCGTACTTTGTTGTTACTCGCTTTGCACGTACGATGACGTATTTGGATGATTCATCTAAATCCTTTATATGTATTAAGGATTTTGTATTACAGGAATTGAATTTGCTTATTAAACTCATTGCGCTATTAATATTTCACAACTTACAAGTTTGAACTTCAATTTCAAAGTATTCACGATATAAGCCTTCTAGACACTAAGAAGTCTAACTGAAAATTGATAAACAATGATATTTGATTTGTATGTAAGAGAGAGAGAGAGAGAGAGAGAGAGAGAGAGAGGGAACAAAAGACGGATAGATGAATAATGATATCTGTACTTAAAACTGAAAAGTTCGAAGAAGATAGAGAGAGAGAGGGAACAAAAGAATAGATGAATAATGAAATCTGTACTTAAAACTGAAAAGTTGGAAGAAGATAGTGATATATGTATAAATTTTTGAGTTCTTGACTCAAAATTTTAAATTAGTTTTGGAGAGAAACGCAGATTTAGTTTTTTGAATTGTATATCATTTATCTTACAACTGATTCGATTAAAGCAATTATTAGTAGAGAACTAATAGTCAAAAAGATCGCAAGCCAATTTCGGACACAAAAAGTAACAAAAATTTACATCATGAGCGAAATAAGAAACAAGGTTGAAAAAATCTTAGCCGATTTTGAAGGATGTCAACTATATGAACACAGGGAAATGGCGAAATTTTTCCTCCATATGTTGGATGAAAACCAGGAGTTTGGTATGATGGAAGATGAGGACAAGGACAATGGTCACTTCAAGTTTTATTCGTGGAGTCATCCAGATTGTGAGGAAGGTCCAAATACTTGCCGATGCTCCGTATCAAAACAAAATCAAGATTTTTTTTCTCATTTTTAATATATGTATGTATTTGTACAATTTCTATTTATTTCTCTTAAAAATAAAACAACTTGTTCTCTTAATACTAGATATAATCACATTTCTTCTTCTAAACAAGCAAAATCTGCTAAAAGCATATCAAGTTCGTAATGAGGATTGGTTTCTTCTATACGAAAATGACGCCATGCTAAAGTATTTATGTTATTGTTAGTAATTTTTCTCTTATCGTATGCATAACTTAATACTGCTTTACTTAAATGACTAGTATAAATTTGATGTAATTTGGACTTAAACGTTAACATGGTATCATATACAATGGACTTATCAAACAAACTATTTCTATATGACAATAAACTATACTTATCTAAAATGGATTTCTTTACCCCCTTCGATTTTTTTACATCATTTTCATTTTGAATGCTAAGGGAATACATCTTAGGTCGCAGCCCAACAAATTCTGTCATTATTTTCCCGCAGTTTTCGTCTTTCATCATACCCAAAACTTTTTTGTTCAAAAGAGGAATGTCATACTTATTAGGTAGAGCATAATCTGATGTATCAAATTGTTGTTCGATGTCAGGCTTTATGTCCGCGTAAAAGTCTTCTGTTTGTATTGTATAAATAAAAGAGTCAGTGTCCATATAATTTAATGATAAGTTTTTCTTAAACTTAGGTTGCATGTAGCCGTAATGGAAGTCATACATTTTCCATTTAGAGAGTTCAAGTACACAAAATTCCAAGTAAATGGGCTTATTGTAAAATGTCTTCACTCTATTCATTTCGATAGCTACCATATCTTCAGAAAATATGGACAAACTATGGAAATTGGATTTTGATATCCAGTCTTGAGCCCCCAAATGATTCCGATTAGTTCTGCTCCAATTGGTTACAATTCTTACATTTCTGCTCTTGTCTTGTAAAACTAAACCATATTTCAAACATTGTTTGAGAACTCTATAATGGATAACGTATGAATGCTTTGCAGAGAAATCGGTTATTAATTTGCTGTGCTTCGATTGCAAAGTTTTTTTTTATTTTCAGCACAAAAAGGGAGGTCATTGTGTAAGTCGTGTAGGTTAAAAGGGTAATCCAATGTGACTTCAAACACATAACCATCTGTTGAATTATCGGCTATGCTTTCCGGATCCAAATTGAGCTCCTCATTCGATAACCATCTGAATCCTTCTTATGGGAGATATTCAGACATCGCCCAACCGTACAGGTTGCTTCTCTTTATCAAAATCTTCTAAATATTTGTTGTTTGCTTTAAAATATATTTTGCTACACTGTACAATTCCACCACGTATGCCCTTTTTCATAAAATTGTACATATCTATGTCTGTTAATAGCTCGAGCTCAATTCTTGTATATTTCAACTTTGCATCCCATGAAAGTCCAGGAGCTGAGTAATATTGACATGGATCCAGCTCATATATACTTTTACAAACTTTTCTGAAGTTCCCGAAAATATCTGTTAGTAAAAGCACGTCTGTTTTTAAATATAATTCCATGTAATCTTTCATGGTTTTGCAACCAAAAGTATTCCAAACCTCTTCGGCATGTGAGTATTCCTCTAAAGAACATTCCTTGTTGTTCAGTTTATTAAAGAAATCTCTACGCGAAGGAAGGTGACACTCATGAAGCTTATGAAAAGAATTTAGATACTCATATGGAAAAATACCCTTTTTCTTAATCAGATGAAATTCTTTTTCTAAGGGAAACATAGATTTAATGGTGATGAAATCATTATCGCATAATGATTTCCAAACTGTCGGCCATAAATCGTATTGTGTCAAGAAATCTTATTTCAAGATTATGACCATCGCTCATTTCTGTAAATTGGGAAAGTGATATATATTTTTCCTTGTTAAGAGGGAGTACTTTAAGTTGCATAGAAATTTTTCCCAATTCCTTAACAAAAAGATGTGAATCATAGTTGGAATAGTTGTGAAAGTATACTGGTATGAACTTAGGAATTTGGTAATTTAAATTACAGTTTTTGTGGGCTGCACCTCTAAATTTTTCACTAACATGACAGTGATCTCTAACACGATCATTACCTAGACTCTGTTGACATATATGACAAGTCAAAGCATTATAAAAATTATAAGTCTCTGAAGGGGATAGCACATCCATTTTCTTATTATTTAATAAATAATCATTATATATATCTTCGCAGTCTTTAATTAAAAATTCTACAAATTTTTCTGAGCCGTATATATTCTTAATTTATCTAAGTTGTTCGTATGAAAACACTTAACATAGTAACTAAAAGCACACGGGATATGTTTCTTAACTAATTTGGTTTTATTACTCACACCAACATCAATCTCCTGTAATATGCATTTGAAGTCTGCATATATAACGAAGTGCACATCCATTTTCCTGTGATGCCCCTTAAAATTAAGAATATTATTTGGAGCTGACGGCATAGTGGTAACGATGTTACCACATTCCAATTTGTGTTGCTCCATAGTCCTATCATTGTGTGTGTATTGCAGACAGCTGTTGCAAAACAAAAGTTTTCTGCAGTGCTTCGTAGTCTGATGTTTTAAAAGTCTGTGGAAGGAAAATAGATATACATATTCATACCAATATATTTGTAAGTGCGTAAGTGTATATGTGTATTTCTTTACTTACTTTGATATGTTTTTTATAAAAATAAAGTGATGACACTCGCTTTTCTCCAGAAGAAGTAAGTTAACATGTTGGTTTTTTTCTTCTTTTGTGAGGTAAAATGGTCCAATAATTTCATCAGCTTCCTCATCATACCCAAACACATTAACACTGATATCAATGTTGTTCCCTTCACAAATTCTGATATCCTTTAATTTTAGAGGGAAACTTAAAAGGCTGAAATCTAGCACAACATTATTTTGAAGCCTGATTAATTCGCTACTTATATCAGCAATATTATATGAGCTGCACCGTCGTCGTTCTTTAATATCAGATGAATCCAGTGCAGATACCATGGCCCATTTAAAATAATAAATATCATTGTTTTCGACATTAATGCAAGCAGATTTATTTTTGAGTTTTTCTGGCGTGCTAATCCAGTTCGATCCTCTAACCAACGATGATTTATTTACAGAAATTTCAAGACGAACAATTTTTATTAAGGTCCACCCAGAATCCCGCTCTTGAAACTCTGACATTTTGTTTTCTATTTCTTGCAGTTTTTTATCTATAATTTCCCCAACATCATCTCCAAAGCACAAAAGATGCATTTTCGCCCTATGTGAAATTGTACACAATTTTAATATACTCCCCAATAAGAGTAATATTAAATATAATAATACTGTGTACTGCTAGACTAATTTCAAACCTTTCCTTGATGATAGGTCTATTTTCATTGACAGCATCTTCAAACAGAATACAGTCTTTATTTATTGGAATTCCGTATGTTGCAATGTTGTTCTTAAATGCGCTATTTATTAAGAAATATTTAGGATCATTTGGAGCTTGCTCTTGCCGTTCACTCAAAGAATTAGATATATCCATATCTTCTTCATCATTGTTTGCTTGACTTATATCCATGTCTCTATGTTCATATTTGTCCGCTTGTTGAATAGAATTCTCAATAGGCCAATAGCTTGGGTAGTAATTGGGAGATATTATACTGCTGCAACTGCAAGGGTACGGCATATTGAAATGGATAATGTGGTATTTCCATGGGTAGTAAGAAATGATTATTATATCCCTGCATCTGCACTGGATATTGATATTGAAAATTGTTCCAGGACACTGGGTTGTATGTTGCTGCTGGGTTGTATGCAGGTGTTGGGAATTGCACACACTCTTGCACTTCTTGAGGTTGAACATGACTTTTGCAATGTGCTAAATATGATTTTTGGTATATGTATACCTTATTACAGATATTACACTTAAAATCTGTTGAACTCATTTATTTATTTTGATATTTGAAATTCTTTTTGTAAATAATTTTTGTTTGAATAACAAGAATAATTTCTACTGATCTTTATATATTAATATTCTGTCTTTGCTTAAAATGTATGATGCACTTTTATTTTTAATACACAAATAATATTTTTGAGGTGCTTTATATTTATTTTTATATATATTACACAAAGAATTTTTAAAAATTCACAACTACTCACTTTTAGATACAAAAATGTACTGAATTCTATCTTAGAAAATTTGAATTATATTAATTCCTGAAAATGGTATAGTAAGCTGCATTCCAACAAAGTAGTTTTCAAAGTCAAACATATGAAAACAGTCAAAATCCAAATACTTGTAACTACAGAAACACTTGTAACTACAGAAATCGTTGGCTACAAAGAAAATTTTTTATTATTGGAAGAAGGCAAGTGAACAGAATAAAAAGAGAAAAAAAGTAGTGACTACGTAGACAATATATATGTAAACAAATATGTTGATAAGTGATATACACAGAATACGGAGGCATGCACATACGTTACAATATGTTTAAGGGAATGAAACTGCTACGTAGACAATATTTATGTAAACAAATGTGTTGATAAGGGATATACACAGAATACGGAGGCATGCTTGTGCATGCACATACGTTACAATATGTTTAAGGGAATGAAACTGCTACCAAAGAACTTCACTTGTTGATTAAAAAACCGTTCAACAATAACAAAGGCACAAAAAACTTGTCTTTTATTTGCAAATGATCAAACTTGCCCGCACACTCTCTTTTGTTGTTGATTTTAAATCAACCGAACATATTCCTCTTTGCTGGTTCTGATGCTAAACACATCGGCTTACTCACAACAATAATCTTTTTTAAGCTAGGAATAAAAACATTAATCAAACTTGCTCAAGCTTTTATATGCGTTGTTCATTATAAGGCAATCGAACCACATGCAAGATGAACACTTGCTTATTTTCATCATAGGTCGAATCAAACTTGTCAACTTGTGTACTTGTCTATTCCGCTCAACGCTCAAAAATTTGATCAACATTAAAGTACAAAAAGCAAGAAATCATTGTGTATGAATTTGTTCATTCCTATCAACAAAGGCACGCTTGTTTTTTTATTTTAATTTACAGTGGTTTATGATGTCCATTCGCGTTGTTTATGACAAAATAGGAAATTTTTTTAAGAAAATATTATTTTTATTTGCAGTTCGATATTGCAAATAATATTTATTATTATTTTTGATTATTTTTATTTGTTCTCCTTTACAGTGGTGTTTTTTTGTGTTATTTAATTTGTATTTCTTATTAAGCTAATATTGAGAAGCACAAATTTTCTGCAGCATAAGTAGCCCTCCAGTACTTATTCGTTTTCCATAATTATTTCACTTAATATGGACCGTATTATATTTTTTCCCTTACGCCGAGGCGACAAGGTGTAAACTTTCTTCGAAATTTGACTTAAAAAAAATTTTTTCCCTTTTGTCATATTTGCATGTGTATTTCGGCGTATGTAATTCAACTAAATTTGTTCTCTTAATCGGGCACATGTTTAACAATAAAAAACAAACAAGTGATCAAACTTGTGCACACATTCTCATTTGTTTCAATTTTGTAAAGAAAAAAGTCCCATAAACCACCGTGCATTTGCCCATGTGTATTCCCTTTAACTTTGTTTTTGATGAACAAATTCAAATAAATACTAAACCTGTACCTCCACTCATGTATCAGTGTTGAATTGGTTATGTTGTTTGCATTGTTCGTATATCATATTGCTCAAGTCACACAGACGGTCGGTTCAAACATGTTGTGTGAATTAATGAGAATAAGAGCGTTTGGACACGATGAATTTACTGCAAGCCCTTCTCTTGCCTGTGCGATCTTGGTCATAAAATGCTTTTGTTAATTTTACTCATAATCAGAATTTGATGTATACATCAGAATGAAATGATTTTTAATCATCATTGAATTTTTCTTTAATCTTTACAATGAACAAAAATTTGCGTGCTGAACAAAATCAAGAAAAATCGTGATTTTGAAGTACTCTGACTGCTACGTAGACAATATTTATGTAAACAAATATGTTGATAAGTGATATACACAGAATACGGAGGCATGCACATACGTTACAATATGTTTGAGGGAATGAAACTGCTACGTAGACAATATTTATGTAAACAAATGTGTTGATAAGTGATATACACAGAATACGGAGGCCTGCTTATGCATGCACATACGTTACAATATGTTTAAGGGAATGAAACTGCTACGTAGACAATATTTATGTAAACAAATATGTTGATAAGTGATGTACACAGAATACGGAGGCATGCTTATGCATGCACGTACGTTACACAATTTTGTAGTGAAATAAACTGCTACGTAGACAATATTTATGTAAACAAACATTTTGATAAGTGATATACACAGAAATGCATATGCAAGCAGAGACGATCCAAAATTTTGTAACAAAAAAACTGCTAAGTGGATGAAAAATTGTGGTAAATGATAAACTACAAAAATTTTGTAGCTAAACAAATTTTCAAAGCAGAATTATTAGATTTTGAAGTTGAGGGTTTAGTTGTAAAATGAAGCCGTTCTGGTATACACCACTGTATCGCAGACTTCAACGTCATCATTTGAAGGAATATCTTAAAAAATCCATACAAGATGGATTCGAAAAATATCTTGAAGGGGATGACGAACTTTTTCAACTGGTCTCATCACAACCAACATGTTCATCTAATGCACCCCAACAAATAGATGTAAAGTATGGAAACATGCTGACAGGTGATGAGGACTTGTTTTTAAGCATTAATAAGCAGCCTAGTGAGGTAACCATCAAAGAACAGATTGAAATATTGGACATCCAAATCCTGCCAAATACACATAGATGTACCAATGTTTCTTACTTTATATGAAGACACCAACGATCGATTGTTGGTAGAGGCAGCGGACGCAGTGGAGGCAGATTTAAATTAATATATAAATAAATAAATAAATATATATATATATATATATATATATATATATATATATATATATATATATACATATATATATATATATATATATATATATATATATATATATATATGTATATATATATAAATATGTATATATATATATATATATATATATATATATATATATATATAAGTATATATATATATATATATATATATATAATTTAATCATATTACTTATTAATAAAAATTAAAACAATGCATATATGTACATATGTTAAAACAATGGTTCATTCATTTGAATGAAAAAAATAAAAATGAATATGTTAACAAACTTTTAAATAAATGCTTATAAAAATTTAAATAAATGTCTTTTTATTTCAAATAAAAACATACATACATATTTATTTCAGAGAACACACAAACAAACAAGCACAATGGTTCATTCATTCTAACGGACAAGGGAATATTTGAGCAAAAATAGTAAACGATTACTATTTGTTTGCATGTACATGTGTAAATGAAAAAAATTTTTTGATATTTATGTACGCATGAATATGTACATTCTATCACATTTCATACTTGATCCCTTTGCGTACTCAAAATAGATATGTTCACACATTGAAACCATAAAACCCGTCCACCATGTGGGCAGACACCTATCGCCACACACAGCCTGTCTGAAACATTGCAATCGCCGCTCACAACAGAACCCACACTTGAAAAAAACAAAAGAACCCATACCTATCATCCAGAACACCAAATATAATTCATAGATGATCGTCAAGCATAAAATAAACACATTCAATATTAATATAAACATAGTATTAGTATCAATATGAAGGAACAGTAAATTTGTTTACAATGCCTTCAAGACGAGAATAATTGAACTATTGACTACATTCTAACATTGCACACAAAAACAAACAAAAAGAAAACAAAAAAAAAAACGAAATTCTTAAGTACACACACCAGAATTAAACAACCAAAATAAAGGACAAAATCAAACTGTAGCAAAAAGAAAAGATTAAAAAAAATTAGGGCGATCCATTTATACAACACTTTTAATAAAGGACAGACCGACACAAACTCACATATGGACAGACAAAAAAATTCCCACGCTCACGTACCGACGGACATGTATTGCCAAAGTCACATATGGACAGACACAAATTCCCACGCTCACATACCGACGGACATATATTCCCACGGTCACATATGGACAGACAAAAATTTCGAAGGTCACATATGGACAGACAAAAATTCCCACGCTCACACACCGACGGATTGATATTCCCACGGTCACATAGGGACAGACACAAATTCCCACGGTCTCATACGGACAGACAGAATTTCACACGCCTACATTATAAGAAAAAAAAACAAAAACAAAAATTTGGCCACTTAAAATTTTAAAATTATGTACTGAAATGTGAGAATTTTTAAGTGTAATTGCCCAAATTTGTATTGAAATTTAAGAATTTTTAAGTATTTTAATTGCCGTGGCTCATACATTCCCATACTACTTGCGTGGCTGTGTTTCAATGGATACGTGCAAAAGATGTGATCAATTCCACCACACGTTGCTGCACCCGAAACAACATCGCTCTAAAAATATTAAAGGTATCCACACGTGCAAAGTGCACAAACGTCAAACTGCACGCAAAACAGTACAGAAACCTAAAACTGTTCCAGGACAACAAGCAACTACAGTTACCAACTACACCACTTCATCAAAAGTAGTTGACCAAAGGGTTGTTGTAGAGGCTATCTGCTCCTTAGCGAAGCTGCTATGTTTCAAGAGTAAACAGTGCTTTTGTCTGACGCCAAGGCTGGTGGCATGTCCAAGTTCACTTGAACATAACATTCTATTTTTAAGTCAATGAAGTATCCAGCCGTGAAGATCGTAAGGAAAATATTTAAGTTGTTAACTCTAATAAGTAAGCCATTTTTTTAAGATTCGGTTATGAAAACCGACGTTAGGTAAAATATACTCCTTATTCACTTACCTGTTATCTTTCCTACAAGTCACATGGTTTTATTAATTACACATAGTTCCCTAATTTGAACATTATAAAATCGATTTAAAATTTCAATTTTTAACACTAAATAAAACCATTGTAATATGAATTTGAAACAAGCACCAGTTGTCACCTTTCTTGCACCCAACATATCACTCAATCACGTTACTCAATTATAGTACAGTATTACTGTAAGTATATTTTCATAACCTTTCTGAGAGATATTACTGCTGTGTACCCTACCCCTACTCACAGGAAGATGATATTCCACAATTGGCAATCGGAATATGCCAAGTTTGTTCACACCGTATGGTCAAGTCTTGCTAAGAGCCATTCGCAATAAAATCGATGGCGAAGCAAACGAAATCTTGAATATGAATGGAACCACATTAAATTAGGATAAAATTAAGGGAAATCTTATCACGTATTATTCAGATAAACGTACTGAAACCTTACTGATTAAAATTTTACTTTCCTTGAAACAGTATAATAAACCATTCGAAAAATTTTACGGGGAGATAGTTGAGTTGCAATCAGCTTTATGTAATAACATATTTTTACACGAGGTCGGTGCAAAAGTTAAAAAATGGTTTTATGCTGAAATGTGCTGTTATAGTAAAGCCCCTTAATGTAATATAAAATATTTGTAATAACCCTAATCACATAAAACTTGCTGACACCGAACTTATTTAACTTTTTATAATAATATATTTATTTAACAACTTTCAATTCTTTGAATTGAAATTTGTTTATTTTATATTACTAAAACATAATTAACAGTTTCTCAATTCCTCGAATTTCACTTGGCCAATATATTTAAACTTATTTCATGCGGATGTGCAAGCTAAACATTTTATTAAGCATAATAATAAAATGCAATCATTTAAAAATTCTTTTTAAATGATTGCAACATAGAAATTAACAATTCCTCGAATTTCATTTAGGCAATAAGTATTAAAACCTACTTTTTTGTAAATGTGCGAAGTAAACAATTTCGTAACTTTTTAAATTATATTTAGTCAATAAATAAAAAAGCTTACTAAGCATTCAATTAGTTATAAGTAACACTGTAAGAATAATTTTTAGTTAGTCATAAGATTGATTCAAATAAAGATTGTTTTTTTTCGTTTCGGAAAAAACTCAATACAAAAGTGGCGCAGTCGGTAGGATACCGCAAGTCCTACCCAACATAAAGTAAAAAAAAAGGTTTTATATTTTATCGGTAGAACTTGGATATTTATCCTTGATGCGGTAGTGAAAAAAAAGTTTCCTTCTGTGAAATAATCTGATATAAAAGACTATATCATCATTAAACATATAAATTTAAGGACGTATAAAAAAAAACAAAAGGATTTAATGTAGTGAAAAAAAAATTTTTCTTCTGTGAAATAAACTGATATAGAAGACTATATCAGCAAAGAAAATATAAACATAAGGACTTCAAGAAAAAAAAACAAAAGGATTTAAAGTAGTGAATAAAAGTTTTCCTTCTGTGAAATACTCTGATATAAAAGATTGATCAACAAAGAAAATATAAATTTAAGGTTTAAAGTAGTGAAAATTTTTTTTCTTCAGTGAAATACTCTGATATATAAGATTATATCAGCAAACAAAATATAAATTTAAAGACTTATAGTATATATATATATATATATATATATATATATATATATATATATATATATATATATATATATATATATATATATATATATATATATATTAAATCAGTAAAAGAACTGTGTCCACAAGGCGAAAGCAATTCAAAACAGCAGAGAAATAGAAAGAACATTCCTCAAAAGTGCAAAAATTTAAATTGTCTCCAAGGACAAACACTCAACAAAAAAGTGTCAATAACTTTGAATATATCGTCTTATTTCAACTAATAATATCAAATAAACTAGATAGTTGAAATATAAACATCAATAAACAAAATATATTTATTTATCTAAAGACAATAAGGAAAATAAAAACTGTGATTGTGATCATTCCAAAGTAGTCCCTTCATACAACAGCAAAATACTTGGACGAAACTAACAACTCAAGAACAACAACTAAAATCATCAGAAGTCATACACCATCCAGCAAACATTAGAAGTTATATAACATCCAATAACCAACGAAGATCCTGAACCATCATCATTTCTCCAAGGTATCCTAAATATATAAGTTAAGTTATACTTAAGGAATTAAGTCATATATTCAAAAATTTATTTTTCCCTTTATATATAAGTATAAATACATGTCAATACACGAAAACTACGATTCCTACAGGACCCTCTAGTTTTCGTAATATTAAGAATAATAAATAATAATAGTAAGAATAATAAATACATTTCTAGCTGCAAAAAAAAGAAGAGATAAAAGAACCAATAAATCCATATAAATATAATAAATAAGAAGTGTTCATCTATAAAAGAAAATTGTGTAATAATTTTTTTTTTCCTTTTCGGTAATATTTTATTAACGGAGAATATGGCTCAAGTAAATTTCGACCCCTTAAAATATTTAGGCAACATCCCCGATTTTAGTGGAGATAGGAAAGACCTGAACACATTCCTTAGTTTAATAGACAGGATACATCCAATATTACAAACATACGACCCACTTTCCCAGGCACTCTTTTCAGATCTCATTAAGAGCAAGTTAAAAAATAAAGCTAGGGAAGTAATAGAAATTAATTGTCAAGCGACTTCACGGACAGAGATAAAATCGGTCCTTCAAAACAATTTCGGAGACAGGTTAAGTTGTGAAGAACTTTTTGATTCACTCAGGGCGACAACATTCAAAACTACAAGTCTTGACTTCTACGAGGAAATTAAAGGAAAATTAAGAAGACTTAATAATAAAACTGCGTTCATACTTGGACAGGACCAAGAAGCTATAAATTTAAGTGCACTTAATAATTGCCAGTCAGCCCTTAACATTTTTAAAGCAAAGATCCCAGAGCCAATGAAGACTATATTGGCATGTCGTAACCCTAATTCCCTGGAACAAGCAATGAACATATTATTTGAAGCAGGTTATGCACATATAGGCTTAGACACTATCCAGCCATTCAATAAAAACAAATTTGACTCAAGAAACCAACACAGGACCAACATACAAAAACAACAGACACGTTACCCACAACAACAGTCCCAAAACTTTTCACAAAATTCGAGACACCCTCCACAACGTTTTAAAAACTCACAAAATCCACCACAATTACAAAATTTTTCACAAAATTCACGACGTTTCCAAAACACACAAAATCAACCACAATTGCAGAATTTGTCACAAAATTCACGATATCCACCACAACGTTTCCACAATTACCAAAACCAACAAAACTTCTCAAAACAATACCCGATACAACAAGGATCCCAAAATTATGGATACCAACAACAGCCAACACTTCCAGAGCCAATGGACATAAACAATCATGAAGTAACGGTAGAAAATTTTCCGTTATCAGCCTCGGATACCTACCACATATAAAGGTAAAGACTAAGTTAGGGCATTTGAAACTAATTATCGATACTGGTGCAACCAATTCAATCCTGAATCCAGGAATCTGTCATCCTAAATGGTTGTACAAAACAAACCCCATATTCGTTAAAACTCTATTAAATAAAACCCAATTGAACCAAAAAGCCCGAATTAAAACTTTTGAAGAATTTGGTGAAAAACTTGACTTCATTGAATTCTTTATAATGAAATCTCACAATTACCACGATGGTCTAATAGGAAATGACCTATTAATACCATTGGAAGCCTGTATAAATCACAAAAATAAAACGATTCAATTTGGTAATGTTACCTTACCAATCTTTGAAGAAAACTACATTAACACAAAAAAAAAGGAAACCCAAGAGGAGAAAGACAAAGATGTCTATCAAAGTAAGAAAGAAGAAGACCAAAACATAGAAGAAACCTATTTTCAAGATTTATTACAATATAAAGAAATTCCACTAGAGAAACAGATACGTATAGACCACCTTAATTGTGAGGAAAAAACAGGGTTGCTGAAGCTTATAAAAATATATAAAGATATATTTTACCAAGAGCATTCCAAACTTACTTTTACTTCCGCTATAAAACACAATATACGTACCATTAATAACGTTCCGATATTTACTAAATCTTACCGCTATCCTTACATACATAAGGAGGAGGTAAAGGATCAAATCCAACAAATGCTTAAAGATAAAATAATCAGACCCAGTAATTCACCCTACTCCGCACCTATATGGATCGTGCCTAAGAAGGCCGATGCTAGCAATAAAGCCAAATGGAGACTTGTCATCGACTACCGCAAATTAAATGAAGTTACCGTGGATGACAAGTACCCAATTCCAAATATTGATGAAATACTGGACAAACTGGGAAGATGCCAGTACTTTACCACCCTTGATTTAGCGAAGGGATTTCATCAAATCGAAATCGCAGAGGATGACATTCATAAGACCGCTTTCAGCGTAGAGAACGGTCACTATAAGTTTTTAAGAATGCCGTTTGGGCTAAAGACAGCCCCAGCGACATTTCAAAGACGGATGAATACAGTCTTAAGCGAATATATAAATAAGACATGTCTAGTCTATTTAGACGATATCATAATTTTTTCTACTTCATTACAGGAGCATTTAAACTCAATTAATCTAATTTTTAATAAATTAAAAGAAGCTAATTTAAAGATACAATTGGATAAGTCAGAATTCCTGAAAAAAGAAACAGAATTTTTAGGACATATTATAACCCAAGGCGGAATAAAACCAAACCCCAAAAAAATAGAATGTGTAAAGAACTTTCCCATTCCCAGGACACCAAAGCAGATAAAACAATTCTTAGGACCAACTGGGTACTACAGGAAATTCATCAAGGATTACTCAATGATTGCAAAGCCGATGACCAAATATCTAAAAAAGGACGTTAAAATAAAAATAGCCGACCCACAATATCAGGAAAGCTTCAATAGCCTCAAAACTTTGTTAATAAATGAACCAATTTTAACATATCCAAATTTCTCAAAAACATTCACGGTCACTACAGATACCAGTAATTTTGCCTTAGGCGCTGTTTTATCACAGGATAACCACCCAATCTGTTTTGCAAGTCGTACACTCAATGAACACGAATGCAGTTACAGTACAATTGAAAAAGAACTTTTGGCTATCATATGGGCCACCAAGTACTTTAGACCATACATTTTTGGCCGTAAATTCATCATAGAGACTGACCACAAGCCATTAACCTGGCTTTTTTCCATTAAAGAGCCAAATTCAAAACTGGTTAGATGGAGGCTCAAACTCTCCGAATTTGACTACGAAATTAAATACAAAAAGGGTACTAAAAACAGCAATGCGGACGCCTTATCGAAAAATTGAAAACACATCCATTAATGTAAATATTATGGAATCTAACCCAACTGCACTAAAAGAAACCTCTAACCCTATTAATATTTTCAAAAATCAAATCATTATAAAGAAAATCTACTCGGGTTCGGCTAGAATTAAGAACGAAAAAGTATTCAAGAATAATAGAAAAATCATAGCAATCAAGGAACTAGATAGAGATACTACAATCTCAATACTAAAAAATTACTTCAACCCGAATCAACTTAACGCTATCCTTGTAGAAGATGAATTTTTTGAGATGATAAAGAATACCTACGAAGAACTCTTTTCAGATAATACTAAATTTAAAATAATAAAGTGCACCGAGTTACTCGAAGATATTGAAGATGAAAACAAATAAACAGAACTCATAGAACAAGAACACTTAGATAAAAATCATAGGGGTATTCAAGCGGTATTGGAAGAATTAAAAACGAAAATTTACAACCCTAAATCGAAATTGAGAATAACACAGTTTATTAATAATTGCAGAATATGTAACTTAGAAAAATACGATAGAAAACCACCGAAATTACCTTACAAATTAACAGAAACACCTTCAAAACCTCGCGAAATTATCCATATCGATGTCTTTTATACATTAGAAAAACAACTGTTCATGACAATGATCGACAAATTTACTAAATTCGCAGTGGCTTATAAAATAAATGGACGAACATGGTTAGAATTCAAAACTAAATTACTTCAGTATATAAACTCGTACGGCAAAATTGAAAAAATAATAGTGGACAACGAATTGGGATTCAAAGCCATATCAATGCAACAATTTTTAAACGAAGAAAACATTGTCATACACTACACCTCTAACAGTAACCACACCTCTAACGCGGACATAGAACGACTTCACAATACAATAAACGAACATATAAGACTGTTAAGACATGACGAAAGGAGCAAAAACGAAACCGTGGAAGAAAAGATAATAAGAATTATAGGCTTTTACAACAACACCATACACGGTACAACAAAAATTAGACCGATCGATTTCCTGAACGGAAAGGTACATGAAGACAGATACCCTTCAATACACGAAATAATTTTGACTAAAAAGGAAAAATACTTAAACAAACTAAATAGAAACAGATCTGACGTAGAATTAGAAGAAGGGATTAATTATATTAAGGAAATTAGAGGGGGCAAGAATCACAGGAAATTTAGGAAAATAAATGCTAGTAAATTAGATGAAGACCACGTAATAGACAAAAATACAGGATTGAAATATTATAAAGCACACGTAAAACAAAGAAAAAAATATCAATCTTCATAAAATAAATATCTACATTCAATTTCAGATGAACTACCCATTACTACTACTGACACTGATATCCACCGCAAGTACCCAAACGATTGACATACAGGACCTCACAAACAACAATGGTTACATACCAATTAAAACAGATGAAACAAAAGTAATCGAACATTACAACAAAATATTACACTTCATAAACCTCACAACATATGACGACACCTTATCACTATTGCACAACAACATTCTCTCACTGAATTATAGCGCAACAGCAAACAGAGCATTACTGGACAGTGTATATAAGAACTTCGTTATAGTCAAGGAAAAAGTAGAAAATTTACAGCCCCGCTTCAGGCAGAAAAGAGGACTAATAAACATTTTAGGAAAGGGACTGAAGTTCGTCGCTGGATCCATGGATAATGACGACGAAGTAGAAATTAGAAACTCTCTTAATTCTCTACACGAAAACGAGAAAAACTTGACAAACAGAATTAACAGCCTTACAATAGTAAACGACTTAATCTCTTCGCAAATTCAGAACATTACTAACCACATAAATAAAAAACAGACACAAATAGGAAAGTATTTAAAGAAACTAACGGACTACTTACAAAACAAAATAGTAAATATGGACGATGAAATTAGGTTCTTGGAACATATCTATCAAATAAATAATGACATTTCACTCCTACGCAATCACATATACGACATCGGACAGATAATATTTTCCTGCAAGCTAGGTATAATTCCCTCAGACATATTTACCAAAACGGAACTAGACTTAATAAATGACTTCGACAGTTATACAAATACCAAAGTAGCCGTAGCACTACAGGACAATAATATCATTCTTATACTCCAAATACCTCAGTATTCAAAAAATATTCTGTCGAAAATAATATTTGAGCCAATCCCGAACATAAATAATAAATCTATTAATTTAAATAAGTATGAAATATTCTTAGATTCAGAAGATAATATCTTTGACACTAACATTAAGGACAATTTAGGAAAAAACTTAATAAAACTATCAGACGAATGTTTATCAAGTATTATAAACTTTGAAGAAGCACAATGTAATATGCAGACTATTACTGAAACACAAATATCAGAAATTATAGCAGGAATACTTGTATTCAAACATTTTTACTCAGAGATACAACATAATTGTAACAAAATAAACATTAAAATAAGAGGAAATTTTATAATAAAGTTTGAAAACTGTGAAGTCAAAGCACTAAACAAAACATATTGTAACATTAAAATAAAAACTTATGACAAATTTATTTTACCAAACTTTATCACAAAAATCAAAGAAAAATCACTGAAAAATGAAACATTGGCAAACCTCAATTTAGAAACCTTATATATAGAACAAATTAAGCACGCAAGATCAATTCAACAAATAATTAAACAAAATGTACACTCAAATTTACTGAATTTTGGAACTAGCACAACAATTATAATTGTAATTATTTTATTAACAACATTTTTCCTACGTAACATAAGAAATAAAACGTCTATATTGCACATTTCGTCGGAGCCTCAAACAAACGGTGGGGGTGTTATAGTAAAGCCCCTTAATGTAATATAAAATATTTGTAATAACCCTAATCACATAAAACTTGCTGACACCGAACTTATTTAACTTTTTATAATAAAATATTTATTTAACAACTTTCAATTCTTTGAATTGAAATTTGTTTATTTTATATTACTAAAACATAATTAACAGTTTCTCAATTCCTCGAATTTCACTTGGCCAATATATTTAAACTTATTTCATGCGGATGTGCAAGCTAAACATTTTATTAAGCATAATAATAAAATGCAATCATATAAAAATTCTTTTTAAATGATTGCAACATAGAAATTAACAATTCCTCGAATTTCATTTAGGCAATAAGTATTAAAACCTACTTTTTTGTAAATGTGCGAAGTAAACAATTTCGTAACTTTTTAAATTATATTTAGTCAATAAATAAAAAAGCTTACTAAGCATTCAATTAGTTATAAGTAACACTGTAAGAATAATTTTTAGTTAGTCATAAGATTGATTCAAATAAAGATTGTTTTTTTTCGTTTCGGAAAAAACTCAATACACAAGTATGTGCCTTAATGCATTTACCACTGGACTAAAAGACCCTTTGGGAACAACTATTAGAGCAATGAGGCCAACTAATTTAGCAGAAGCATTAGATTTCTGCATTAAAAAATAAAACATTTATGACCAGGAAGGTTTTGAACAAAAGAATTTCAAGAGGCATCAAAGTCAACAAAGATTTAATATTCATAACAATTTTCAGTACAGAAACCAAAACTATGGTTATATACAAGAAAACTATCAAACCCCATTCAATGCTAGGAAAAATCAAAATTCTAACACAAATAATTTTCACAATGTTAACTCACAAAGATACTTCAATAGTTTTCCGCAACAACGTATTCCTTCTAATAATGGTATACCTAAATTGCCACCACCTGAACCAATGTACACTTCGAGTGGATTCTCTCATTTGAGAAGTAACAATTCATTTCCAAAGATAAAACAAAGTCCAAGCTCACAAATAAGAAGGTATGCTAGCATGGAACTAAATAATTGCGAAGAACCAGCAGAGTATGATCTAACTTATGTAGAAGGAGAAGTAAATTTTTTAGATGTTACCTCGACAAGCCCACAGCGTATTTAGATGTGAATAAACATGGAAATGAGCTAATATATATTGATATCAAACTTAATCAGAAAAACTTAAAATTCTTAATAGAGGCATCTACGTCCTTCATTTCTCCAGAGCATGTTCACCCACAACAACTAGTTAAATGTAAGCCTACAACCATTAAAACAATACTAGCAAAACACCAAATAAACGAAATTGCGATACTCCCAACCTTTAATGAATTTAACCAAACAGGTAAATTTTCATTTTTAGTGTTCAAATTTCATAATTATTTTGACGGTTTGTTAGAAATTGATTATTTATCAAACCTTAGAGCTCAAATTGACTAAGATAAAAATATAATAAAAACAAAATCAGTAGAAATACCTTTACATCATAAACCGAGTATATGCTCCGAGAGGTTTTTTATTAGAACCAAACAACATTATTATATCAGGTGGATATACAGAGCAAGCAATTGGTTTAGTTTGGAAGTATCTATTATAAGCAATAACATAGATGTAGTTTATTTTGAGCAACCTATTAAGGTGCACAATTACTGTTCTAGTGAATTCTTTGGAATTCACTCTTTAGATATAGAAACATCGAGAAGCGAAGAATTTAATGATATAAGACATCTCCTCAGAATTAATCATCTTAGCAATGAGGAAAGGAAGCTATTATTAAACAAGTAAAAACGTTATATTCGACCGGGTCGAATCTTAAATACCCTCCAAATATTTAGTAAGTGAATTTGAAATGTTTAACTTGGTGGGACAGAGTTCCTTTATATAATATCGTACGTCAACGCCCACTAAAGGGGGCGGGGTTCAAAAATATACAATATCATGTTTTCCACAGACGAACGTATGGGCATTGCTAGACCGTCTTAGACTTCATCACAATTCTCTTTGGAGGGTATAGAAACTGTATTTTGGCGGGGTCGCTCTGGCAAGGGCTGTGGGGGAAACATTTCACCTTTGTCATAAAACTCTAAAAATAAATGCTTGGGATAAATATATACAAAATTAAAATTTCTTTGTTTTGATAGGGTCATTTAGAGGGCAAAGGGGGAGAGGGGGTAGGGCAGAAACAGGTAGACATAAAACTCTAAAAATAAATGCTTGGGATGACTATACACAAAATTAAAAATTTTTTTATTTATTTTTAATAGGGTCATTTAGCGGGCAAAGAGGGAGGAGGGGGTAGGGCAGCAACAGGCAGTCATAAAACTCTAAAGATAAATGCTTGGGATGATTATATACGAAATTTAAAAAAAAAATTTTTTTGCAGGGTCATTTAGGGAGCAAAGGAGGGGGGGGGGGGGTAGGGCAGACATCGGCAGTCATAAACTCTAAAGATAAATGCTTGGGATGATTATATACAAAATTAAAAAAAAAAATTTTTTTGGTAGGGTCATTTAGGAAGCAAAGGAAGAGGGGGGGGGGGGGGTAGGGCAGAGGTCGGCAGGCATAAAACTCTAAAGATAAATGCTTGGGATGATTATATACAAAATTTAAAAAAAAAATTTTTTTTGGTAGGGTCATTTAGGGGGCGAAGGGGAAGGAGGGGGTAGGGCAGAGTAGTACCAGGTTCCGTCTCAGCTTCGTCATTAAAGCTTAAAAATGTTATTTTTAAGGAATGTGGGCTTAAGTAAAACAATTTGTTAAATTTTAATGCTATTTTTGCCTATAATAACGCCCACTGATGTGGGCGGGGTCAAAAATATTTTTATTTTATTTATTGGCTTCATGTTTAAGGCGTTGGACCGTATTTGACATAAAAATATATCATTTGCTTAACAAAATAACCAAAAAACTTTAAAAATTATGTTGTTTTTTCTGGGTTGGTTTAGTTCTTCTTAGGGGAACTTTTTTCCCTCTTGCCCGATTTAGCCCATCTTCGAACTTAACCTGCTCTAAGCTTTAAAATATATTTATGCCGAATTTCAAGAGTCTAGCTCTTTTCGTTTGGACTAAATCGTGATTTAGTCCAAACGAAAGTGGGCGTTATTATAGGCAAAAATAGCATAAAAATTTAACAAATTGTTTTTCTTAAGCTTACATTCCTTAAAAATAACACTTTTAAGCTTTATTGACGAAGCTGAGACGAAACCTGGTACTACTCTGCCCTACCCCCTCCTTCCCCTTCGCCCCCTAAATGACCCTACCAAAAAAATTTTTTTTTTTTAAATTTTGTATATAATCATCCCAAGCATTTATCTTTAGAGTTTTATGACTGCCGATTTCTGCCCTACCTCCCCCCCACCTCTTCCTTTGCCCCCTAAATGGCCCTACCAAAAAAATTTTTTTTTTTTAATTTTGTATATAATCATCCCAAGCATTTATTTTTAGAGTTTTATGACTGTCGATTTCTGCCCTAGCCCCCCACCCCTTCTTCCTTTGCCCCCTAAAATGACCCTACCAAAAAAAAATTTATAGGCAAAAATAGCATAAAAATTTATCAAATTGTTTTACTTAAGCCTACATTCCTTAAAAATAACACTTTTAAACTTTAATGACGAAGCTGAGACGAAACCTGGTACTACTCTGCCCTACCCCCTCCTTCCCCTTCGCCCCCTAAATGACCCTACCAAAAAAATTTTTTTTTTTAAATTTTGTATATAATCATCCCAAGCATTTATCTTTAGAGTTTTATGCCTGCCGACCTCTGCCCTACCCCCCCCCCCCTCCCCCTCTTCCTTTGCTTCCTAAATGACCCTACCAAAAAAATTTTTTTTTTAATTTTGTATATAATCATCCCAAGCATTTATCTTTAGAGTTTATGACTGCCGATGTCTGCCCTACCCCCCCCCCCCCCTCCCCCTTCCTTTGCTCCCTAAATGACACTGCAAAAAATTTTTTTTTTAAATTTCGTATATAATCATCCCAAGCATTTATCTTTAGAGTTTTATGACTGCCTGTTGCTGCCCTACCCCCCTCCTCCCCCTTTGCCCGCTAAATGACCCTATTAAAAATAAATAAAAAAATTTTTAATTTTGTGTATAGTCATCCCAAGCATTTATTTTTAGAGTTTTATGTCTACCTGTTTCTGCCCTACCCCCTCTCCCCCTTTGCCCTCTAAATGACCCTATCAAAAAAAAGAAATTTTACTTTTGTATATAATTATCCCAAGCATTTATTTTTAGTGTTTTATGACAAAAGTGAAATGTTTCCCCCACAGCCCTTACCAGAGCGACCCCGCCAAAATACAGTTTTTATACCCGTCAAAGAGAATTGTGATGAATTCTAAGACGGTCTAGCAATGCCCATACGTTCGTCTGTGGAAAACATGATATTGTATATTTTTTGGAACCCCGCCCCCTTTAGTGGGCGTTGACGTACGATATTATATAAAGGAACTCTGTCCCACCAAGTTCAACATTTCAAATTCACTTACTAAATATTTGGAGGGTATTTAAGATTCGACCCGGTCGAATATAACGTTTTTACTTGTTTTTTATACCCTCCAAAAAAGAATTTATAGGGTATATTCACTTTGTCATTCCGTTTGTAACGCATCGAAATATCCATCTCAGACCCCATAAAGTATATATATTCTTGATCAGTGATGAAATCTAAGATGAACTGAGCATGTCCGTCCGTCCGTCCGTCCGTCTGTGGAAATCACGATTCAGTCCAAACGAAAAGAGCTAGACTTTTGAAATTTGGCATAAATATATTTTAAGTTCGAAGATGGGCTAAATCGGGCAAGAGGGAAAAAAGTTCCCCTAAGAAGAACTAAACCAACCCAGAAAAAACAACATAATTTTTAAAGTTTTTTGGTTATTTTGTTAAGCAAATGATATATTTTTATGTCAAATACGGTCCAACGCCTTAAACTTGGAGCCATTAAATAAAAGAAAAATATTTTTTGACCCCGCCCTCTTTAGTGGGCGTTATTATAGGCAAAAATAGCATAAAAATTTAACAAATTGTTTTACTTAAGCTTACATTCCTTAAAAATAACACTTTTAAGCTTTATTGACGAAGCTGAGACGAAACCTGGTACTACTCTGCCCTACCCCGTCCTTCCCCTTCGCCCCCTAAATGACCCTACCAAAAAAAAAAGTTTTTTTTAAATTTTGTATATAATCATCCCAAGCATTTATCTTCAGAGTTTTATGACTGCCGATTTCTGCCCTACCTCCCCCCCCCTCACCTCTTCCTTTGCCCCCTAAATGGCCCTACCAAAAAAAATTTTTTTTTTAATTTTGTATATAATCATCCCAAGCATTTATTTTTAGAGTTTTATGACTGTCGATTTCTGCCCTAGCCCCCCCACCCCTTCTTCCTTTGCCCCCTAAAATGACCCTACCAAAAAAAAAATTTATAGGCAAAAATAGCATAAAAATTTAACAAATTGTTTTACTTAAGCTTACATTCCTTAAAAATAACACTTTTAAACTTTAATGACAAAGCTGAGACGAAACCTGGTACTACTCTGCCCTACCCCCTCCTTCCCCTTCGCCCCCTAAATGACCTTACCAAAAAAAAAAAATTTTTTTTAAATTTTGTATATAATCATCCCAAGCATTTATCTTTAGAGTTTTATGACTACCGATTTCTGCCCTACCTCCCCCCCCCCCACCTCTTCCTTTGCCCCCTAAATAACCCTACCAAAAAAAAATTTTTTTTTTTAAATTTTGTATATAATCATCCCAAGCATTTATCTTTAGAGTTTTATGACTGCCGATTTCTGCCCTACCCCTCCCATCTTCCTTTGCCCCCTAAATGACCCTACCAAAAAAAAATTTTTTTTTTTTAATTTTGTATATAATCACCCCAAGCATTTATCTTTAGAGTTTTATGACTGCCGATTTCTGCCCTACACCCCCCCCCCTCCCCTCTTCCTTTGCCCCCTAAATGACCCTGCCAAAAAATTTTTTTTTTTAAATTTTGTACATATATAATCATCCCAAGCATTTATCTTTAGAGTTTTATGACTGCCTGTTGCTGCCCTACCCCTCCTCCCCTTTGCCCGCTAAATGACCCTATTAAAAATAAATAAAATTTTTTTTAAATTTTGTGTATAATCATCCCAAGCATTTATTTTTAGAGTTTTATGTCTACCTGTTTCTGCCCTACCCCCTCTCCCCCTTTGCCCTCTAAATGACCCTATCAAAAAAAAGAAATTTTAATTTTGTATATAATTATCCCAAGCATTTATTTTTAGTGTTTTATGACAAAGGTGAAATGTTTCCCCCACAGCCCTTACCAGAGCGACCCCGCCAAAATACAGTTTTTATACCCGTCAAAGAGAATTGTGATGAAGTCTAAGACGGTCTAGCAATGCCCATACGTTCGTCTGTGGAAAACATGATATTGTATATTTTTTTGAACCCCGCCCCCTTTAGTGGGCGTTGACGTACGATATTATATAAAGGAACTCTGTCCCACCAAGTTCAACATTTCAAATTCACTTACTAAATATTTGGAGGGCATTTAAGATTCGACCCGGTCGAATATAACGTTTTTACTTGTTTTTAATTAAGAAAGACAAGATAAATATTCCAAGGCACAAAGGAAAGTCAACATTTGTTTTCGTTCACATGTACTTAAGTATAAAAATTCAAACCAAAAAAATTTGGTATGATGGAACAAAAAATTCAGACAAAATTTTATAATCAAAGAAACAAGACTTTTAATTATTTTTTCGAATAATGTAAAAACATTTGGTATTTCCATTCAAACTAAACAAGACATATAACTAAAGACATTTTTGCTGTTTAAATACTTATTATACACGGAAAACTAAATATATCTTTATTTAGCTATTTAAATAACAATTAAGCAATTTATTATATGTTTGTATAAAATGTATATTTTTTTAGGTTAGCGGCAGTTCAAGCCCAAAAAATAGATATTCAAGAACTGTTATGAAATTTTTATTTGACATATTTTTGTCAGAATACTATTTTAAATGAAATTTATTTGTTGGTGGTCAAGCAATGTCCATATGCATTTCATTGGTGCTTTACCAAATCATCAGTAGACTTTAACCACAGTTTTGAAAAGTTAAAAACCTCTTATCTTATGCACATACTTCTGAAAACTATCTGAGAATTCACAATTTGTAAATTACAAATTAAAAAATAAAATAGATTCATATCGAATATAATATATTTGTTGGGTTAGTTTTGTATGATTTTCAAGGCCTACTATGCTTATTCTAGTGTGATTTTTGAAAATAATTTGTAATTTACTATCACAAAATTTTTAAAAAAGATATATGAAAATTTCTCCAATAAAATATACAACGAAGATCTAATAATTTCCAAAATACAATATATTAACAGAATCAATTATAATATCGACTTATTAATTAATCAAATCGGCAATATATGTAGATGAAAGTATTGTATTAGCTAAGATAAATGTAATATCCAAAAGTCACAATAAGATTGAAAATATTGTCACAAAGTTTAAAAATAGATTCAAATATAACGACAATCAGAGAACTTCACTTGTTGATTAAAAAACCATTCAACAATAACAAAGGCACAAAAAACTTGTCTTTTATTTGCAAATGATCAAACTTGCCCGCACACTCTCTTTTGTTGTTGATTTTAAATCAACCGAACATATTCCTCTTTGCTGGTTCTGATGCTAAACACATCGGCTTACTCACAACAATAATCTTTTTTAAGCTAGGAATAAAAACATTAATCAAACTTGCTCAAGCTTTTATATGCGTTGTTCATTATAAGGCAATCGCACCACATGCAAGTTGAACACTTGCTTATTTTCATCATAGGTCGAATCAAACTTGTCAACTTGTGTACTTGTCTATTCCGCTCAACGCTCAAAAATTTGATCAACATTAAAGTACAAAAAGCAAGAAATCATTGTGTATGAATTTGTTCATTCCTATCAACAAAGGCACGCTTGTTTTTTTATTTTAATTTACAGTGGTTTATGATGTCCATTCGCGTTGTTTATGACAAAATAGGAAATTTTTTTAAGAAAATATTATTTTTATTTGCAGTTCGATATTGCAAATAATATTTATTATTATTTTTGTTTATTATTATTTGTTCTCCTTTACAGTGGTGTTTTTTGTGTTATTTAATTTGTATTTCTTATTAAGCTAATATTGAGAAGCACAAATTTTCTGCAGCATAAGTAGCCCTCCAGTACTTATTCGTTTTCCATAATTATTTCACTTAATATGGACCGTATTATATTTTTTCCCTTACGCCGAGGCGACATGGTGTAAACTTTCTTCGAAATTTGACTTAAAAAAATTTTTTTCCCTTATGTCATATTTGCATGTGTATTTCGGCGTATGTAATTCAACTAAATTTGTTCTCTTAATCGGGCACATGTTTAACAATAAAAAAACAAACAAATGATGAAACTTGTGCACACATTCTCATTTGTTTCAATTTTGTAAAGAAAAAAGTCCCATAAACCACCGTGCATTTGCCCATGTGTATTCCCTTTAACTTTGTTTTTGATGAACAAATTCAAATAAATACTAAACCTGTACCTCCACTCATGCATCAGTGTTGAATTGGTTATGTTGTTTGCATTGTTCGTATATCATATTGCTCAAGTCACACAGACGGTCGGTTCAAACATGTTGTGTGAATTAATGAGAATAAGAGCGTTTGGACACGATGAATTTACTGCAAGCCCTTCTCTTGCCTGTGCGATCTTGCTCATAAAATGCTTTTGTTAATTTTACTCATAATCAGAATTTGATGTATACATCAGAATGAAATGATTTTTAATCATCATTGAATTTTTCTTTAATCTTTACAATGAACAAAAATTTGCGTGCTGAACAAAATCAAGAAAAAGCGTGATTTTGAAGTACTCTGACGACAATGTGGCTATATGTACTTGGCAGCACTGCCAAATCATCTCTAGTTGTCAAAATTTTACAACCCTGGTCAACACAATGCAGATAATATTTGAATTAACGGAAATGGAATATTCCGGATACATCGTTGAGAATATACAAGATCATTCGAGGCTGTGCGATAATAAGTGTAAATAACAACAACGAAAAACCAGGCAACATCAATGCTAAGAGATGATGATTTATTCTTAATGATCTTGTACGCAAGTATTCGCTGTTAATAAAAGCTAAACATGTACACAAATATACACAGCAACATACACACAAATATACACATAAACATACCGACATAGCACAAGAAGAAACAAAACTACGCAACACACAGAACACTCATACATACAACCGCACATAGTTACAATAAACAAAACAACCAACAATAACCATGACCAGATGCTTCACGAAGTTACCAGACGATGTCATTTTGCTATATAAAGTCGCTGCCAGTAATCAGCGGGATCAGTGTGATTTTAAATCTAGACGTGTTTACATCGCTAAGTGTTTAGTAGTACAAATACTCGTGTTAATAAAATAGTAAATAAAGTGTTGCCGCATTATATTTCTAAAATTAATTGTCTGTGTTTTTAATTTGATGCAATTAAACGAATCCTTGAAGGATAAGTAAAAAGCGTTTTTACGAAAAGGTCTAAAAACGTAACAATTGGTGTCAGAAGTGGGATTGCAAAAATAATTAAAAAAGGACATTGCAATTTAAGGAAAAAAAAGGACATTAAAAAAATAAAATAATTATGAAATTTGATGAGCTAAAAGTTGAACAGCTAAAAAAGGAGCTTAGTAAGCGGGAATTGCCAACAGCAGGTAACAAGGCTGAACTGCAGAAGAGGCTGATAGATGAGTTTAAGAATCGCGGCATGGACATCGCGACATACGAGTTTGAGGACAAACACGATGTAGAGGTATGTGATCCTGCTACGACCAGCAGCATGGACATAAATTCAATGTTCTCTGCTATGATGATCCAGATAAAAGGAATCAATGACGCACAAACCGAAATAAAACAGAACTCTCAGCAGATGCAGGAAGCATCAAGGATTAGCACTGAAAAGCTTGTAGCAGAAATACAGGAGTCAAATAGAGCCACGAATGAGACTCTGGTAGAGGTTTCTGAGGCCATTAATAGGAGGGTGGATTCTATTGAAAACAAATTCTCAGAGCTGGCAGAGAGAGTCCAACATCTAGAAAGCGGTGGCCTAGAACAGCATGCAAAAGAGTTCGAGGAAAAATTTCATGCTCTAGAGGACAAAGTGCATAACCTCGAGCGTAGTGGCGGGACAGTACGAGCAGTTGCGGAGGTTTCTGCGCGAATAAAAGCGCCATGCTTTGACGGCAGCGTACCATTGGGCATCTTTATATTCCAGTTCGAGACGGTTGCTAGCAGAAATGGATGGGATGCTGAAGAAAAAGCCATAGAGTTGATTTTGTCCTTAAAGGGTACAGCCGCAGAGGTACTTGAGACCGTGCCAGTAAGCAGCAGAAACAACTATAATGAAATAATGGCAGCATTGCAGCGCAAGTATGGTGGTGAGCACAAGCGCGATTTATACAGAATGGAATTGCGATGTAGAGTTCAAAAGCCTAACGAGTCTCTACAAGATTTCGCAATGGAAATCGAGCGTTTAGTGCAGCGCACATATCCAGGCGAGAGTCACCCGTTCCTGGACCACTTTAAAACTGAGGCGTTCGTTAATGGCATTCGCGACTCTGATGTTAAACTAGCTGTGTGCGCAACGCAGAAATCCACTTTTGCTGAGACTGTTTCATTTGCGCTGGCTCAAGAGACTGCAAGGATGGTTTTCAAGCCACAGATATGTAAGGTGCGGAATGTGGAGGTTTTGCCCGAGGAAGATAAAAGCCTAGATGCTAGTTTTAAGGAGGCAATGCGACAACTGTTGGCGGAAGGTGCTACCAAAGAAAAGCCTAAGTGCTTTAACTGCGGAAAAATTGGTCATTTTCAGCGTAGCTGCAAAGCACAAAGAAAAAGAGGTAGATCTGTTTCGCCACCAAGAAACAGCAAACGGGTGAACCAAACAACATCACAAGAGTCCCCGTTAAACTAAAACGAGCTAGCGCTAAGGGGCAAGAGCTAGCTCCCACAAACGAGGGCCCCACAATCTCCATATCAGTGATGCAGCAGAAAAATAGCAACCTTACTGCGTCTGGACACATCAACGGGGAAAAGCACGTACTTACCATAAACACAGGGGCGTCGCAGTCAATAATAAGGCCCGATATAGTAAAGGGGAAATGCGACCGTTTAAGCAATATACGGCTACGTACAGCTTCTGGAGAGCCTGTCTATGGTAAGATTGAATTGAAGGTGACTATAGCCAACATCAACGTGAGGCATGTGTTTATTGTTGCCGATATTGTCGATGAGGTAATTATTGGAGCCGATTTTATGATTAACCATGGCATTAATCTACACATGGGGCAACAGCTGATGATTTGGCGTAATGTGGAAATACCCCTTGATGTTGGGTATGACAGCAAGCCGCAAGTAAGAAAAGTATTTGCTATTAAGAGTCAGACGTTACCGTCGCAGTCTGAAACAGTTATATGGGCGCGTATGAAGGGAGATTGTGAGGACAATCGGTAGTGGGTTGTAGAACCAGCAGATCTAAAGAGAGAGGTTATAACAGCAAAAGCTCTAGTAAAAACTAGTAAAGGAGGAATAGTCCCTATAAGAGTACTTAACTTGGCAGACCATGAAAAAGTCATCAAAGAAAATTGCGATATTGGCCAGTGTACTCCAGCAGAGGCAATAATAAACTGCGAGAGGAAGATAGAGCCTAACAATTTGTCCGCCAAAGAACGTGAACCATTTGAGGAATACCTAGGAAAATGGGTAGCAGGACTGTCAGCGACAGACAGAAATAAAGCCAAACAGTTGCTAAAAAGGCATGCCAGTATCTTCGCCATGGGAAACCAAAGCCAGGGTAGAACTGCATTGGTTAAACATGAAATTAACACAGGCGAAGCTAGGCCGATTAAACAGCCACCCAGAAGTGTACCCCTAGCAAAGCGAGATGAAGTCAAAGAGCTTGTAAGAGAAATGGAGCATGAAGGCGTAATTGAGCCATCTTCTGGTCCTTGGAGTTCGCCAGTAGTCTTAGTTAAAAAGAAAGATGGCACTACTAGATTCTGCGTAGACTACAGGAAGCTCAATGACATAACCAAGAAGGACAGCTATCCGCTCCCCAGAATCGATGACACTTTGGACACGCTAGCTGGTACGAGATGGTTCTCTACGCTAGACTTGCGAAGCGGATATTGGCAAGTGGAGATTGCAGAGAAAGACAAGGAGAAAACTGCCTTCAGTGTCGGTAACGGATTATGGCAGTTCAAAGTTATGCCATTTGGTCTCTGCAATGCTCCGGCCACATTTGAACGCCTAATGGAGAAGGTACTGAAAGGACTCCACTGGAAGACATGCTTGGTATATATGGATGACATAATCGTGATGGGGAAAACTTTTGATGAACACCTCAAAAACATGGCAGAAGTTCTTCAACGGATATCATCAGCTGGATTGAAACTCAGCCTGAAGAAATGTGCATTGTTCCAGAAAGAAGTGAAGTATTTGGGGCATCGTGTTACAGCAGACGGAATCTCAACAGATGAAGATAAAATACAAACAGTAAGGGACTGGCATCAACCTAAAAATCCTCATGAATTGCGCAGCTTTTTGGGCCTTTGTACATACTACAGACGCCAAATTTTGCCAGTGTAGCTGCAAGCATGCATGAGCTGACAAAGAAGTCGAGACCATACCATTGGGGTGAGCCACAGGAAAAGGCATTCCAGACTATGGCATAGGGGGCGTGCTATCCCAAGTAGTTAATGGCACTGAGAAAGTCATAGGATACTATAGCCGCGTACTCTCAAAACCTGAGAGGAACTACTGTGTGACACGACGTGAGCTTCTGGCAGTATTGGAATGCATTAAACATTACCATAAGTACCTGTATGGTCAACACTTTACATTAAGGACTGACCATTCTGCACTGAGATGGTTATTGCAGTTTAAAAATCCTGAAGGGCAACTGGCAAGGTGGATTGAGCGCCTGCAGAGCTACGACTTCAGTATTGAGCATAGAAGGGGCACAAAACATAGCAATGCGGATGCTCTTTCAAGAAGACCCTGCTGTTTAGAGTGTAAACATTGCGTTAGAACCGAACAAAAGGAAGGCGTTGTTGATGTTCGGCTAATGCACATCGACTCTGATGAAGACTGGTCAGCGGCACAGAGGGACGACAATATACTGGGGAAAATTATAGCAGCCAAAGAGGAGGACAGAAGACCGTCGCGGAATGAAATTTCGGCTGAGAGTCCACTCGCCAAATCTTATTGGACTCAGTGGAACAGCCTCAAGGTAATAAAAGGGTGCCTATACCGCGTATGGGAAAGTGTAGATGGCAAAACAACTTCAAATTTGATAGTTTTGCCATGCTCCAAGATAAGTAAAGTTCTGCAAGAATTTCACAATGGACCTAGTGGCGGTCATCTTGGAGTAACAAAAACACTTGAGAAACTGAAGCAGCGTTTTTATTGGGCTGGATGTCAACAAGCCGTAGCCGACTGGATAGCAAACTGCCCACAGTGCATAGCAGCCAAAGGCCCAGTAAGAAGAAGCCGGGGACAGCTACAGCAATACAACTCAGGAGCACCATTCGAGCGGATCGCAATGGATGTAGCAGGTCCTTTTCCCGTCACTGAAGCCGGAAATCGTTATGTTCTTGTGGTAATGGACTATTTTAGTAAATGGCCAGAGGTATATGCTATACCTAACCAAGAAGCAAAGACAGTTGTAAATGCATTCGTCAACAACTGGGTATGTCGCTATGGTGTCCCAATAGAATTACATTCCGACCAAGGAAGGAATTTCGAGTCTGCCATATTCAGGGAAATGTGCGAATTATATGGGATAAAGAAAACCAGAACAACGCCGTTGCATCCACAGTCTGATGGCATGGTAGAGAGGTTCAATCGCACCTTAGAAGAGTACCTGCGAAAAGTGGTAAGCAACCATCAGAGGGATTGGGACGAACACATTCCCAAATTTTTGATGGCATATAGGTCAGCTGTACACGACTCCACATCGAGAACGCCAGCTAAAATTATCTTCGGGACGGAATTAAAACTGCCTGGTGACTTGGAATTTGGTGTTAAGCCAGCTGTAGAAGAAGGAGCCACTTCGTCCCAAGAGCAGGAGAACTTAAACGAACTGCATGATTTCGTGCGTAATAGAATCAAGATGGTCAGTGACAAGATGAAGGCTAGATATGACCGCGCAGCAAATTCGGAGGGATTTATGGAAGGTCAATTGGTTCTACTTTATAACCCACAACGGAAAAAAGGATTGTCCCCAAAATTACAGACTCACTGGGATGGCCAGTATAAAGTGATTAAGAGAGTGAATGACGTTGTGTACCGGATACAGAAGCACAATAGCCCAAGGTCGAAAATGAAGATAGTACATCTCGAACGATTGGCGCGCTATGGAAGAGGTGATTGTATGCCTATTCGGGTCGAACAGGCAGTGTCACAAAGTTTAAAAATAGATTCAAATATAACGACAATGTGGCTATATGTACTTGGCAGCACTGCCAAATCATCTCTAGTTGTCAAAATTTTACAACCCTGGTCAACACAATGCAGATAATATTTGAATTAACGGAAATGGAATATTCCGGATACATCGTTGAGAATATACAAGATCATTCGAGGCTGTGCGATAATAAGTGTAAATAACAACAACGAAAAACCAGGCAACATCAATGCTAAGAGATGATGATTTATTCTTAATGATCTTGTACGCAAGTATTCGCTGTTAATAAAAGCTAAACATGTACACAAATATACACAGCAACATACACACAAATATACACATAAACATACCGACATAGCACAAGAAGAAACAAAACTACGCAACACACAGAACACTCATACATACAACCGCACATAGTTACAATAAACAAAACAACCAACAACAACCATGACCAGATGCTTCACGAAGTTACCAGACGATGTCATTTTGCTATATAAAGTCGCTGCCAGTAATCAGCGGGATCAGTGTGATTTTAAATCTAGACGTGTTTACATCGCTAAGTGTTTAGTAGTACAAATACTCGTGTTAATAAAATAGTAAATAAAGTGTTGCCGCATTATATTTCTAAAATTAATTGTCTGTGTTTTTAATTTGATGCAATTAAACGAATCCTTGAAGGATAAGTAAAAAGCGTTTTTACGAAAAGGTCTAAAAACGTAACAATATTTACAACTCACTTAACAACCAATGTCACTTAATGGCTCATAAAGCTGGAAAATATTGATTCCTATTTTATTTGATTTATTTTTATACCCTCCAAAAAAGAATATGGAAGGTATTTTCATTTTGTCATTCCGTTTGTAACGCAGCGAAATATCCATCTGAGACCCGATAAAGTATATATATTCTTGATCAGTGATTAAATCTAAGACGATCTGAGCATGTCCGTCCGTCTGTGGGAATCACGACTCAGTCCAAACGAAAAGAGCTAGACTCTTGAAATTTGGTATAAATATATCTTGAAAGATAGCACAGGTTAAGTAGGGAGATGGGCTTAATCGGGCAAGAGGGAAAAAAGTTTGAAATAGCTGTAAAAAAATTCTCTATCTTCTAATCTTCTAAGGCGAAGTAAAAAAGGTTGAAAAAGCTGCCAAATAAATTCTCTATCTTCTAATCTCTCCCCTCAATACTATCCCCTCGTTTTCAGTTCCGGCGCAATGCATTGCATATGTAGGGGTCATCCCCTGAGTGCTGGTCCAAGATTAAAAAAAAACAATATATACCGACTACAAATTTCTTTGGTGGTTTCGTTCGTGCCCCTTCAAAACCTTTGTGACCCTCACTCTACTCTAAGAGGGGAGGAGTTACCTATTGCAACCAAATCAATTAAAAACAACAATAACAACATACCATCAACGGTCACCGATTCCATGAAACACTTGCCAACAACAATAACATCAAATCATCAGTGGTCACCAATTCAACGAAATAAATATAAGTTCAATTATATTTCTCAAGAATTTTATAAATTGTAATTTAAAACTTTAAGAACAATCACAAATAATTTACGCAAACTGCAAACTTTGTAAAATCAAATAATTTCAATATACTAAGTTAACCTAATTAAGAATTTTATAAATTGTATTGACAACCTAAACATGTTTTATTTTCATAAGAATTTTAACAAAGTAAATTAAAATGCAAACACAACAACTTTATTTCGTAAAAATATAAATAGAAGTTTAGAGTTTTATGATAAAGGTGAAATGTTTCCCCCACATCCCTTGTCGGACCGACCACGCCAAAATACAGTTTTATTGCCCTCCAAAGAGAATTGGACGCCAAAAAGTACATATATTCTTGATCAGTGATGAAGTCTAAGACAGTCTAGCAATGCCCATACGTTCGTCTGTGAAAAACATAATATTGTCTAGTTTTGAACCCCGCACCTTTAGTGGGCTTTGACGTACGATATTATATAAACGAACTCTGTCCCACCAAGTTAAACATTTTAAGTTCACTTACTAAATATTTGGACGGTATTTAAGATTCGACCCGGTCGAATATAACCTTTTTACTTGTTTAAGTTCATTAACTTTGCTATCTGCCAAAAGTGCTGTTGGCTGAAGTAGTAGAACACGAGACTATGAAGCGGAGAGTCCTGAGTTCGAGCCCCAGCTGAGTCATAAAATATTGTGTTGAATTCTTCTGATCAGCATTAGTGCGTGGTTGTGTTAGTTGTTGCCAGCCTGTTTTCAGTGATGAAGGCATAGTACTGATCACTGGACAATTACTGGCAGCGACTGACCCAATCATGTACTAAAAGCAGAGTAACAGCACCCACCTTCGTCGGCCCTGTAGCAAAAATTAGCCGGCGAAGTAAAAGGTTGAAATAGCTACAAAAAAAAAAAAAAAAAAAAAAAAAAAAAAAACAACTGTCTATCTTCTCATCTTTCCTAATCTGTCCCCTCAATACTATCCCCTCGTTTTCAGTTCCAGCACAATGCATTGCATATATAGGGGACATCCCCTGAGTGCTGGTCCTACTCCTAAAAAAAAAAAAAAAAAAAAAAAATTTGAACTATGTAAATGGGTAAAGCTTGCCCACTGTTTGTTGACCTATTAGTTGTAAATGGGCTTACTTTAAGAAATTTTAAGTTATCATTTTGGTATTGCATAAGCTCACTTAAGATTTCTTTAGATTCAATGTTAGAGCTTAATCCCTTCTTGAGTTAATATCTTGTTTTGATTTCTTTGGGTGTATAGGTTACAAATTTTGTTTTTTCTAAATAAGGTTTAATTTAATAATAGTTGTCCATGGAATTTGCATATAGCGGTTTTTTGTTCTTATTATACTCGTTTATTTTGAATTCGCGTATCTTCAGCACATCTTTAATAAATTCAATGAGATTTTTAGACTCCACGTTAAAAATGTTAATTGATTGTATATTCTTGATTACTGCACTGCGTGCCTTTGCAATTTCAGATGTTGTTGCTATTTCATTGTCTTCTACACTTCTTTGGAATTTTCGAACAATATCACTATCGCAATTTTTGTCATTCGCTAGGATTGACCAATAATTGTTTTTTAAATGTTTTGCTGAAGGGCTCATTATAATATCGCTCTTTCTTTTATTTTCATTTTTATCAAGAATTTTGTTATCGTTTTTATTTACATTTCTTTGTACTAAATCATGAGCTTGATGCTCACTCATTATTTACACGCAAATATAATATAAACGGAGTCTGTTTCTCTCGAAAGTCTTAAAAAAACCCGCTGTTCAAAGCAAATCACAATATTCATAGAATATTTTCATTTGCATAAATGGATGTACATTAACTTTAATAATTCTTCTCCGAACACGTCCGTCAACATTGACAGTTACACTTTTTTCCATAAGCTGAGAGGTTTTGTTATTTTGGAATTAGGTTAAGGTCTACTGATGATTTGGTGTAAGAACCAATGCAATGCTGGCATATAGACATACTCGTACTTAACCACATAACAAACAAAAAGCACATACATATTTAATATTTGTAAAACAAGCTCATTCCTATTATACATTAGCGGTCTTATGCAAAAAAAAATCTTAATTGATGCTTGAAGTTAACGTTAGTTAATAGATACTTTAAGGCTAACATACCTATGTTAAAAAATTATATGCAACAAGTAAAAACGTTATATTCGACCGGGTCGAATCTTAAATACCCTCCAAATATTTAGTAAGTGAATTTGATATGTTTAACTTAGTGGGACAGAGTTCCTTTATATAATATCGTACGTCAACGCCCACTAAAGGGGGCGTGGTTCAAAAATATACAATATCATGTTTTCCACAGACGAATGTATGGGCATTGCTAGACCGTCTTAGACTTCATCACAATTCTCTTTGGAGGGTATAAAAACTGTATTTTGGCGGGGTCGCTCTGGCAAGGGCTGTGGGGGAAACATCTCACCTTTGTCATAAAACTCTAAAAATAAATGCTTGGGATAATTATATACAAAATTAAAATTTCTTTGTTTTGATAGGGTCATTTAGAGGGCAAAGGGGGATAGGGGGTAGGGCAGAAACAGGTAGACATAAAACTCTAAAAATAAATGCTTGGGATGATTATACACAAAATTAAAAAAAATTTTATTTAGTTTTAATAGGGTCATTTAGTGGGCAAAGGGGGAGGAGGGGGTAGGGCAGCAACAGGCAGTCATAAAACTCTAAAGATAAATGCTTGGGATGATTATATACAAAATTTAAAATAAAATTTTTTTTTTGGTAGGGTCATTTAGGGGGCAAAGGAAGAGGGGGGGGGGGGGGTAGGGCAGAAGGCGGCAAGTCGGCAGTCATGAAACTCTAAAGATAAATGCTTGGGATGATTATATACAAAATTTAAAAAAAAAAATTTTTTTTGTTAAGGTCATTTAGGGGGCGAAGGGGAAGGAGGGGGTAGGGCAGAGTAGTACCAGGTTTCGTCTCAGCTTCGTCATTAAAGCTTAAAAATGTTATTTTTAAGGAATGTAGGCTTAAGTAAAACAATTTGTTAAATTTTAATGCTATTTTTGCCTATAATAACACCCACTGATATGGGCGGGGTCAAAAAATATTTTTATTTAATTTAATGGCTCCAAGTTTAAGGCGTTGGACCGTATTTTTGCTTAACAAAATAACCAAAAAACTTTAAAAATTATGTTGTTTTTTCTGGGTTGGTTTAGTTCTTCTTAGGGGAACTTTTTTCCCTCTTGCCCGATTTAGCCCATCTTCGAACTTAACCTGCTCTAAGCTTTAAAATATATTTATGCCAAATTTCAAGAGTCTAGCTCTTCTCGGTTGGACTGAATCGTGATTTCCACAGACGGACGGACATGCTCAGTTCGTCTTAGATTTCATCACTGATCAAGAATATATATACTTTATGGGGTCTGAGATGGATATTTCAATGCGTTACAAACGGAATGACAAAATGAAAATACCTTCCATATTCTTTTTTGGAGGGTATAAAAATAAATCAAATAAAATAGGAATCAATATACATACCTTCCATATTCTTTTTTGGAGGGTATAAAAATAAATCAAATAAAATAGGAATCAATATTTTCCAGCTTTATGAGCCATTAAGTGACATTGGTTGTTAAGTGAGTTGTAAATATTTTCAATTTTATTGTGACTTTTGGATATTACATTTATCTTACAATACTTTCATCTACATATATTGCCGATTTGATTAATTAATAAGTCGATATTATAATTGATTCTGTTAATATATTTTATTTTGGAAATTATTAGATCTTCGTTGTATATTTTATTGGAGAAATTTTCATATATCTTTATAATAGTGCAAAATAATATATACGCCATTTTTTGTTAAGGGTTTAATCCGATTATTTAAAAAACAACCATTATTTACTTGTGTTGATTGCATGTACATAACTACATAAAAATTTTATTGTTTTTACATTATGTGTGTTAATACTTTGAATGATATTTACCGTCATAGATGCTGCTTAAGGAACTCATAAGAAAGAAGGTAAAAGTCATTGAAAACAAAAATACGGACAACAATACCAGCCATTCAAAGAAAAAAGCATGGGTGGAAGTGGCAGAAAGTTATGTACATCACATATACATATATATATATATATATATATATATATATATATATATATATATATATATATATATATATCTGTATATATAAAAGAAAGTCGTGTTAGTTACACTATTTATAACTCAAGAACGACTTTACCGATTTGGTTGCAAATTGGTAGGAGTTTAGCTTAAAGCCAGGAGATGGACATAGAATACCAAAATGGCGGATACCCCAAAGATGTGGGCCATTCCTTTTTATCCATCCCCATGATATGGGTATCAGATGAAACGGATTTTTGAAAAAGAAAAATAAAACCTAATTAAATCATTTCAAAAACAATATGGCGGACGTCACAATATGGTATACGCTTCCAAAGAGCGGAGCGCTACTTTTTTCCATCCACATGATATGGGTAAAAAATAAAAGAGATTTTTGAGAAAAAAAATCCATGACATGGTACCAAATTTAAGGAGTTTTGGAAGTGGGAACGCAAAATTTAATTAAATATCTATGAACACTTTATGAGACATACGACTACTTTTTGTACACCACACGATATGGGTATCAAATTAAAAGGATTATTGAGAAGGCAACTGAGACTAAAGTTTCAGAGAGATTTATTATGACTTTATCGACATGACAAAACTACAAAATTCGACTTTGTATTTTTTTCGTTTCACATTTTCTGTGACGATATATAACTTTCTTCACTTCTTGAGCCTTCGGATCTTAAGCATTGATTTTATAGTAAATTTTCATTTCAATTAAGATATATGGCTTCTTCTTTAAAGCAAAAAATTTATTTAACAGCAAAGTAACTATATAATATAAACAGGTGTAAACGCAATTAAACCAATTTCCACCCAAATAACTCGCCGAGCAATGCCGGGCGGGGCTACTAGTATGTATATATATATACAACCACATGATCATTTCCTTTTTTTAAATTTCTTAAATTTTTTAGCTTCAACAGTTAATGTGTTGAGAGTCAACGCACAATAACACAGCTCAAAAATAAGTGGATGGCTACCAAAATTGTATTTTGTTGATGTTCCACATCCCTTGCTGTCTACTTCAATGTCTTGTTTTTTTTTTTTTTTTTTTTTTTTAGGAGTAGGACCAGCACTCAGGGGATGACCCCTATATATGCAATGCATTGCGCCGGAACTGAAAACGAGGGGATAGTATTGAGGAGACAGATTAGGAAAGATGAGAAGATAGACAGTTTTTTTGTAGCTATTTCAAACTTTTTACTTCGCCGGCTAATTTTTGCTACAGGGCCGACGAAGGTGGGTGCTGTTACTCTGCTTTTTAGTACATGATAGTGTCAGTCGCTGCCAATTATGTTCAGTGATCAGTGACTATGCCTTCATCATTGAAACAGGCTGGCAACAACTAACACAACCACGCACTAATGCTGATCAGAATGTTACAAGAACGGTACTTCTCTTTTATAAGTACGTGCCCGATAATAACCCGCTATTTGGTTTATACGTTCTAAATAAAAATTACACATTGAATAAAATTTTCACATCGAAATAAATTATTTTACCGATTCTGTTCATTAAATTTAATGTATCCATTTTAATATAAAAATACACAAAACAGAAATGCTTTAATTAAAAGTTTTCACAAAATATTTGCCAAAAAAAAATATTTAACACCGCTTTAAAGTACATGAGTAGCTACTTTAATTGTATGTTAAGCTAACAACCGTTTTTGCATGATACTTTAAGGAATTTTGCTTAACATTGGTTTACCAGTCTGTGTTAAGTTTTTTTGCATAAGGCTGTAGAAATGCCAAAAATACAGCTTCAGAGAAGAAAAACTTTAACTTTTTGTTAAAAATTAAAGTAACTAAGTAACAAAGTTTTGTTTCTTTGTAATTAAACCTATTTTATATATTAGAAGGAAAGAAGAAAAAATGTATCAAAGCTTATTAAGTTTGATACATCCAACCGCGTATTTTTTTGGGGAATATTCAGTGTTATGCTCCAGCAAGCAACCATTCTTTTTTTTTTCTTGAATGGAAAACAACAAATTATTGTCCCATGTTTTTATTAATATATTTCATTTGACTGTTTACTTATAGAAAGTTTTATTTTTAATTAATAATTTTATGTAATCAACGTTTTTTAACTTAGAAAATATTGCTACTTATGTATATATATGTAATGCACCATTATCTTTCAAACGCTTGGCTTTTTGTGTGGTGGGTAGCTTGCAAGCTCAACACATACACAATTTACCAATGCATTAACGGTGCCCACCACTGTATTAAAGTGACCAGTCTAATTCAAAGGTAAAATAGCAATAGTAGTCAACCTAAAATATGTGAGTGATTTAGTAAAAAAATTTTAATGTATCACAAATTGAACGAGTATTGAAAGCCAAAAATTTAAAGTGTGGCTGCCGTGTTACATAATATGTTAATTAAATATTAAATTTTTCTTTCATTCATGGTTATATTAACAATAGTATAAAATTACTATAACATAATTTTGAGGTCAGCGAACAATATGTATCTATGTTAAACGAAATAAGCATTACACTAGCTTTATTTATATGTATATACATATGTAATGAGGAAACAATTATTTTACATTATTTTTCATCACATTGAACAAATTTTCTGGTAATGCATAATTTTTCACTACTAAAATTTAAAAAACCTGCATTTGTATATACCATATAAGGAACTTCTCAATTGAAAATTACAAAAAAAATCCAAAACAATGAAGCTTAATTCTAGTTCAGTACTCTGATAAAAAACTGTTTAATACTAAAAACGAGTTGAAAACAAAAATAAAATGTGATGTGTTTGCTAGAATCGGTTTGTCATTAATTTTATCATTTGCTTTTGATGGTTTTTTCCACATTTTCTGCTAAGCTTCTTTTCACAGTTCTATTACATTGCTTATAAAAATATTTACCTCTACTGTTGGTTTCAATGGCGGTAATATAAATCAACTGGCAATAAATGAAGTTTCATTTTTCCCTTCGGTAATTCGCTCAGTAGAATATGACGTAATAAAATACATAAAATACATATGACGTAATAAAATACTTATTTGTACTTCAGCTTAAGCTCCTCCATTGCCAACCTCTCTCTCATTTCCAGCTTCATAACTTTTAATTTTTCATTACTTTGGATCTCCTTTTCGCGAATCTCCACTTCTTTTTCTGCTTTTGCCTTTCTGAAGCTGAGCACCTAAATGACCATACCAAAAGAAAAATATTTTTAATTTTGTATACAATTATACCAAGCATTTATTTTTAGAGTTCTATGACTGCTGATTTCTGACCTGCCCCCTCCTCCCCCTTTGCCCCCTAAATGACCTTATCAAAAAAAAAATTTATTTTGTATACAATTATCCCAAGCATTTATTTTTAGACTTTTATGACAAAGGTGAAATGATTCCCCCACAGACCCTGCCAGAGCGACCCCGTCAAAATACACTTTTAATACCTCAAAAGAGAATTGGAGCCCATAAAGTAAATATAGTCTTGATCCGTGATGAAGTCCAAGACGGTCTAGCTATGCCCATACGTTCGTCTATGGAAAACATGATATTGTCTATTTTTTCAATCCCGCCGCCTTTGGTGGGCGTTGACGTACGATATTATATAAAGGAACTCTGTCTCACCAAGTTAAACATTTTAAATTCACTTACTAAATATTTGGAGGGAATTTAAGATTCGGCCTGGTCGAATATAACGTTTTTACTTGTTTTGTTTTAAATTTAATGAAAGGGACTTTGTGTTACCAACTGATATAGTGTATTCTTAAACATTTGTATTAAAGAAGTACTTGGAAATTAATTTGGTATCTTTTGAAAAAAGACTATTTGAAAACGTTACTCATTTTATATTACATTGAATTAAGATTCTATAGGCTAATTGTTCGAAATTTTTAATTTAAATCTCAGAAAGACATGATAAATATTCCAAGGCACAAAGGCAAGTCAATATCAGTTTTTGTTATTCAACTTACACAGCAGAGCAGAACAGCTGTTTTCGAAAGACGCAACCCTTTCATCATCAGTGCTCATGTGTATTGTGTTTGTCACCACTTATTAGGTGGTTTAGTTGAATGTGATAATAGTTCCTATTTACACAAATTTTATTGTGAAAAAGAATACGAGAACTGTATCAAGCTGATGTTAACATGTTATTGTTATAATACCCTTGTTACCGTTTTGATTATTTTTCTTCATGTCCCATTTTTCTGAATTTTTTGTTCCATCATACCTAAGTCAAACTTTTTTGGTTTGAATTTTATACTTAAGTACACGTGAACGTTTTTCCAATTTATTGGTAGCTCAAGCCATAGCTTAAATTTGTATGTAGTAAGAATTTTAACGAACATTTTATATTGCTATATTAAATTGAATTAAGATTCTATAGGCTAATTGTTCGAAATTTTTAATTGGCAGCGACTGACACTATCATGTACTAAAAAAAGCAGAGTAACAGCACCCACCTTCGTCGGCCCTGTAGCAAAAATTAGCCGACGAAGTAAAAAAGGTTGAAATAGCTACCAAAAACTGTCTATCTTCTCATCTTTCCTAATCTGTCCCCTCAATACTATCCCCTCGTTTTCAGTTCCGGCGCAATGCATTGCATATATAGGGGTCATCCCCTGAGTGCTGGTCCTACTCTTTAAAAAAAAAAAAAAAAAAAATTTAAATCTCAGAAAGACATGATAAATATTCCAAGGCACAAAGGCAAGTCAACATCAGTTTTTGTTATTCAACTTACACAGCAGAGCAGAACAGCTGTTTTCGAATGACGCAACCCTTTCATCATCAGTGCTCATGTGTATTGTGTTTGTCACCACTTATTAGGTGGCTTAGTTAAATGTGATAACAGTTCCTATTTACACAAATTTTATTGTGAAAAAGAATACGAGAACTGTATCAAGCTGATGTTAACATGTTATTGTTATAATACCCGTGTTACCGTTTTGATTATTTTTCTTCATGTCCCATTTTTCTGAATTTTTTGTTCCATCATACCTAAGTCAAACTTTTTTGGTTTGAATTTTATACTTAATTACATGTGAACGTTTTTCCAATTTATTGGTAGCTCAAGCCATAGCTTAAATTTGTATGTAGTAAGAATTTTAACGAACATTTTATATTGCTATATTAAATTGAATTAAGATTCTATAGGCTAATTGTTCGAAATTTTTAATTTAAATCTCAAAAAGACATGATAAATATTCCAAGGCACAAAGGCAAGTCAACATCAGTTTTTATACCCTCCAAAAAAGAATTTGGAGGGTATATTCACTTTGTCATTCCGTTTGTAACGCATCGAAATATCCATCTCAGACCCCATAAAGTATATATATTCTTGATCAGTGATGAAATCTAAGACGAACTGAGCATGTCCGTCCGCCCGTCCGTCTGTGAAAATCACGATTCAGTCCAAACGAAAAGAGCTAGACTCTTGAAATTTGGCACAAATATATTTTAAAGCTTAGAGCAGGTTAAGTTCGAAGATGGGCTAAATCGGGCAAGAGGGAAAAAAGTTCCCCTAAGAAGAACTAAACCAACCCAGAAAAAACAACATAATTTTTAAAGTTTTTTGCTTATTTTGTTAAGCAAATGATATATTTTTATGTCAAATACGGTCCAACGCCTTAAACTTGGAGCCATTAAATAAAATAAAAATATTTTTTGATCCCGCCACTTCAGTGGGCGTTATTATAGGCAAAAATAGCATAAAAATTTAACAAATTGTTTTACTTAAGCCTAAATTCCTTAAAAATAACACTTTTAAGCTTTAATGACGAAGCTGAGACGAAACCTGGTACTACTCTGCCCTACCCCCTCCTTCCCCTTCGCCACCTAAATGACCCTACCAAAAAAAAATTTTTTTTAAATATTGTATATAATCATCCCAAGCATTTATCTTTACAGTTTTATGACTGCTGATGTCTGACCTACCCCCTCCCCCTCTTCCTTTGCCCCCTAAATGACCCTGCCAAAAAAAATTTTTTTTAAAATTTTTTATATAATCATCCCAAGCATCTTTAGAGTTGTGTGACTGCCTGTTGCTGCCCTACCCCCTCCTCCCCCTTTGCCCGCTAAATGACCCTATTAAAAATAAATAAAAAATTTTTGTAATTTTGTGTATAATCATCCCAAGCATTTATTTTTAGAGTTTTATGTCTACCTGTTTCTGCCCTACCCCCTCTCCCCCTTTGCCCTCTAAATGACCCTATCAAAAAAAAAGAAATTTTAATTTTGTATATAATTATCCCAAGCATTTATTTTTAGAGTTTTATGACAAAGGTGAAATGTTTCCCCCACAGCCCTTGCCAGAGCGACCCCGCCAAAATACAGTTTTTATACCCTCCAAAGGGAATTGTGATGAAGTCTAAGACGGTCTAGCAATGCCCATACGTTCGTCTGTGGAAAACATGATATTGTATATTTTTGAACCCCGCCCCCTTTAGTGGGCGTTGACGTGCGGTATTATATAAAGGAACTCTGTCCCACCAAGTTAAACATTTCAAATTCACTTACTAAATATTTGGAGGGTATTTAAGATTCGACCCGGTCGAATATAACGTTTTTACTTGTTGTTATTGAACTTACACAGCAGAGCAGAACAGCTGTTTGCGAAAGACGCAACCCTTTCATCATCAGTGCTCATGTGTATTGTGTTTGTCACCACTTATTAGGTGTCTTAGTTGAATGTGATAACAGTTCCTATTTACACAAATTTTATTGTGAAAAAGAATACTAGAACTGTATCAAGCTGATGTTAACATGTTATTGTTATAATACCTGTGTTACCGTTTTGATTATTTTGCTTCATGTCCCATTTTTCTGAATTTTTTGTTCCATCATACCTAAGTCAAACTTTTTTGGTTTGAATTTTATACTTAAGTACATGCGAACGTTTTTCCAATTTATTGGTATCTCAAGCCATAGCTTAAATTTGTATGTAGTAAGAATTTTAACGAACATTTGAGAAATTGTTATTTTTAAAAATAGTAGCTTTTGAAAATGTAATTTCTGAAAATAAACTTTTAGGATTTGAAAATTTTAATAGATGTTCGTTTTGGTAATGTAGTTGTTAAAAGATACTCTTTCGAGAACAGTACTTTTAAAAAAGTTATTTGCTTAATAAGATCTCCTAAGAACAAGTACATATATTATAAGGTACTTGTTTGAAACATTTATCTTCCGGGAGTATACTTTTTGAAAATGTAACAGTTAAAGAAAGACATTTATATGTGAACTGGTTTAGTTTCTGAACTGAAAGTAGTTTCAAAAAAAGTACATTTCGGACAAAGTTTTTTAGAAGATGTACTTTTGGAGTAACTACTTTTTAAAAAAATAATTTAAATATTATTTACCTAAGAACGGGTTTTTTTTTGAAAAATTAGTTATTAAAAATGTACCTAAAAAAATTTGTTTGAAAAGGTACTTCATTAAAAATGATTAATTTTTGATGTGTTAACATCTATACGCGCGCCTCTAGGGCAGTAAACTATCAGTTTCAATACATACGCAAGTGTAAGTGTAAGACTTTGTTTGTTCGGTGCTTGGCAGTCGGTATTAAAAGTGATTATTGGGCGATTTTCATATAATTTTCCCACGCGATTTTCTCCGGAAATTCATAGCCGATTTTATTAATTTTTGGATTAAAACGCTAGTGCGGGTTTCGACGAAGAGTTTAAAATTAAGGCGATCCGATATCGGCGAGCGGAGATTTAAGTGTTTTAATTCGGAGTATTAATTTGGAATAATATTAAAAAGTGTTTTTTGTTGATCTTCGGTTTTGTCTTATGCATAGCAAAGAGAATAGTGACGTGGTTATACGTACATATATAAAAATGAGATAGCAAGACAGCAACGTATGTAGCTTATGTACAAACATAACAATGTATGTATGTACCAGAGTACTTTAAAATCACGATTTTTCTTGATTTTGTTCAGCACAAAAATTTTTGTTCATTTTGAAGATTAAAGAAAAATTCAATGATGATTAAAAATCATTTCATTCTGCTGTATACATCAAATTCTGATTATGAGTAGAATTAACAAAAGCATTTTATGAGCAAGATCGCACAGGCAAGAGAAGGGCTTGCAGTAAATTCATCGTGTCCAAACGCTCTTATTCTCATTAATTCACACATGTTTGAACCGACCGTCTGTGTGACTTGAGCAATATGATATACGAACAATGCAAACAACATAACCAATTCAACACTGATACATGAGTGGGGGTACAAGTTTAGTCTTTATTTGAATTTGTTCATGACAAACAAAGTTAAAGGGAATACACATGGGCAAATGCACGGTGGTTTATGGGACTGTTTTTTTTAAATTGAAACAAATGAGAATGTGTGCACAAGTTTGATCAGTTGTTTGTTTTTTATTGTTAAACATGTGTGGGATTAATAGAACAAATTTAGTTGAATTACATACGCCGAAATACACATGCAAATATGACAAAAGGGAAAACAATTTTTTTAAGTCAAATTTCCAAGAAAGTTTACACCTTGTCGCCACGGCGTAAGGGAAAAAGTATAATATGGTCCATTTTAAGTGAAATAATTATGGAAAACGAATAGGTACTGGAGGGCTACTTATGCTGCAGAAAATTTGTGTTTCTCAATTTTAGCTTAATAAGAAATACAAATTAAATAACACAAAAAACACCACTGTAAAGGAGAACAAATAAAAATAAACAAAAATAATAATAAATATTATTTGCAATATCGAACTGCAAATAAAAATAATATTTTCTTAAAAAAATTTTCTATTTTGTCATAAACAACACGAATGGACATCATAAACCACTGTAAATTAAAATAAAAAAACAAGCGTGCCTTTGTTGATAGGAATGAACAAATTCATACACAATGATTTCTTGTTTTTTGTACTTTAATGTTGATCAAAATTTTGAGCGTTGAGTGGAAAAGGCAAGTACACAAGTTGACAAGTTTGATTCGACCTATGATAAAAAATAAGCAAGTGTTCAACCTGCAAGTGGTTCGATTGCCTTATAATGAACAACGCATGTAAAAGCTTGAGCAAGTTTGATTAATGTTTTTATTCCTAGCTTAAAGAAGATTATTGTTGTGAGTAAGCCGATGTGTATAGCATCAGAACCAACAAAGAGGCATATGTTCGGTTGCTTTAAAATGAACAACAAAAGAAAGTGTGCGGGCGAGTTTGATCATTTGCAAATAAAAGACAAGTTTTTTGTGTCTTTGTTATTGTTGAACGGTTTTTTAATCAACAAGTGAAGTTCTCTGGTATGTACTAGACTTGGGTCCAACTAGCTCATTCGCTCAGTTTTGACAAGAACCTCTGATCAAACCTATGTAATTTAAATGGGTTTGATCAGAGGTTCTTGTCAAAACTGAGCGAATGAGCTAGTTGGACCCAAGTCTAGTATGTACATTTGTCTGTTGCTTTGCATTCTCTTTGTTTTTTGAGGGTTTAATATAAAATAAATAAACAAAAAGGTGTTAATACATCGCCCGTGAGTTCGAACACTCATTGGTTTATTTTATAGTGTATTTTTTTAAAATCTTGTTACTATTTACAACTGGCGGGTGGGTTAGATTTTCTTACACGGTAATATAAACTAATGAAACAGCGGGCGTTGGACTAATAATATTTATGTAGTATCTCGTCGAAAACGCTTGTTTAAGACGATTTTAAAATACTGTTTTGAAAGTACTCTCGATTTATATTACCGCCATTGAAACCAACAGCAGAGGTAAATATTTTTATAAGCAATGTAATAGAACTGTGAAAAGAAGCTTAGCAGAAAATGTGAAAAAAACCATCAAAAGCAAATGATAAAATTAATGACAAACCGATTCTAGCAAACACAATGTGATGTGTTTTTGTTTGTTTTCAATTCGTTTTTAGTATTAAACAGTTTTTTATCAGAGTACTGAACTAGAATTAAGCTTCATTGTTTCGGATTTTTTTTTAATTTTCAATTTAGAAGTTCCTTATATGGTATGTACAAATGCAGGTTTTTTTAGTTTTAATAGTGAAAAATTATGCATTACCAGAACGTTTGTTCAATGTGATGAAAAATAATGTAAAATAATTGTTTCCTGATTACATATGTATATATAAATAAAGCTAGTGTAATGCTTATTTCGTTTAACATAACTGAAAATTATGTTATAGTAATTTTATACTATCGTTAATATAACCATGAATGAAAGAAAAATTTAATATTTAATTAATATGTTATGTAACACGGCAGCCACACTTTAAATTTTTGTCTTTCAATACTCGTTCAATTTGTGATACATTAAAAAAAACTCTAAAAATAAATTCATGGGATCATTGTATACAAAATTATTTTTTTTTGGTATGACCATACCCATAGGGGGTGAAGGAGGAAGAGTGGGTAGGGCAGAGTAGTACCAGTTTCGTCTCAGCTTCGTCATTAAAGCTTAAAAATGTTATTTTTAAGGAATGTAGGCTTAAATAAAACAATTTGTTAAATTTTTGTTCTATTTTTGCATATAATAACGCCGACAAAAGTAGGCGGGAGCCAAAAATAATTTTTTTTTATTCTATGGCTCCAAGTTTAAGTCGTTGTACTGTATTTGACATAAAAATATATCATTTGCTTAACAAAATAACCAAAAAACTTTAAAAATTAAGTTGTTTTTTCTGGGTTGGTTTAGTTCTTCTTAGGGGAACTTTTTTCCCTCTTGCCCGATTTAGCCCATCTCCGAACTCTGCCTGCTCTAAGCTTCAAAATATATTTATACCAAATTTCAAGAGTCTAGCTCTTTTCGCTTGGACTAAATCGTGATTTCCACAGACGGACGGACATGCTCAGATTTCATCACTGATCAAGAATATATATACTTTATGGGATCTTAGATGGATATTTAAATGCATTACAAACGGAATGACAAACTGAATATACCCTCTAAATTCTTTTTTGGAGGGTATAACAAATTAAAGGCATCCTATACCGACGTGTAACCTGGGAAGCAAGAGATACCACTGAACGAAAGAGAAAAACTCTACTGTGCTGTTTGCAACAAATTCGGTCATCCAGCATCCTATAAAGCAGGGAAAGGCAACCTATACTATTACATTTTGCGATTGTATTACTTATTACTCTCTGCGCTCTCACCACGAATCGGTTTTGCCAATCAACTTTCGTCACTTCTCCCCAATTAAAACTTTAAAATCTCCAAAAACTAACTTAATTTTATTATGGGTATTTGCAATATATTAGAAAATTAGTATCGGCATGGCATTGGGGCAAAATGATGTTTGTGGCTCTGTATGCAGTGATGGTGTGTAAATAAGAAGGTTTTGTAGGACATTTGACAAAGAGTAATGCAAATACACATACGTACATATATATTTTTCATTGCATTATTCACCAACAGGCATTATTTGCAAAAAGTTTGAATGTAATGAACACAATGAATTGTGGTTCAAATTGTTAACAAAACACCAGGTGGTCATAAGGGAATGCCATTCATAATTTTCCGCATCTCTTCATACTTTTCGCCAAAGCATTTGCCTTTCCCTGTACTAGAATCAGCAAACATTTTTTTCGTAAAGATTTCTCAACTGTGATCGGACTCACATTGCTTTCTGGCAACGCTGATTCTTAAAGTATGCGATAAACACAACCTGCCTGTTTGAATGCTGAAACTAGTCTGATTAAAGTTGTTTACAGCTCTACAATGCGTGTACACACGTACGTAACAGAAGAGTAAATGAAAAGGCGCCGCGCCCTGCATTTGCCTTTCCCTGCTATAAAGGGTGCGAAAGATATAATTAAATACAGCAAAATATTAGAGCTAAGAATCAAAGAGCATCGAATATACAAACCGTCAATTTCAATAATGACAAAAGCTTTGCCAATGTAGTAAAAAATAATAAAAGTGTATTACACAGCAATAACAACCCTATTACAAATATTCTTGCACAACTTATTAGAGTTGTACGGCTCCTGAATGAATTAATTCAATTGAATCATTCATTCAACTGAGCGAGGTGAATCTTTCACTTTACTGAGCGTTTTTAGCTCTTTTCTTTCACTTCTTTCAGTTGATTCAGTTGTTTCATTGAATCTATTTCTTTCAGTAGCTCTTTTATTTCATTTGTTTCAGTAGCTCTTTTCTTTCATTTGTTTCAGTAGCTCTTTTCTTTCATTTGTTTCAGTAGCTATTTTCTTTCATTTGTTTCAGTAGCTCTTTTCTTTCAATTCTTTCAGTTGTTTCAGTAGCTCTTTTCTTTCACTTCTTTCAGTTGATTCAGTGATTCAGTTGTTTCAATTGCATCATTGAATCTGTCTCTTTCAGTAGCTCTTTTCAATGCTGGTATGTCAAAATCTATATGAAAAAAAGGAATTAATTCACTCAATGCAGATACACACATGGTGTGGCGCTTTATATTATTAGAGCTGCCAGATGAAAATTTTTAAACAGCACTGCCATGATACATATTTCAGTACTTATTAACTTGGTGCGTATATATACATATATAAACATATACGTAAATTAACTGAGAAAAATCTACAAAATACAAGGTTAAATAGAAAATATTACTTTATTAAAATAGGTTCGAATGCAAAATATTTAAAATCACTTAAATATTTATCTAGTTATTACTTATGTTCAATATATGTGTTTTATATAACATACGAGTATTAAGGAAAAAATAAAAAGGCATTAGTGGTTGTTGTATTAGCTAGTCTGATTCTTTCATTTTCTTTCATGACATTTTCATTTCATGAATTATGGCTGAGCTAAGGAATCAACTGAGCTAGTGAAAGAAATGAATGAATTAATTCAGTAAAGTGAGCGGAGCGGAAAAGAGCGCTCACTCAAAAGAGCTGTTTTGTACAACTCTACAACTAAATATTTTGCACTTTTCAATAAAAAATGGCAATATTATGACATTTGGAAATAGTGAACTTATTACAAATGAATGTTCAATCTCTGGCGAAAAATTATTTTTATTTTAAAAATGCTCCCAATTGTAGTTTTTTAGGAAAACAGTGATAAAATGTTACATTTTTTTCAGAAAAGAAATCACCATTAATAGTTTTATTCAAAATTTGTCAAACCAAATAATAAATTTAAGCAAGCAGTTGCAAATAAAAACGAATAGAATAGATACACTCTCTTCAATGCAAGAAAATTAATGTGAGAAAAATGGAGGAGGTCATTAAAAAATCTCTTAACATCATTCATATCAACGTAAATTATTTAATTAAATTAAGTAGGCGTTACGACCTTAATAATTTTATGAATAAATACAATCCTGATTTAATGCATTAAACACAAAATACAATTTAATAATTATTGTTTTATTAGAAATGATAGAAAAAACGCACTAAGAGGCGGTGACACCGGGATATTAATTAAAAATTATATTAAACATAGCTTTTATACTAACAATATTATTAGTAAATTTGAATATTTAGAAAATTGTATTGTAAAAATTCCAATATTGCAAAACACATGGATCTACGTTATATCAGCTTATTTTCCTTCTGGAAGAAATTTTCATACCTTAAAGCATGAACTATCCCAACTTTTTGAATCCATAAAATTAGAAAATCAAAACTTTTATTATATCTTAGCAGGAAACTTGAATTGTAGACATAAAGACCGGGGCAACAACTCAAACAACCAACAGGGAATTAAATTAAGAGAATGGGTGATAGAAAATGAAATTATATATAGGACAGTGTTATTGGCTTCAACCAATCCCTCATACCTCCGATGTGCGTCCTTTTCAGATATTTGCATTGTAGGTTCAAGAATAGAAATTGAAAAAAAACTAATACAGTAAACTGCCTGGAAACGTTGGATTACGATAGTGATCATATCGCAATTAAAATACATATTCTCCATATGGAAAAGGACAATATACCTACTATAATAAAAGACAAACCTGAGAAAAAATATGTATATAAAAAACAACTTGGAAAAAATTCAATAAAATACTGTTGAAAAGTTTAAACAGCTCTCAACGCATACGAAATGATAGAAATCTTTCAAACGTGAAATAGATTTCTATCTTCTTCATATCGCTACCTAAAGTCGTAAAGGTTGTAAGTCCACTTTTTGGCTAAATGTATTTTTTGATGTAGGACGCAAGATAAGTTGAAAACGCATCTGGCTTGAAGAAAAAAACCATCAAAAATATATGCCCTGTCACCTTTTATAACTGAAAAGAAAATGTTCTAAGTCCCTATAACATATACAAATAAAGCGAAAATTAATCATTCTCTGTTAAGTGAACAAGCCACTCATTTTAGAATTTAAAGTTGAAAATATTTGCTTTGATCAAGTAGTCATAGCATTTCAATGGAACTGCATGGTTTTTTTTTTAAAGTTGAAAATATTTGCTTTGATCAAGTAGTCATAGCATTTCAATGTAACTGCATGGTTTATACCACAGATATCCAACCAGATGTCCCAACGGTGACGTTTCAAAAATAGCGTTATCATGTGTTTTGTTTTTTTTATATGGAGTTGATACGATTCAAGTAAAGAGACAGCAAATTTGATGCCCACCAAAACCTTAGGGTTTTCTATCTCTTTTATACAATCGTTTTAATGGTGTCATGTCTAGTTAGTTGTCTATGGTTTTTACTTTTGAGGATTTGTCAGTTTAAGATTTTATCAGTCTAGAAAAATTATTCCACCAATAAACATTTGTGATCCTGTTGTCTATAAAAAGTGAAAGCTAATTTTTCCATCATTTGTAGGAGGTAAGATGCAGTCTCTATTTTCATAATTTCAGAACCTTTCTATTTTATAGATGTTCCTGTCTTTTAGAGATAATATGAACGCTTCGCAATTAATCAGCGGAGGAAGTAATGACGCTTCTTATGGAATGGAATATGATGACGGTCACATTGGATTAGTTCCTTATGGATTTAATACTGATTCAGACGACTCGTATGAATTACCTTCCAAATCACGGATTAGAAGAAAGAGGGTACAAAGTTCTAAATGTCAATGGTTCAGTGAAAAGAATAAACGTCTGAGAGAAAATGGAAACCGTTACCTCGGAAGGAAAAAACATGGAGATTCTTGGATTTATAATAATGTGAAAAAACAACGAGCAATTAAACCGAGATGTAACTGCAAAAATGTTGGCACTATGCAATGTTCCCAGGTAACTGATGAACAAAGAAAAGACATATTTGAAAAATTTTGGCAAATGGATTGGTCGGCCAAAAAAATGTTAGTAAAAACATTAATTCAAACATCAGTCCCAGTCCGAATCAGAAATCGAAAAGATGATACTAAATCGAGAAGAAGCCAGTCAATAAAATATCAAGTTAAGGTACAAAATAGATTTGTGAGTGTGTGCAAAATTTTTTTTTTTGAATACGTTTAGCATTGGGTACCATACTGTGTTAAATTGGATAAAAAAACCTTTAGTGCAATCAAAGGAAAACATACAGAGGAACTATGGAGTAGAAAGACAGAATCTTGAGTCATTTTTTGATTCCCTTCCTCTAATGGAATCACACTATTGTCGCGCAAGAACTCAAAAAAAATATCTTTTGCCTGAGTGGAGTTCCAAAAAAATGGTTTACGATTTTTATGTAAATGATTGGTGCACAAAACAATGTGTAAAAAACCTTTCTATAACAAAGTTCAATGAAATTTTAAATATCCGAAATTTGGGATTATTTATCCCAAAAAAAGATCAGTGCGAAAAATGCGTCCGTTACTCTGTTGAAAATCTGTCACTTGAGGAGTATCTTTTGCACCAAGAAAAAAAGGAAGACGCCAGGACTGAGAAAAACAGAGACAAAGAAAAGGAATCACATGTGTACACTGTTGATCTTCAAGCAGTGTTAATGGCTCCCAAATCGCAAGCTAGCAGCCATTATTATCGTACAAAACTGCAAGTACATAATTTAGTCTTTTATAATCTTAAAAATAAAAAGACAGATTGCTTTATATGGAATGAGTCCGAGGGCAGAGTCTCAGCGGAGGCATTTGCAAGCATTTGGGGATATTTCATTGAAAAAGAAATACTACGTGTAAAAGACCATCCAGAGAAGATTATTATTTATAGTGATGGATGTGCATACCAGAACCGAAATTATATAATGAGTAATGCCTTATTAAATACAGCAATTAAACATAAAGTCATCATAGAACAAAAAATTCTTGAGCCCGGACATACTCAAATGGAGGTTGATAGTGTACATTCCGCAATAGAGCGTTCTTTGAAAAATAAAAACATTGATGTACCTGCTGATTATATTGGAATATGCAAATCAGCAAGAAAAATTCCGGAAGCATATAATGTTTCTTACTTGTCCCATGATTTTTTTAAAACATTCAGCAATGTACAGTTTTGTAAAAATATTCGCCCTGGGCGTGGCAAAGGAGATGCAAAAGTAACCGATATTCGTGGCCTTAAATACATTCCAAATGGTGACATATGTTATAAACTTCGGTTTAATGATAATTGGAGACTTCTTCCTCAGAGAAATGACAGACAACTAATCGCATTGGAGTGGTCAAATTTGAAACAACTACATCAAGAAAGAATAAAGATTACAGCTAAAAAATTCGAAGACCTACAATATTTGAAATCTACGTTGCCCAAAGACCACCATCATTTTTATGATAATATTCCTCATGAATAATATTTTTATTACATATTTTATTAAAGAACTCAACAGCAAAGAAGTAAGACTGTTTTTTTTTTAATTAATATTAATATAACATTATTAAAGTAATAAAATTTTACTTACAAAATATATATGTACATTCTAATTAAAAATGTAATAAACAATATAATATAATTAAAAATAAAATAAATTATAATAAAAAAAAAATTGATTTCCTATAGGAAAAGGCGCTAAGTCCAAATCACATCGATAATTTAAAAAGCGAAAAAGTTCAAAGTCCAAAAAAATGCTCAAAAAAGACTACCAAGCATATTTTTCAAATTTTTTTTTAATATTACCAACAACATGAATAACCTACACATAATTGCATTAAAACTTTTGAAAAAATAAATCGTCGAAGAATAAAATTAAGTTATTTGTCTCTCTTGTAAAATTTTAAATTTTGGACTTACAACCTTTACGACTTTAGGTAGCGATATAAACAATTTAATCCACAATGCAATTGAAATAACTATTCCAAAATTCGTTTAACATAACAAATGGGAAAGACTCTAACCCTATTATAAAAAAGCTTTAAATTATATTCGATATTAATCTATTTGTTAATTTTATCAACGGGCTTAAGTTCGAATCTGCAAGACTGCAAACCATTTTTTATTATTTTATTAATAAATGAATTTGTTCAAATTCTATTTTTATTAATTTATATTAAGATTGGAATATTAAGAATATTTTTCAATAATCATCAAACCAGCAGAACGGATCAGTACTGATTTCGAGGCCGCTACGCCATCTCATCAGCGTTCTTTGTTCAATTTTTCCACTTTTGCAAGTGGTGCTAGTTAGTAGGAATATCAACTATTTAACCAATATTTTAACGAAAATTGAATATGAGAAGTTATCACATTCATATTTTTAAGTTATTACATTTCTGGTTAGTGTGAAATTCCCCAACCCTGACGATTAATATTCCCAATATTCCATGTATCTCTTTCGTAGCAACCCTAAAAACTTGAGAGCTATTAGTTTGCTTCCAAACATAAGTAAAATATTTGAAAGTTGCATGAACAACATTATTGTGGAAATCAGCTCAGAAAAAAATTTAAATTGCGATAGACAATTCGGATTTAAACACAAACAGTCTACAATTCATACTGTACACTTATGGAATTGTGTCAAATATCCATTTTAATTTAAATAAAACTTTGGCACAGGCGCTTGTCTAATTGATTTAGAAAAAGCAATGGATTTCAGGTTAATTTTCAAAATCATCAACTATAGATATTCGTTCCAACTAATTTGTTTAATTTATAACATGCTAAGAAATATATCATTTGCAGTTAACAATGGCAAATGTGTAAGTACAAAAGAATTTGTAATTGTTAATGGGTTACATCAGAATACCGTAAATGCTTCATTCCTTTTCAACATATACATTTCTGGCGCCGAATTACCGCATTCGTGATCGAGTAAAATTGTTTGTAAATTTCCTTTTTGGGATTATCGCATTCGTTATCGAACAAGTGTTTTCGAAATTTCTGATTATAGCATTCGATAACGAGTACATAATCGAGTACCGGCTGTTTAAAATTCACTCGTTAGCTCTGTGTCAATCGAAATTAATATTTTTTAAGTTGTGTGTGCAAAAAAGACAAAAATGTAAGTTTATAAATGTATATTTTACATAATAAAACTATTTAATACAGCTATATTCGTTTTTTAGGACAAATATAAACAAAATAAATGGCAGACAAAAAGATGTTTTGGCTCAGTATATGTTGGAGCATCAAGTAGAGCTATTTCAAATCGTTCGTTCAAGTGACCGGTCATTTTCGTTCATTCTTTAAGAAAGAACTCGTTCGTTCGCTCTTTTTATGAAATACGAAATGAAAACAAAGAAACATATGATTCGGTCAATAAAAAGGAAAATAATCAAAACAAACAACACCAAATGCAAAAAAGAAAAAATTAATAAGTGATAATTTTTATAAAATAAAAGTATTTAATTGCATATAAACAAAAATAGAATGTGAGAAAGTTTAAAAAGTTTTTAAGATTTCTTATTTCGATGGTGTGCAGTTCGGGACATACATATTTAAAGAAATCCGTGGCCAATAAATAAAAAAAGTGAAATGAGCGAACCCAAGTGAATTGAACTTGTTATCAGTACTGCTGAGCCAAAACGGCTCAGTAAAGTAACCGGCTCACTTCGTTAAGTGTACTGATTCGTTCAAATTAACCCGTTCGTTCACGAACGACACAGCTCTAGCATCAAGTAATCATTTCCAACAGTATGTTGGAATCCTCCACATGCTAAAAGAGATATTGGTGCAGCCAATTGTAGCTTTGGTGGAAGTGCGGTAGATATATGTCCTTCGAAACACAGCTCGGAAAGAAGAAAATTAAAAAATTACATTTGTTTTTGCACAATATGTACTTTATTTCACAAAAATTAATTTTAAAAACCCACCAAAATTTTTTTATTAGCTTGAATTGCAATAAACATTTGACAGCTTCGTTTTGATTACATTCCAATGTAAAAAACGATCTGGTACAATTTATAAAAATTTCGATACGTTAGCTTTCGAGTGCAGTAATCCATCCATTCGATACGTTTCGAAATTTTATTCGATACGAAAGCCTACTCAATCACGAATGAGGTAATTTGGCCCCTGATTTGTTAAAACAATTGAGAATAGTATTGCACTTGCCGATGATATTATAATATACCATTCCGATAGCAACATTGCAAATTACAAAAATATTTCTATATAATAGAAATGAAAATAAATTTGAATAAATGCGAAATGATTCTGTTTCGAGCAATAACAAAATAAAGAAAAATTGGAAATCGTTCAACATTAAATCGACGGAGAACATCAGTATTCCAAACAAAAAGGTTGTTAAATATCTTGTAATTCACTTTGACAAATTCATATATTTCAACCAGCATATCGAAGAGCAAATAACAAAAGGCAGTAGAGCATTTTTCTACTATAAAAAACTAAAAATCATAACTCTAGAGTAAAGAAGGTTATGCTTTACTTTAAAAATAAGATTATTCGAAAGAAACTGTATTAGAAGTTGCACGGGTTTAAACAGATCATATGAGAGTGGTTACAAGAAATATATATCAAACAAAAAGTTATATAACGTAGCAAAAATAAGTAAGGTTGATTCATTTATAATACATTTAATAAGAAACCACATCCTAAAGAGCACCGCAGTGTTAGAAAACAATTTAATGTTGACGCCTTACCATGTAGATGAGAAATACATTGAACAAATATTGCCAAGAAGTTTTGTGAATTTCTCTTTATCGATTAGCACGGAATATTGGTGGCTTGCCGAATAAGTGTTTCTTCAAATTTTTAATACGTGACCTTAAACTAACTTAAAATAAATTAGCAAATTTTTTTTAAACTTTTTCCTCGCGTATAAAGCAAATAAGACTGATATAACGTTGCGTTATGGGACAAAGTATTTATGTATATATAAGATACTGATACTATTTGTTTATTGTAGTAAAATTTATAACCAGAGTAATAAATAAACAATTAAAAAAAACCTCTAACTTATACATAAGCTGCCAAAAATTTATGAGAATTATACAAGCAAAACCACAGGATTTGAAATTTCAGAAAACACAAAAAAGAAATTTTATTCGATATTAATCTATTTTGTTTTTCCACCTTCATACAATTAGTCCTACATTTAATAGCTCAGTAGGTCAGTTATATTATTAAAACACCTTGGCCGTATTCAAAGATGGTAG
>OX637534.1:74263821-74513821 GCA_951800035.1 Linnaemya tessellans | reverse complement strand
ATTTACATATTAATTTTTTAAATATGTTTTTATTAACAATGCTATGGTTTTCCATTTCATATAAACACAAATTACAGCTTAAAGCTTTTTCACAGCTTTACTCAATAGCTAACTTATAATTAGTGCTTATGTTGTCCGTGTCTTCTTTTAAATTCATCGTCCTTTCCCTTTTTTGTTGAATTCTTAAACTTTCTATAGTGTATCTTTTCTTTTCAATGTTTTCCTTGTCTAGTATCGTTACATTTTTAAAATCAGCAGTGTGATTGTTGTCCAGTATGTGTTGTGATAATGCTGTTGCGTGTTTCTTCTTTTCTGTGTCTGTCCTATGCTGTCTTAGTCTTATTTCTAAGTTTCGTTTCGTCGTACCTATGTATAACATATCACAGCTGTTATTGTTATTGCCATTGCATTTTATTTCGTAGACTACATTATTTTGTTGTTCCTTATTTATTGGCGCTTTAATTTTTGAAAATATTGTGTTTATTGTTTTGTTAGGTTTATATGCGAACTTCATGTTTATTTGCCTTATTGTGTTTCTGATGTTTGTGTTATCAGTTAGGCCAGGTATGTAACTTACACTATAATACTTATTTTCTTCCTTGTTGTTAGTATTTTCAGGTGTTGTGTTGTTAAATAATTTTGTGTAAGTTTCATTAATTAATTGCGTTATTACTTTTTTAGGGAAACTATTTTCAGTTAGTGTTTGTGTTATGTGTTTGATGTTCTTGTTGTGAAATTGGGTGTCGCTGAGGTGAAGGATTCTGTATATAATGTTCTTGGCAGTTTTGATTATTTGATTTCTTGGTTGTGTGGAATTGAAATTTATAATTCTTCCGGATGCTGTTTCTTTTTTGTGCCAATCTAGTATTAATTTATTGTTTTCTTTGTGTACTTTTGTGTCCAAATATGTGATCGATTGTTCTCTTTCTATTTCCATGGTAAATTTGATTCTGGGGTGATAATTGTTGAACATATTTAATATTTTATCTTTGTCTTGAATTTTGATTATGGCAAAGAGATCGTCTTCATACTTTACTATGTATTTTAATTTTATGTTATCTAAGTTAAGCTTTTTTAGGGTTTCGTCTAATAAATCATCTAACACAATGTCCGCAATGGTTGGTGATAGCGGGTTTCCCATTGGCATACCAAAAGTCTGTTTAAAGATTTCTTTTTCGTATACAAAATAATTATTCTCGCAGAGACAAAACCGAAGTATTTTTGAGAATAATGATTTAGACATATTTGTATACTTTTGCAGTAGTGTCCATTTTTTCATTATAATATTAGTGGCTTTCCCTACTGGATTGTTGGTGAAAAGAGATATAACGTCAAGTGAAATTAATATTTCCCCATCTTCTAATGTGATATTTTTTAAATCTCTTTTGAAACTAGCGGAGTTTAATACATTGTATTTGTCCGAAATTATATTTTTCAGAATTTTCCCCATGTATTTAGAGAGTTTGTAGCACGGAACTTGTATCGAGGAAATTATTGGTCTTAGAGGTACATCTGGCTTGTGTATTTTGGGGAGTCCGTATATTCGGGGAGCATTTGCAGCAGGGCAAAGTAATTGTTTCCTAAGCCAATTATAAATTGCATTATTTTTATACAGTTCTGATATTATATTATTATTGTCTTTTTGTAGTTTTGTCGTTGGGTCAATTGTAAGTTTTATATACATACATATGTTGTTTTGTCATTCAATAATTGTTCCATTTTATTATTGTATTGCTTGTTTTTTTTACCCTTAGGTCCCTTTCCCTATGCGATGTCACACACACACATATATATATATATATATATATATATATATATATATATATAGTATATATATATACATATATGTATATATATAAGTATATATATACATATATATATATATATATATATATATATATATATGTATGTATATACATATATATATATATATATATATATATACAAGAGGGCGCTACGAAAGCTTAGAGGTTAAACACTACTTAATAATCAGGATGCGCATATAACAGCTAAATCTCAATCATTGCCAAGCAGCACAGGAGTTGCTTAGGCAAACCGTACGAGATTTAAAGGTAGACGTTGCTGTACTCAGCGAGCCATATAAGAAGATTGTATCTGCAAATTGGGTTACTGATGATACAGATACAGCAGCTATATGGACTACCGGTTCTTTGATATTGAGGGAGAGGTTATCACCGCAATGTGGGTACACGCGGGCCACTGTTTCCGGCATATGTTTGTACAGCTGTTATGTTCCTTCTAGGTATTCTATTGATGACTTTCGTGTTATTATAGACAACATAGTGATGGACGCTGCAGCCAGGAGTCCTGTTATAATAGCAGGGGATTTCAACGCGTGGGCTGTTGAGTGGGGCTGCCCCTTGACGAATGCAAGGGGAAGGATGCTATTAGAGGCTTTTTCTGCGCTAAATGTTGTGCTCTTGAATTCTGGAGATGAGGAAACATTTAGAGGAGGAAATTGTGGTTCAATTATTGATATTACGTTTGCCAGCGATACCATTATAAACCGTGTAAACTGGAGAGTATCTGATGTTTATACTCACAGCGATCACAGTGCCATTATTATGGATATACAGGATGATATACGGCATGTGACTCCCCGTGCACAAGGTTTGTCGGGATGGAAAGTGAATACCTTTGATAAGGATATTTTTGCCATCTGTATGGAAGGTATGGAATTAAATGGTTCAGCTGAGGATATGGCAGAACAATTGGTAAACCATATCACGCGGTCGTGCGATGCATCTATGGTGAGGCGGAAAAGATCCGGAAAGGGGCCACCGGTTTATTGGTGGAATGATGATATTGCCGGCTTGAGGGCGGAGTGTATACGTGCCAGAAGGCAGTATACAAGAACTCGCGGTAGGTTAGAGAATGGCGTGTACCAGGAGAATTACAGAAATAGGAGGAAGGCCCTAAAGGATGCAATTCGTAGGAGCAAGCGGCAGTGTTTTCTTAATATCTGTGATGAGGTGGATGATAATCCTTGGGGTCTCGCATATAAGCTGGTCACCAAAAAACGTAAATACCTGACCCCGTTGCAACCGAGTGAGGGGCCAATCCTGGAGGAAATTGTAGACCATCTTTTTCCCCAGCAGGACGCACCACCTTGGGAGCACAACCCCCCAATTGGGACATTAAATTTTCCCCCGGTTACAATAGCTGAGATTGAGGACGTTGTCTCTAGGTTTAGAGACAAGAAGGCACCTGAACTCGACTGCATTCCAAATATAGTATTAAAGGAGGCCGTCAGGCTTTGTCCCGAGCAGTTCTTAAGAATGGTGAATACATGCTTAGGTAGGGGAATTTTTCCAACAAGATGGAAGAGGCAGAAGTTGGTATTAATACCAAAAGCCAATAAACCCCTAGATGATCCCTCATCTTATCGGCCACTGTGTATGATAGATACATGTGGGAAGTTGCTAGAGGGTGTGATCTGCCGAAGACTTGGGAATTGCGTTGATGACAGAAATGGTCTATCAGACAACCAATTTGGCTTCAGGAGGGCGAGGTCAACAGTGGATGCTATAAACGTGGTAGTAGAAACTGCTGCACGGCCTATCTATGGCAGGAGTTGGAGGAATGGCACAAAGGAGTACTGTGTAGTTGTGACGCTGGATGTGAAGAACGCGTTCAACACAGCGAGCTGGGTGCATATTGTTGATGCTCTAACTCGATTGGACATCCCAGAATATCTGATAGGGATAGTGCAGGATTATTTCCGGTATAGGGAATTGATCTATAGTACAGATGCGGGTATAAGGAAACGTAGGATTAGTGGTGGTGTTCCCCAAGGATCGATACTTGGACCATTGTTGTGGATCGTAATGTATGATGGAGTACTAAGGTTGAGGTTACCTGAGAGAGTACAGATTGTGGGATTCGCAGACGATATAGCGCTGGTGTGTGAAGCTAAAGAATTGCTGGAGGCAGAAACCATTGCAAATGCCAGCGTACAATTAGTAAAGTCCTGGATCACTGCAATGGGATTGACTCTAGGTGATCATAAAACCGAAGCGGTTTTAATTAGTAGTCGTAAGGCTAGGGAGACTATTAACCTCAATGTTGGCACCTGTTCCATAGAATCAAAGGCATTTCTGAAATATCTGGGTGTGATGATTGACAAACGGCTATCTTTTCGGGAGCACTTGCGAAATATAGCATCCAAAGCATCAGGGACCTGTTTGGCGCCATCTCGGATCATGACAAACACGAGAGGGCCAAAGTATCTTCAGAGGAAACTGCTCGCTGGAGTAGTAAGGAGCATTATCCTATATGCACACCCGGTATGGTCAGACTCACTTAGATATTCCACATATGTGGGGCTGGTATCCCCTGTGTATAGGCTAGCTGCTTTAAGAGTATGTAGTGCATTTCGGACAGTGTCGGACGAGGCGGCTTTTGTCATTGCGGGTATGATCCCTATCGATTTAGAAATCATGAATAGGGATAACTCTGACTTATGTATGCAAAAATGGCAAGAACGGTGTTCAACCACTGAAAAGGGAAGATGGACTTATACATTAATACCCGACATCAGATTATGGCTGACTAGGAAACATGGTGATCTGAACTATTACCTAACACAGTTCTTGTCTGGACATGGTTGCTTTAAGTCATATCTATTTCGTTTTAAGCACGACGACTCTCCGTTCTGTCCACATTGTGGTGGGAATGTGGTTGAGGATGCTGAGCATGTCGTCTTTGTCTGCTCACGATTCAGCAACTGGAGGTCGTATTTAGAGGAAGGTTTGGGGCATACGATCAGCCCGGAGAATATTATTCCGACCATGCTGGAATCCTTATTGAATTGGACCAGCGTGTGTAGTTTTGTACAGCTTGTTCTAATAGAACTTCGCAGATTAGCACAGATTCGTAGGAGAGTTAGTAGGTCTTAGGATTCGTTAGCAACTGACGATTAAATATGCGCATCAGTTCCGAACCTCCTTACCTAGGAACTAAGGAGGACGTAGGAATAATACTGATAATACTACCCACCCTGATGAAATGCCAAAGCTGTCCCAGGGTGGTGCTAGTGAAGTTGTCGTGGGGCCACTATTGATAGTTGCTATCATTACGTCCATAAAAAAAAATATATATATATATATATATATATATATATATATATATATACATATATATATATATATATATATATATATATATCATAGATGATCAAGCTTCTTTTGCCCTATAACGCGTTATAGAAAAGCAAGAAAAAGAAACAAATTCTGCTTACGCAGCAAACAAATATGTATACGAAAAATAAAATGTTTCACTCGCTCTCCTTTGGTTTTGGCTTCTCTTTAACATAGAGCAGGGATGGATAATAAGTACTTTTCAATTTTATCTATATTTTGAGTTAAAGGGCTCGTTGCTACTACTCGTATGTTTTGCACTTACAATTGTATATATTGTATATACCACAATATTTTTATTTATTAGCATAAACGTTTGTTTCAAATATATATTTATATATATATATATATATATATATATATATATGTATATATATATATATATATATATATATATATATATATTAGCTCATCCAGATTTAAAAGCATTTCCACCTCTGTTAAAAGTAAGCAGAGGCTTTTCTCTGCGCCACACACAAGCGCAACTGTGTTTATGTGGTAGTGCACATCACTGATATATGTATATACATTTGTATATATATGTGTATATACATGTACATATATATATATATATATATATATATATATATATATATATATATATATAGATAGATATACATATATATGGATATGTACATGTATACATTTTAGTAATAGGTTTTAGTAATATTTTCATCTCGTGGATAAAGTTAAATCTGGTGTGCCACAAGGTAGTCACCTTGGCCCAATTCTATTTTTACTTTTTATAAATGATCTACCGGAGGCAATTAAACACTGCAACGTATTGATGTATGCTGACGACGTTAAGATATTTTTAAGTATTAAACAGCCAGCTGATCATCTTCTTCTACAGAATGACCTGGATAATTTTTACAAATGGTGTAAAATTAATTTAATGGAGTTAAATTTAAAAAAATTTAAACATCTAAATTTTTCAAGAGTTCGTGGTTCTGTATTTGCTTACAAGTTCGATTTGTACTGCTTAGACACTGTTGAAACATTTATGGATTTGGGCATATTGTTAGACTCAAAACTATGTTTTGTGCAACATATAACGATGTCTGTGAACAAAGCGCGTAGCATTTTAGCTTTTGTGAAACGATGGTCGAAGGAATTCAACGATACTTTCATAACAAGACAACTATACATATCACTCGTAAGGCCAATTCTAGAGTATGGTTCCATCATTTGGGATCCTTACTACCAAATACATATTGATCGCATTGAGTCTGTTCAAAAACAGTTTCTTATTTTCTGCTTAAGAAACATTTACCATGACCTAACTCAACTTCCGCCGTATTCAACAAGATTATCTGTAATTAACCTGCCTACTTTAAGAAGCCGGAGAATAATGCTCAATGTAGCTTTTTCTTATAACTTAATAAATGGTAGAATCTGCTCCGAGTTTTTATTGAGCAATGTCACGTTTAACATTCCACAACGCTCATTACGATCATTTCAACCACTATTTGTTAGAACTTTTCGTACCAACTTTGCTATGTCTGATCCACTAAGAAGATTATGTTGTTGCTTTAATGAAATGTATAATTTTATCGATTTTTCATTAGATATATATACTATTAAAATGAATATAATACTATTTTTAAATAACTAAATTTTAATACCAGATTTCTGGTTTATTGTAATAATATAGTTTGTAAGGAATTAATCCATAAACTAAATAAATAAATAAAATAAATAAATACATATATATTTATATATATATATATATATATATATATATATATATATATATATATATATATATATATATATATATATATATATATATATATATATACATATATAAATATATATCAGACATGGGAATACTGCAGTAAATAATTACTGCAGTAAAAAATCCGTTTTTAATGGTTACTGAAAAAATTTTCAACTTATCATGTGTGCTCAGTTTGTCATTCCGTTTGGTATATATATTCTTGATCAGTGATGAAATCTACGACGATCTGAGCATGGCCGTCCGTCCGTCGTCTGTGTAAAACACGATTCAGTCACGACGAAAAGAGCTAGACTCTTGAAATTTGGTATAAATATATCTTAAGGGATAGCACAGGTTAACAATAACATTTATATTGCTATATCAAATTGAATTAAGACTCATAGGCTAATAGTTCGAAATTTGTTTTTAAGTCTCAGAAAGACATGATCAATATTCCAAGGCACAAAGGAAAGTCAACATCAGTTTTATTCAACTTACATAGCAGAGTAGAACAGATATTTACGAAAGCCTCAACACTTTTATCATGAGTGCTCATGTGTATTGTGTTTGTCACCACTTATTACGTGGCTTAGTTGAATGTGATAAGAGTTCCTATTTACACAAATTTTATTGTGAAAAATAATCCGAGAACTGCATCAACCTGATGTTAACATGTTATTGTTTTAATACCCGTGTTACCGTTTGATTATTTTCCTCATGTCCCATTTTTCTGAATATTTTGTTCCATCATACCTAAGTCAAACTTTTTTGGTTTGAATTTTCTACTTAAGTACATGTGAACGTTTTTCCAATTTATTATTGGTAGCTCATGCCAAAGCTTAAATTTGTATGTAGTAAGTATTTTCACGAACATTTATATTGCTATATTAAATTGAATTAAGATTCATAGGCTAATTGTTCGAAATTTGTTTTTAAAGCTCAGAAAGACATGATAAATATTCTAAGGCACAAAGGAAAGTTAACATCAGTTTTTAGTTATTCAACTTACACAACTGAAGGTATTCTTTGTGAAGAATATCTTCAGGCAACAAACATCTGCGTTGAAAATGTTCATCAAAAGCTAGTGATTTCGTCGATTTATTCGCCTCCAAAATTTTCAATTACGGAAAGTCAATATAGTACGTTTTATATATCATTAGGGCCACGTTTTTTGGCAGCTGGCGAATACAACGCAAAGTATAAGTTCTGAGGATCTCGTCTCATTACACCGAAGGGTCGAGTTTTGTTCGACACAATTTATAAAATGGGATTGAACGTCATTTCAAGTGGACAGCCAACATACTGGCCAACTCATAGACGAAAAATACCTGATGTTATTTATTTTGGAGTAGTAAAAGTTGTGCCCAGCGAGATGATCCAAGTTGAAGCATTGCTAGACTTATCTTCAGACCACTCACCTACTATTGTCACTATATATTGTCACATACAACTTCATCACCCAATTGCGATTTAACGATGAAAAACCGACGAATTAATTGGTTGAAATACAAAAAATATTTGAGTGCCCATTACACAGAGAACGTTCCGTTAAAAACGCCTGCTGATATAGATGACTCTATTAGAATGTTAGAGGAAAACCTTAAGAAAGCTGCACTAAATGCTACTACAACAAATCTTCAGGTGAGATATAATAAAGTCTATTCAGCAGAATGGCTTTTATCTTAAAAAAGAGTTCGTCGGCAATGGCAACGTCACAGGTCCCCTCAGTTAAAATCTAGGTTGAAGGAATGTACTAAACAGCTTAAAGCACTATATAAATATCAAAAAACTGCTTCTCTAAAAAAATTTTTAAGTGGTCTCGACGCAACACCACAAACAGACTATTCACTATGGAGCGCAGGCAGAGGCCTCAAAAGACCGGTGATAAATAAGCCTCCTTTGCGAAGCTCGAATGGAGACTGGGCAAGGACTGATGCCGAAAAAGGGACTCTATTTGTGAACCACTTGCAGAAAGTATTTACTCCAATACAGCAGAGCTGCCTCCTGTTCCTGCTGTACTTGATGTTAGCTTGAGGTTCAATATTCGTGAGATTGAACACTGTATTGCAGACTTAAATTCGAAAAAGTCTTCAGGTACTGACAAAATAAGCAACAAAATGCTTTTAGAGCTACCGTATACTGCAAAAAGAATAATTTTATTTATTTTCAATGGTATTTTGCGCCTCAAATGCTATCAAGCAGAATGGATTACCATTCACTGATTACCATGATACCAAACCCAGACAAAGCTCATACGAAGGTGGAATCCTATAGGCCTATTGTCCAACATGTCAAAACTATTAGAAATACTTTTCATGAGTAAGCCAAGACCCATACTGAATGGTACTGGATGCATTCCAGACAACCAATTCGGTTTCAGGACACAACATAGCACGATAGAACAAACACATAGATTCGCGAACGTGGTTAGAACAACTTTCGAGGAAAAGAAATATTGATCTGCGCTCTTTATTGACGCTTCTCAGGCTTTCGATAAAGTACGGCACGAAGGTTTAATACATAAATTAAATCAAACCCTACCCGCTAATACCGGTAAGCTATTACAAAGCTACTTAAGAGACAGAAAATTTGTTGTTAAAGCAAGCGATTTTTTGAGCCCTCAGCAGTCGATTGAAGCCGGAGTTCCTCAAGGTAGCATCCTCGGTCCTTTACTATATTTGATTTATGTCTCTGACTTGTCGATATATAGTAACTTACACATTTCGACATTCGCTGATGATACAGCTTTTCTAAGCGTTTATGAAAAGCGTCAAGAAACTTCCCGAAACCTGCAGGAGTATATATCTCAGCTGGAAAAATGGTTGAAACAATGGCGTATAAAAGTTAACGAACAAAAATGTTTACATATTACTTTTACTTTGCGTAGAGAAACATGCCCGCCTATTTAAATCAATAACCAAAGTATACCCCAACACAATGAAGTGAAATATCTTGGCATTCACCTTGATCATCGTCTAACGTGGAAATCCCACATAGATTCAAAGGTGTCTCAAATGATATTAAAAGCAGCACAAATGAATTGGCTTATTGGAAGAAATTGTAGTCTAAGCCTAGATTGTTAACTTTTACTATACAACTCGATTCTAAAACCAATATGGTCCTATGGTATTCAGTTAAGGGGCACTGCCTCGGCATCAAATATAGAGAAAATACAAAGACGACCAAATAAAGTCTTACGTACGATTACAGCAGCCCCCTGGTATGTCTAAAATTCTCGTATTCACAAAGACTTAGATGTCCCAATGGTAAAGGCGGTATTTTCAAACCATGTTACAGCATATATAAAGAAGCTTGAGTTGCACCCAAATGCACTAGCTCGCAACAATCTGAACTATAGAGGCTACGTACGGTTGAGAAGCCGTATATGATATACGTAAGACAACAAATGATCAACCTTTGAAACTAATATTATATGCAGCATTGGCTAGACACAAAACTAATACTCTTAGATTTAAGATTTCAATACTTATTGTTAGTTCAATTTATAAATTGAAGATTCAATAAATAATGAAAGCATAAAAAAAACAGCAGAGCACTAACGATGAAAGCGTTGCGGCTTGAGCTACCAATAAAAATTGGAAAACGTTCACATGTACATAAGTATAAAATTCAAACCAAAAAAGTTTGACTTAGGTATGATGGAACAAAAAATTCAGAAAAATGGGACATGAGGAAAATAATCAAACGGTAGCACGGGTATTAAAACAATAGCATGTTAACATCAGATTGATACAGTTCTCGGATTATTTTTCACAATAAAATTTGTGTAAATAGGAACTGTTATCACATTTAACGAATCCACCTAATAAGTGGTGACAAACACAATACACTGATGATGAAAGTGTTGCGGCTTTCGAAAACAGCTGTTCTGCTCTGCTGCGTAAGTTGAATAAAGCTGATGTTGACTTTCCTTTGTGCCTTGGAATATATATCATGTCTTTCTGAGACTTAAAAACAAATTTCTAACAATTAGCCTATGAATCCTAATTCAATTTAATATAGCAATATAAATGTTCGTGAAAATACTTACTACATACAAATTTAAGCTATGGCTTGAGCTACCAATAATAAATTGGAAAATTTATTGTACATAAGTAGAAAATTTATACCAAAAAAGTTTGACTTAGGTATGTTGGAACAACAAATTCAGAAAAGTGGGACATGAGGAAAACAATCAAACGGTAACGTGGGTATTAAATCACTAGCATGTTAGCATCAGGTTGATACAGTTTTTGGATTCTTTTTCACAGTAAAATTTGTGAAAATAGGAACTGTTATCACATTCAACTAAGCCACCTAATAAGTGGTGACAAACACAAACACATGAGCACTGATGATGAAATTGTTGCGGCTTTCAAATTTCGAACAATTAGCCTATGAATCTTAATTCAATTTAATATATTACTTTAGGTGGTTTACGGCATGTCTTAATTATTGTATACGCTGTTGGTTTTTCTTAATATAAAATTTCAAAATTTTCGTAGTTGAGTTTAAGTGTTCTGGAACGATTCACAATCCTGGGAAATGAAAACAACCGTTCTGTAGGTGCTGATGATGGTAAGGGGTATTGTATATATTTCAGAAATACGTTTTTAACTGCTGGATGATTGTTAAGGCTATTTGTCGTTGTCTCTGGTTCGACCAGGTATAAAATTGTTTCCTGAAGGCAGAGCTGTTAAATTTGGATTACGATTAGTAATCAATTAGATTAAATTTTAAAAAGAATGGTATTGATTACATAATTCTCTTTTTCAAAATTCCTAATTATTAATTAATTATGATTACAAATAATCCAAAAATAATTAAGATTAGTTAGGATTATTAGAAAATAATCAAAAGTAATCAAAAAAATAATTGACTACTTTCAAGGATTATCTTTGATTATTTTCGATTATTTTTTAAAAATTTTGAATGTGCATCATTTTATGGTATAAAATTTATACATACAATTTATTTTGAAAAATTTGCATTTAAATCGTAAAAAAATTGTGAACAAATAATACAAAAAAAAAGTATAATTTACATATATTTACAAATGGCTTTCATTACAACTAATTTTTCAAAAGAAAAATCAGATAATGATTGCCGCCTTCGACTGTTGACGATCCCGGCAAATGAAAACAGTCGTTCAACTGGAGCTGAAGACTCACTACAATTTATATTACCAATTATAAATAACATAAAGTGTAGCATAACACTCACCAAAAGATATATATACTTTATAATATCGTAAAATAAAAAAAAATAATAAAAAATAATCAATAGTAATCTTCGAAAGTAGTCAAATAATTTTTCGATTACTTTTTATTATTTTTGATTATTTTTTCGTAATTGTTATTAATCTTGATTATTTTTCGATTATCTGTAATCGTAATCAATTAATAATCGTGCAAATCTGAAAATAGTCGTAATATAATCATTACTTCACCTTTAAAAAAATAATCCAATTACTAATTATTATGATTAGTAATCATTACTTAACAGCTATGCCTGAAGGTAATTTTCAGAGTCAGGAGCAGCACACTGTATGCTAACATCTGTTGAAGTAGATATACAAAAACATGTAATAATACGAACATTTAATTGAAAATAAAGTTTAAAAACTTACCATTACTTTTTTTCTCGAAATCAAGGAATGTTTCTTGTGGTGTTTGAGGCAAAATGCGAGTTTCGACATCAGCTAATTTGCCATACTTCACCACATAAGTGTTGAACATTGTCTTCACTCTTTCTTCTGTTTGCGTTGTTGCTGTTTCTAAAAGAGGTTTTAAAAATCTTAGTTTTATAGAAGGTAAAGATATAGCCGCTATAACAGAATCTCAAGCTTTAGGCTGCATCTTAAAATATTTGTCAAATCTTGTTCGCTCACTTCGGGGAAATACTAAAAGCTTGCGGGCTCCAAACGACGCATTTGTATTCTTTAGATAGGATCACACGATTGCAACTCTGGTGTGACAATCGTGTGAACGGTTTATAGGCAACCATACGTCAATAAAAGTATCAAAAATGCACCAATATTTATTGTTTACTCGTCCGTCAATCAAAGAAGACAGTACGCGCCAATTTTTCGCGTATTTGTGTCTTGTTTTTGATATATGGTGACACTAGTTGCAACAATTCTTTAAACGTTTCGTCATTCATCCGAATAAGGTTTTTGAACAAAAAGATTTGGTTTTCTATTTCGAGAAACAACAGCTGTTTCTCAGATTTCCCGTGCAGTAGCACAATTGTGTGACTAGAGTGCGGCAATTATTGCCACTTAATGGTTTTGCGGCAATTCGCGACAATCAGGATTATGTAAAATGGGACAATCATGTGAACGCAGAGAATTTGATTGGGACAATTTAATTATTGTGCAAAAAATTAGCACAATAAAAATTATATAAAATTGGTGCTTTGCGACAATCGTGTGATCCTACCTTTAGAGTCACTATAGTATGTATGAAGTAACCAAAATACATGATCTTTTCTGCCTGAAGAAAATCAATCGCTTCTGCTATAGGTCTCATAAGCGTTGTGCACTCCTGGAAATACTCGATATCATCAGTATTTCCAGGATGATGGGAATTTTCAGACGATAACATAAATTGGCTAAATTTGATGTGTGTTGGAGCAATTTCGTTACGGAATCATAAAGAGAGTTTCATCTTGTAATGCATAGAGTTAATATATTCGCGCTTAATACTGCATTGATTACTTCCGCAGATTTTGGTCTGTTGCACTTGTTCCAAATCTGTGTACATCTACACAAATGAAAAATAGATGTAGAAAGTATGTAGTTGAAATAGTCAATTTGGGTAACAAGAAATAACAATGTGTCAAATAAAAAAAAAAGAAATTTCATAACAGTTTGATTTAGATTTTATTTTTCATTTTGCCTTATAAATACTGTTCTTGTTATCCAATGGATTTCTGATTGTATAAAGGTGTAGAAAAATAAAATAGATTCATATCGAATATAATTTGTTTGTTGGTTTAGTTTTGTATGAGGCCTACTATGCTTATTCTGTTGTGATTTTTGAAAATAGTTTGTAATTTACGAATTGTGAATTCTCAGATGGTTTTCGGAAGTATATGCATAAGATAAGAGGTTTTTAGCTTTTCAAAACTGTGGTTAAAGTCTACTGATGATATGGTAAAGCACCAATTAAATGCATATAGACATTGCTTAACCACCAACAAATAAATTTCATTTGTATATAATGGTATTGTGACAACAATGTGTCAAATAAAAAAAAAGAAATTTCATTACTAACGTTTTTTTTTTGTAATTTTGTTAAGCAAATGATATATTTTTATATTAAAGAAGGTCCAACGCGTTAAACTTGGAGCCATAAAATAAAAAAATATTACTTTTGACCTCACCCCCTTTAGTGGGGGCTATTATATGCAAAAATAGTGTAAAAAAATATTAACAAATTGTATTATTTAAGCCTACATCCCTTAAAAATAAATTTTTTAAGCTTTAATGACGAAGCTGAGACGTAACTAGCACTACTCTGTCCTACCCACTCCTCCCCCTTTTCCCCTAAATGACTATAATTGGTGACCGTAAAAAATATGTGTTTGTCCGCCTTCTTGCGAAATAGTCCACTGTGCGGCGATAACGAATGAGCGATGTCCGTCTGTCATTCTTGGACTGATGGAATGGATATAGGGTGGTATTAAAATGCAGAAAAATACAATATATGGTTCTAGAGCTGGGAAGCTTACATATATTTGTATATGCAAAATTAACTAGCAAATTTGCGTTAAGAACTAAAAAAATTAATTGCCTGGCCCACGATGTCACTTGATATCGTTCTGTCGAATAACTATATTTAAAACTAAAACAAAATTTTAGAATTTGCTTTTGTTTGACATATATTTACACGACATTTGGTCAACTGAAATATTTTGTGGTACATGAATGACCAAAAGAGCTACAAATTTTAATTTTTTTTTAAGTAAAACTATTTTCTATAGTTCTAATGAAAATTACTTAATAAACTTCTAACAAGTAAATTCATTAATATTTAGCTTCATATTTAAATACATGCGTAAAACCATGTCTGAGACTTAAAATAGCGGAAACAAGAAAAGTTCGGCTGTGCCGAATCTTATATACCCTTCACCAATACTGATTTATTTCTTTCTAAAATAGAAAATATGTTTTATCACTAAAGTAAAAACTTTTATTATTTAGTTATTTCAATATTTCTAATACCATTAAACACTTATTTCAAATATGTCAAATATGCTTAATTTGATTTGATTAAACAAACTCAAAGAAAAATAAAATATACCAATAAAGTACAGTACTCTTCATACAAAATGTGTGTGTATCTGGCCAGATACATGCGCTACGTATACGATGTATAGATGAAAAAATCCACATCAATTTTGTTTGTTGTTTTTTTATGTGTTTTTTCATAAAACGATACCTAACAATAGGTGTGTTCAATTACTTTACTAGTAAAAATTAGTAACGAGAGAGTAACAAGAAATTTTCCACAATTACTCTCAAAAATGTGAAAAAGTAAATGAACACTTTACTAGCTAAAATTTGCAAGTTAAAGTAGTGTTGTAATATATATAGGTATATATGAGTACTCAATAACTACCCCTATATATTTTGGACAAATTATACATATATACATATTATTATAAAAATAATGTGATTATGGTCATTTATCAAGGTTTGCAATTTTATTTAATCTAGTACTAGGCGTAGTCGAAATACGCTAAACACGATTAGGGTAATTAGCTACTTTTGAATAAAATGAATTAATAAAATATCTTTTTTTTAATTAGTTTATACGTTATAACAGTCTGCGCAAGCAAATGTGAGTTAAAAAGGAGAATTTTTGTTAGTTGTTGTCTAACATCAATACCCTGCCTTTGCAATCGTTTCCAAACATTTGAACACAAAAACGTATAGGCTATAATAATAAACAGCCGGCGAGAAACGGGTAAAATATATATTTTAAAGGAAACAAATTTAAGCAATATAAATTTTTATTGTAATAAAAAGCTTTATCCAAAAAAAAATATCATGTTGCTGCCACGATTAAAACCCCAAAAGCAGTAAAAAAGTAATTTAATAAATTATGTGTTAATTTAAACTTATTTGCAAATATATATCTGAACTAATTGAATTATTTGCCTGCTTAGTGTAAATTACCGAGAAGCTAGGTACTCATAATATTTACAACACTAAAAATGCCGGAACATCCTTTGCCACTGATGTACCAGATACTGTGTTGCTTAGTTCAATTCCATTAGACATCTTATTTTGCTTCTGTAGTTCCTAAGTTACACAAAAATAAATTTGTTATCTTTTTAATACTTTTTATTGTTTTAAAAGTTTACATTTACTTACAATTTCATAAATTTTCCAAAATATTTTTATTTTCAACTTAATTTAGAAATATTGTTTTATAAACACAAACACAAAACAGCTGTTTGAATAATTATTACAAGTAAAAATTTTACTTGTAAAAACTTGCAATAATTTTTCTGTATCTAAATTTTTTACGCTCTTTCGCCGCTCTCTCGTTGCAAATTTTTTGGGTTAATGAACACTTTCTAGTAACAATTGTTACAAATTTGTAAAAATTTTTAGTAAATGAACACAGCTAATATATGTAGAGGGTACCTGGACACTCAAGCCCCTAGCTAAATTAGAAATATATTTAAATCACAGTTAAATTCGTAAAATATCTGGCCAGATACATGTGCATGACGGAGGGTTAAACAGCCTTTACTGCGCACCAAGGTACCCAGGTACCTGTAAGGCTTTTATATGAGAAAGCGGCCATTGCAAGTATATTATTTGAAGCTGTTAGTAGCTTTGCATGAATAAATAAAAATATGCATAAGTTAAAAACAAAACAATTTATTTGATCTAATTTAAAAACAGAAACATAAAAAAATCAAAAAGAGAAGTAACATTTTAGTGTAAATCTATCGAACAGTTTGAACATATTGGTCGACTAATAGAGTGTTGACTCCAGCTTGGCTTGCAACAGCCAGTACAGTATGGAAGATGTTGCAGTTTCAAAGTTTGGTATATACAAAATTTGTATAGTATTTTTTGACACAAACCTTTTAAGAATTTTCGACGACGATCACTAGATTGATGTTTTATATTCCATATATATAATATAGGATGCTAGTGCTGCTATATCAATAGCATTAAACAAAGTGACAATGGCCATCGGCTTGTTCTAGTTTGTCCATATTATCTACTACCCCTTCTGTTTTATTATAATACATTATAATTTAGGGTTTTGCACAAGTATTGGGTTCAACAGTAGGTTCGGTGTGCATAGTAGATAACATAATAACTGCCTTTTTCTTTTTTGGCACACGGGAACATAAAGTCGTCTCCTTACTAAAAGCAAAATTTGTAGTATATAACAACCTGAAATACTCGTATATTTCAAACCATTATAAAAAAGGTATAACCAGATTAAGTTTATCAATCAGTGAAATGTATTCAATTCAGTTTTAAATTTTTAGAATAATACTAACAATGTGTTATTTTTTTGCTGCAGACATAAGGGTTAATTCTATTTATGTTCAGATCTTTCTTTTTCTTATGCTTTTCACAACAGGGATGGAAAATTACTATTTTGATTTTGTACCAACTAAATAAGCAAAGTGTACTCTTCAAATCATGGCGGTACCAATTTTATGAAAAAAAAAAATATTTTTACATATATAAAAAATATTTTAGATCCATAAATTTAAAAGAAATATACATATATTAAAATACATATTTTGTTATTATAGAAACAATTATATATATTCATTGCAAATTCACACTCATAGAAATAAAGAATACATAGACAAGAATAGTCCCACTCATTTCAAAGGAGATGGATGTTCCAAGACAAGTCTAGATGATCAAATGCTAGTTGATCAATTCTGAGATTAACACAAAACTCGAAAGTAATTAGCCCCCATGCTTAGAAAGTAACTAAAACCAAACTCTACAAATTGTTTGGATCTAGGTAGGATGACATTGAAAAACATTTCAGTTGCGAAAAAGCATCAGACTAATAGCAAGACTGTCTCGAAAATTAGTTATACTTTATCAGTTACTTTGATCGAGTAGAGGAGAAAAACAAAGAATCCATAATTTGAATAATGCTGGCTCGAATATTGCCATACAGTAAATTAATTATTATAAATCATAAAAAATATTTTACTTTTATTAATTGATTATTTAAAACATGTCTGTATATATCAGGGAAAAGCAAATGCAGGGCGCGGCGCCTTTTCATTTACTCTTTAGTTACGTACGTGTGTACACGCATTGTAGAGCTGTAAACAACTTTAATCAGTCTAGTTTCAGCATTCAAACAGGCATGTTGTGTTTATCGCATACTTTAAGAATCAGCGTTGCCAGAAAGCAATGTGAGTCCGATCACAGTTGAGAAATCTTTATGAAAAAAATGTTTGTTGATTCTATTACAGGGAAAGGCAAATGCTTTGGCGAAAAGTATGAAGAGATGCGGAAAATTATGATTGACATTCCCTTACGACCACCTGGTGTTTTGTTAACAATTTGAACCACAATTCATTGTGTTCATTACATTCAAACTTTTTGCAAATAATGCCTGTTGGTGAATAATGCAATGAAAAATATATATGTACGTATGTGTATTTGCATTACTCATTGTCAAATGTCCTACAAAACCTTCTTATTTACACACCATCACTGCATACAGAGCCACAAACATCATTTTGCTCCAATGCCATGCCGATACTAATTTTCTAATATATTGCAAATACCCATAATAAAATTAAGTTTGTTTTTGGAGATTTTAAAGTTTTAGTTGGGGAGAAGTGACGAAAGTTGATTGGCAATACCGATTCGTGGTGAGAGCGCAGAGAGTAATAATTAATACAATCGCAAAATGTAATAGTATAGGTTGCCTTTCCCTGGTATATACTTATATTTCAAATAAGCTTATAACAAACGTAAATAATTTTTATGGATTAGTCCGATTATAGATTGAGATATATAAATTGTACCAAGTAATTCGCGGTAGTACCACGGTACCATAAAAAGTACAATTGTACCATGTTTTCCATTGGCGTTTCACACATGTTTTGACATTTAAAACTTTATTACACAGATAAGAACACCAATGTTGTTGTAGTTGTAGCCCTTACGCTGCCACCTGGTTTAATTACGCCATGGTCCCATATTAATATAGAGGAAATTACACACGGAATAATAAAGCAAAATATTTCCTCTCACTTTTTTGTGAAGGGTATAAAACAGTGGTGTTCAAAAATTAAAGTGAAGATATATTGGTGAGAGACTTTGCCCAGCAAACATAATGTCAAACGCTTAAAATAAGAAAAAAAGACAGAGTTTTTGCCATATATAAACAACTTATTAAGTGAATGTAACTTTAATTTTAAGAAAATGATATGGGGGACCGTAAATAGCAGGTATCAATATTAAAAAATAGAACAGCTATATTAAGAAAAAACAAAAAAAAATTTTTTAAACCACTTTTTTATGTAAGATTAAAACTTGTATCATTCCCCATTATAATTTTTAAAATCGCTTTGAAAATTTTAAATTAAACATTCCATGTTAATAATTGCATAACAATTACGAATTAGTAAAATATTTTACAAGTTCAAAGAAGTTATTTTATTTCGCTGCTTAGAACAAACATTTTTGTGTTTGAAAAAATATGTTCACATACATAAGTAAGTAGTGGAAAAAAGTTATAAATATTTTAAATAAATTTTTTTGAGCTGGGGATATATAGCAACATCTAAATTGTTCCAAAACTCCGGACTACTAATTTTATCGAAATTTTATACTTCATATCTAATTCAATTTCGACTTTAACTTTCGTGTTAATTGTAATTGAATCGCTTGTGTTTGCTATGCTTCGTCCAACAAGAAGCAACAACAATGCTTAATAAATTTCTGAAATAAAATGGCAATGACCATCAGCATGTGTTCTCATCGCTTGCTCAACAACGACTGAATGAAAATTTGTATAAGAGCATAACAAATGTGTGTAAATTTTTTAAACAATTGTTCTATGGGTTGAACACCGCTGGTATAAAACTATATTCCTCAGTTCTAGATTTGCCAATTTTTAAAATAATTGTTCACATATTTATTTCATCTATATAATATATATAAAATAGGTTTAATTACCAAAGAAACAAAACTTTATTACTTATTATTACCAAACAAGAACATACAGACATGCGATATTTCATTGGGAATAAAAGATTTATTTAGAAAGTTAAACATATAAAATGCGTATATCATGTCTATACATATTTATCAACTACACATATCAAAAGAGAAATAAGTACCATAAAAGGTGTATTGTTCCTCATTCTCATTCAACATACATACATATATCTCATCACTGTCTACAACTGTCACGTAAACTTAAGCCTTAAGGCCAGGTATCGGAAAACATATACATCTTCATTGTAAGTTTGGATGAGTGAGAGCAAATAACAATTTCCTCAATACACTTTTTTCATAAACACAACAACTACAATAGCAACAACAGCAAGGTATTTTTTCATAAACAACAATAATGACAATAACAACATCTCCATCAGTGATGTCACCGTCATTGTGGAAGCAAAATTCACATGTACGCTTACGCTCTTTTATTTTAAGAGCGTAAAATATAATTGTTTACTGAAGAACACTCTCATTCAGCGGGAAGTATCGCAAGTCCTGTTTTGAGGCCTCTAAACAGAAATAATATATATATATATATATATATATATATATATATATATATATATATATATATATATATATATATATATATAATACAATAAGTTGGAGCCACTGTATATAGGTACATCTTTTCGAAAATTTCTTAAAGTAGCTTTTAAATTAATTCATAAGTAAGACTTTTTGTAAAAATTGTATATAAACTAACCAAATTTTCAGCTTAAAAACGGAGAAATATTTTAAATATGTGAGAACTTGGCAATTTTCGAAAACTTTTTTTCAAACTTATAAAATTAGAAGATATTATTGGTAAGTTAAAGGGTACTCTTAGAAAAGGCCACTAGTTAGGCCTCGCAACAGCACATTTCTCCCGCTAGGAATGTAAGAGATAAGAGTGATCTCACCAACACAATCATATTTGACATCACTGATCTCCATTGAAGGTTCCTACAATATTGAGAGTAACTATATTTACTCAGTAAAAGCATGTGTGTGACTCTCAAAAGTAAATTTTATTCTCGCGAGTTAAATGAGTTATTTATTATTCTTCCATATAGTAAGAATAATACACAATACTTTTATTGTTTTATGTTGTCAGCTCTTCAGAGTGGCAACTTAATTTATTTAAACCAGTGATGTCAAATGTGATTGTGTTGGTAAGATCACTCTTATCTCTTACATTCCCAGCGGGAGAAATGTGCGATTGCGAGGCCTAACTAGTGGCCTTTTCTAAGGGTATCCTTTTATTTACCAATAATATCTTCTAATTTTATAAGTTGTAAAAAAGGGTTTCGAAAATTGCCAAGTGCTCAGATATTTAATTTTAAAATGTTTCTCCATTTTTAAGCTGAACATTTGGTTAGTTTATATACAAGAAAAACAATTTTTACAAAAAGTCTTACTTATGAATTAATTTAAAAGCTACTTTAAGAAATTTTCGAAAAGATGTACCTACATACAGTGGATCCAACTTATTTCAAGCCTCTTATATGTATTGTATATATATATTTATATAAATATATTATTTCTGTTTAGAGGCCTCAAAACAGGACTTGCGATACTTCCCGCTGAATGAGAGTGTTTTTCAGTAAACAATTATATTTTACGCTCTCAAAATAAAAGAGCGTAAGCGTACATGTGAGTTTTGCTTCCACAATTGTGTATGAGGCTGACATCACTGATTTAAACCGATCTTAAGACTAATTTTACAAAATATTTAAAATCTAATATAAACTAAGTAACGTCAGTATTTTTATGCTTACGTTACTGTTAAGCAAAATGTGGGAAAATATAAAAGGTGTAACTTGTGGTAAGCAACGTTGCTGTCTAGCAAAATGTGGGAATAAAAGTTTAGGGTTTGGCTACACTTTGCCAGCCATTATAATTATTTTGGGTATCAGGATGTGACTCCTCCACCCTTAGTCTAAAACACTACTGGGTTTTAGTATGTTCATATGTAAGTATAAATTTAATTTTATTTGACAAATTTTTTTAATCTTATGATTAGCCATACTTTTCCTTTATTCTTTTTAATTCAAAATCTTCCGTTTCTGGTTTGTTTCTAATTATACCCTCCAAAAAAGAATTTGGAGGGTACATTCACTTTGTCATTCCGTTTGTAACGCATCGAAATATCCATCTCAGACCCCATAAAGTATATATATTCTTGATCAGTGATGAAATCTAAGACGAACTGAGCATGTCCGTCCGTCTGTGGAAATCACGATTCAGTCCAAACGAAAAGAGCTAGACTCTCGAAATTTGGCATAAATATATTTTAAAGCTTAGAGCAGGTTAAGTTCGAAGATGGGCTAAATCGGGCAAGAGGGAAAAAAGTTCCCCTAAGAAGAACTAAACCAACCCAGAAAAAACAACATAATTTTTAAAGTTTTTTGCTTATTTTGTTAAGCAAATGATATATTTTTATGCCAAATACGGTCCAACGCCTTAAACTTGGAGCCATTAAATAAAATAAAAATATTTTTTGACCCCGCCCACATGAGTGGGCGTTATTATAGGCAAAAATAGCATTAAAATTTAACAAATTGTTTTACTTAAGCCTACATTCCTTAAAAATAACATTTTTAAGCTTTAATGACGAAGCTGAGACGAAACCTGCCCTACCCTCTCCTTCCCCTTCGCCCCCTAAATGACCCTACCAAAAAAAAAATTGTTTTTTTAAATTTTGTGTATAATCCATCCCAAGCATTTATCTTTAGAGTTTTATGACTGCCGATGTCTGCCCTACCCCCCTTCCTTTGCCCCTAAATGACCCTGCCAAAAATTTTTTTTTTTTAAATTTCGTATATAATCATCCCAAGCATTTATCTTAGAGTTTTATGACTGCCTGTTGCTGCCCTACCCCCTCTTCCCCCCAACAACAATAATGACAATAACAACATCTCCATCAGTGATGTCACCGTCATTGTGGAAGCAAAATTCACATGTACGCTTACGCTCTTTTATTTTAAGAGCGTAAAATATAATTGTTTACTGAAGAACACTCTCATTCAGCGGGAAGTATCGCAAGTCCTGTTTTGAGGCCTCTAAACAGAAATAATATATATATAAATATATATATATATATATATATATATATATATATATATATATATATATATATATATATATATAATACAATAAGTTGGAGCCACTGTATATAGGTACATCTTTTCGAAAATTTCTTAAAGTAGCTTTTAAATTAATTCATAAGTAAGACTTTTTGTAAAAATTGTATATAAACTAACCAAATTTTCAGCTTAAAAACGGAGAAATATTTTAAATATGTGAGAACTTGGCAATTTTCGAAAACTTTTTTTCAAACTTATAAAATTAGAAGATATTATTGGTAAGTTAAAGGGTACTCTTAGAAAAGGCCACTAGTTAGGCCTCGCAACAGCACATTTCTCCCGCTAGGAATGTAAGAGATAAGAGTGATCTCACCAACACAATCATATTTGACATCACTGATCTCCATTGAAGGTTCCTACAATATTGAGAGTAACTATATTTACTCAGTAAAAGCATGTGTGTGACTCTCAAAAGTAAATTTTATTCTCGCGAGTTAAATGAGTTATTTATTATTCTTCCATATAGTAAGAATAATACACAATACTTTTATTGTTTTATGTTGTCAGCTCTTCAGAGTGGCAACTTAATTTATTTAAACCAGTGATGTCAAATGTGATTGTGTTGGTAAGATCACTCTTATCTCTTACATTCCCAGCGGGAGAAATGTGCGATTGCGAGGCCTAACTAGTGGCCTTTTCTAAGGGTATCCTTTTATTTACCAATAATATCTTCTAATTTTATTAGTTGTAAAAAAGGGTTTCGAAAATTGCCAAGTGCTCAGATATTTAATTTTAAAATGTTTCTCCATTTTTAAGCTGAACATTTGGTTAGTTTATATACAAGAAAAACAATTTTTACAAAAAGTCTTACTTATGAATTAATTTAAAAGCTACTTTAAGAAATTTTCGAAAAGATGTACCTACATACAGTGGATCCAACTTATTTCAAGCCTCTTATATGTATTGTATATATATATTTATATAAATATATTATTTCTGTTTAGAGGCCTCAAAACAGGACTTGCGATACTTCCCGCTGAATGAGAGTGTTTTTCAGTAAACAATTATATTTTACGCTCTCAAAATAAAAGAGCGTAAGCGTACATGTGAGTTTTGCTTCCACAATTGTGTATGAGGCTGACATCACTGATTTAAACCGATCTTAAGACTAATTTTACAAAATATTTAAAATCTAATATAAACTAAGTAACGTCAGTATTTTTATGCTTACGTTACTGTTAAGCAAAATGTGGGAAAATATAAAAGGTGTAACTTGAGGTAAGCAACGTTGCTGTCTAGCAAAATGTGGGAATAAAAGTTTAGGGTTTGGCTACACTTTGCCAGCCATTATAATTATTTTGGGTATCAGGATGTGACTCCTCCACCCTTAGTCTAAAACACTACTGGGTTTTAGTATGTTCATATGTAAGTATAAATTTAATTTTATTTGACAAATTTTTTTAATCTTATGATTAGCCATACTTTTCCTTTATTCTTTTTAATTCAAAATCTTCCGTTTCTGGTTTGTTTCTAATTATACCCTCCAAAAAAGAATTTGGAGGGTACATTCACTTTGTCATTCCGTTTGTAACGCATCGAAATATCCATCTCAGACCCCATAAAGTATATATATTCTTGATCAGTGATGAAATCTAAGACGAACTGAGCATGTCCGTCCGTCTGTGGAAATCACGATTCAGTCCAAACGAAAAGAGCTAGACTCTCGAAATTTGGCATAAATATATTTTAAAGCTTAGAGCAGGTTAAGTTCGAAGATGGGCTAAATCGGGCAAGAGGGAAAAAAGTTCCCCTAAGAAGAACTAAACCAACCCAGAAAAAACAACATAATTTTTAAAGTTTTTTGCTTATTTTGTTAAGCAAATGATATATTTTTATGCCAAATACGGTCCAACGCCTTAAACTTGGAGCCATTAAATAAAATAAAAATATTTTTTGACCCCGCCCACATGAGTGGGCGTTATTATAGGCAAAAATAGCATTAAAATTTAACAAATTGTTTTACTTAAGCCTACATTCCTTAAAAATAACATTTTTAAGCTTTAATGACGAAGCTGAGACGAAACCTGCCCTACCCTCTCCTTCCCCTTCGCCCCCTAAATGACCCTACCAAAAAAAAATTGTTTTTTTAAATTTTGTGTATAATCCATCCCAAGCATTTATCTTTAGAGTTTTATGACTGCCGATGTCTGCCCTACCCCCCCCCCCCTTCCTTTGCCCCTAAATGACCCTGCCAAAAATTTTTTTTTTTAAATTTCGTATATAATCATCCCAAGCATTTATCTTAGAGTTTTATGACTGCCTGTTGCTGCCCTACCCCCTCTTCCCCCCTTTGCCCTCTAAATGACCCTATCAAAACAAAGAAATTTTAATTTTGTATATAATTATCCCAAGCATTTATTTTTAGAGTTTTATGACAAAGGTGAAATGTTTCCCCCACAGCCCTTGCCAGAGCGATCCCGCCAAAATACAGTTTTTATACCCTCCAAAGAGAATTGTGATGAAGTCTAAGACGGTCTAGCAATGCCCATACGTTCGTCTGTGGAAAACATGATATTGTATATTTTTGAACCCCGCCCCCTTTAGTGGGCGTTGACGTACGATATTATATAAAGGAACTCTGTCCCACCAAGTTAAACATTTCAAATTCACTTACTAAATATTTGGAGGGTATTTAAGATTCGACCCGGTGGAATATAACGTTTTTACTTGTTTTAATTTTGTTTATTGTAACATTCTTTCTACTTTTTATTATTAAAATTAATATAATTGCGATTACAAGCACAAATACTATGTTTATTCCATAGGAAATATTTTTGTGGACTTTCAATTCCTCTATTTCTTTACATTCTCAAAGTTTCTTAGTTCTATTTGCTTAAAATTATTTAGTGTTATATTAGAAATTGAAAAGTTGTTATTCGGGTAAAAATATATGTCCTGAAAAGCTATTCTAATATTTTTGAAGATTTGGCTGTTAATTTTCAGTTCACAATCATAAAAGAAAAGCAAATAATTTTTATTAATTCTTAGCTTTCGAGCATCACAGTCCTGTATAATTTCTAAGTCGTTGGCATCTTTTATTAAAATCATATCGTCTTCAAACGTTTGAATGTCGGTTGCATTATTATACTTAAAACTACAGTTGTTCAACAAAGTGCATTGTTTACTATGCCTTAAATTTTTAAGATAAACATTCTCCTCATAAGTTAAAACATGGTGGTCAATTTCAATAACATAGCTATTTGGCTGATTAATTGCCATATAATGTTTATTTGGTAAAGGTGTAATCATTTTTAGGTTAGTTTGCATGTATTCAATTGAAATTTTTATTGCAATAATCAGAATTCCGTCTTTGTAGTTTAAAACGTCAGCTTTCATGGATTTTAATTTAAATAAATCGATTTCGAATTTATCAATTTCTTCTGATGTTAAGATACTTGGGTGAAGAATATGATTCTTAGCAGAAGCAATGTTGTCCTGAATATGTTCAATTTTTCCTTTGAGGTAATTGAGTTTGAACATTTGGCCTGTATATAGAAGTCTTTGAATAATTTCGCTCTGCCTATTCTTAAAACTTGTGAAAGCATTTCTAATATTTGTGCTGTCCTCTTCTACAGCTGATTTTAAAATTTGGACCGATTCGTTCAACTGTGTGTTTATACAAATTTGCTTATTAACTGCACTTATTGTATTATGATTGTTCTCACCTATTACACTAAGATGCTCAAGGATCTCTTGACGATCATAACTCCAGCCAGCCACTTATAAGCATGACCAACGAAGTTAAACAGTCCCCTTTTTCTCCTTAGTTCCATCGGAGTGATTGATTTCAATTTAGATTTTATAATTTTTATTTCCGTTTCGATCATTTTCATGTTATCAAGGTATACATTTTTTATATTATTCTCGACCTGATTTAAAATCTGATATAATTCCTTGGTATCAACTAAGTGCAATACTGTAATCGTTTGGTTTATCACCTCAACTTTCCCTACCTTAATTTGTGCATAACCTGTCTCCTCAGTGATTGGATTAATCTGTAGTGTTCCCTGTGTCTCAGTTGCTAGAATCATCATTACCATTACTATCAGGATCTGCAAATTTAAAAGAGCGTTTTCTAAAGTTTTTTTTTTATTGTTTTGGGACCTGTTCGTTTCTAAAACGCCTTTTGAGGTTATTAAAACGTTCAAACAAATGCTCAAAGTCAATATCGTCTTCACCATTATTACGATTCGTTTTGTCTATACCGTCAACTTCATATTTTAAAGGCTTTTTAACGTTGGATTCATGCACATTTTGCAACCCTTTCTTAATAACTTTGGTTGTTCTTTGTGCCTTAGGCTTTTATAATTCTTTATAAAGCCTTCTTCTCTGTTTTCTATGTAGTTTTTTGGATTATTTTAGTTTTAGCATCTTTTAATTTTTTTTTTATAATGGTATGATCAATCAATTTATTTTGTACATCTAAGGGACTGCATTTTATTGCGCTATGGAAAGTACTATTGTAGAATTTTATTGCCTTAAGGATTTGAGTATTTATTGGAAGTTTTTCTTCCAAATTAAGGGCTCTGACTTTTTCTGTGACTGTATTGTTGAATCTTTCAATATCCAAATTGCCGGTATGGCTATTCGGTTTCGTAAAATGATATTGAATTCCCTCTTGATCAAGGTAGCTTCTTACATTGACGTTATTGAATTCATTATCTAGCACAAATTTGGTAACATTGCCTTTAATGGTTAAAAATGCTCTAATTTTCCTAACTAAAGTTTGACTATTTCTGTCGAGCAAATTGAATGAAATTACGTGTTTTGAGAATTTGTCGATAAAAATTATGAATGAGTGTTTACTGTTTACGTAAGTATCGACGTGAATTATTTCATTTGTGGTGGAAGGGGTTTCAGTTATTTTGAACTTATTTTTTATTGGGTTTCTGTCATATTTAGCTGACGAACAAATGTGACAGTTATTTATTATTTTATGTATCGACAATTTCAAATGTGGATTATACATCCTATGCTTGATACTCTCGTAGGTAGCTATAATACCTGAGTGTCCACTTTCGTATTTATGGAACAACGATATCTGTTTATTGAGTTCATTATCATCCTCAATATCTCTAGCTAAATAAGAACACTTGACTAATTTAAAGTTGTTTCTGTCTGGAAATTCCGCTACCAACTTCAGTTGAACCTTGTAATATTCGTGATCATTTAATTTGGAAAATATCCCTATTTTTCCTTTAGCAACCTCCCTCCTTAAAATATTGGATATGTTATTATTTGCAATGTCGTGTCTGTCTATATAAACTCTTTTATTGCCAAAAACCGTTTCGATGTCTTTCTCTTTAATATCCACTACAATAATTTGAGTTTTAAAACGATTTACTACCGTATCCAATATTGGAATACCATCGTGGAGATCCTCCTCTTGAGAGTGTGCAGTCTCAACATCTAAAGAATCTCCAATATTGCTTGTTCCACCGCAGTCCATCAACTCCTCTGATGTATTTATCTCGTTTCTTTCGACATTGATTCTACTTAGGAAATCTGCTATATAGTTGCACTTCCCTTTTATATATTCTATCTTAAAATTATATTCGCCTAAGTCAATCAGGTATCTTTGTAGCCTAGGGCTTATATCTTTGCCTGCATATTTACTTATGAGCCACTTCAGTGGATGATGGTCGCTTTCTATGTCGAATTCTTTCCCATAAATGTATGGCTTAAAATATTTAACACCCCAAACTATTGCCAACAATTCTTTATCAATTGTTGCATAGTTTGTTTCGTGTTTGTTCAACGTTCGCGAAGCATATGCTACTGGGTGACCATCTTGAGTTAAGACAGCTCCAATTGCGTTATTGCTTGCATCAGTGACGATTTTGAAACGTTTTGAAAAATTTGGGTATCTCAGTATGGGTGAACTCGTTATAAGCTCCTTAAGTTTTTCAAAAGCCACTATATAGCTAGTGTCATTCATATTGATTTTTGTGTTTTTCTGCAAATACTTGGTCATTGGGTATGCAATTTTGGCATAGTTGTTAATAAATTTTCTATAGAAACCGGTCATTCATAAAAAGGACTTAATCTGTTTTTCAGTACTCGGTAGTTTCAAATTTTGTATTATTGAGATTTTGTTAGGATCTGGTTTTATACCTTTAGTTGTTAATATGTGACCCAAAAACTGTGTTTCTTTCTTGAGAAAGTCACACGCAAAGTATATCTATATCAAGTATATGCAAGAGCCCAGCTGACTAAAATTTTTTTCAGGTTTTACATGAACGTACGTCAAATTTTGTTTACTTTTGTAGCGAGCCATATTTGTTTATTCGTTGAAAAAATAATTTTGTAAAATTGTGAAAAACATTATTAATTCAACAAAAGTAGCAAAAAAGAATTGTTGTAGGGAAGATTTTTGTGAAAAAGGGTATTGTTTAAGAAAAGTAACAAAAAGAAGTTGTTTTAAAAAAGTTCTATGCGAAAAGTATTTAAATTTTTGGAAATAATTTTGAACAAAATAAAATAAAAGAAAATTTCTGACATAAGATATTAATTTTAGACAAACAAAATGTACGGTGGTTTTTGTAATTTTATGTTTTTGTACTCTTGCGACTACTTGATATTGATATACTTTGGTCACACGTGTTAATTTCTATCTTTAGCTTAGCCTTCCTTAAGGTTCTAAATATATCCTTTATATTATCGATATGTTCCACCAGAGATGAACTGAATATTAAAATGTCATCCATATACACCACACATGTCTTGTTTATGAAATTTCTTAGCATAGAGTTCATCAATCTCTGAAAGGTTGATGGTACGTTACGAAGACCAAAAGGCATTCGAATAAATTCGTAATGCCCAAAGGGTGTAGAGAATGCCGTTTTCTTTCGATCTTCCTCCTTAAGGAGGAAAAATATTGGGCTCTGCATAATTTATCTAAAATACTGTTAAGGTTAGGTATAGGGTACCTGTCTTCTACTGTAAATTCATTTAGTTTGCGATAGTCTATTACTAATCGCCATTTTTTCTCTCCAGAATTATCGGCTTTTTTTAACACAATCCATAAAGGACTATTGTATGCAGAATTGCTCTCACGAATAATGTTTTGCTTTAACATATCTTTTATTTGTTTGTTTATTTCGTCTTCATGAATTTGGGGGTATCTGTATATTTTTGAATAGAGTGGTTTGTCAATTGTAGTAACGATTTGATGTTCTGTTTGGGTTGTGGCTGAAAGATTATCGCCTTCTACATAAAATAAATCTTTAAACTCAGTAAGAAGTTTTTTGATTGCTCTACTTTTCTCTTCATTTAAGTGACAAAAATCAAGTTTGTCTACGATATTTGTTTTTGTAACTGGTTCCAATACACTTATATTCTCATCAAAGAAAGAACAGTACATTTCCTCAAAAAACAATTTTTTGCCTAAAATTTCTATATAACCATGTTCGTTATTTATTCTTGTCTTAAGGGGTACCAAAAAATTTTGTCCGATTATTCCATCATATTTATTATTGCTGAAATTAATAATTTTCCAACTTAAAGTTCCTTGAGCAGAAAATTCCTTTGGGAAGGGAGTTACAACTTTAAATTTAATTATGTTTGTACCGTTAATTGTTCTGTATTGAACGGGTTTCATTAATTCTTCTATTTGAAAATTTTCTTTCAAAACGTGAGGTTTAATAATGCTGGTTGAAGAGCCAGTATCAATTAAAAATCGTATTAGTTGTTTCCCAATAGTGAGTATCACTATCGGTAATTGGATTGGGGAGGCTGTATTAAAAAATTTACTTCCTTTTCCTCTCCATTTCCTATGTCCATATTTGTAGTTTGCTGATCAACACTCATGTGAGAATTCCTTGTCCTATTCGAACACCTTTCGTTTATTTGATTGTTTTGAAAGTTATCTCTCTCATTATACCTATTAGTCTTATTTTGCCAATTCCCTACATTATTATTCTAACGATATCGCTCCTGTTGATTTCTTCCAAAGTTTCCACTGCTTTGTTCTTGAAAATAATTTCTTTTAGAACTACTCCTTGGCTCATATTGAGAGCTGTTTGTCACAGAATTTTTCCAACTGTTATTAGGGTTTGACTCGGACTTTTGCCGATTGTAGTTTCGATTAAAATTTTGATGTCCGTTCGCCTTGTTCCTATAGTAATTATCATAGGCTAACATAGACACGACAACTAGTAGACAGAGGTGCTAAATTTCTCAAATACAGAGATGTGCGTTACTGGGAAGTCAAGAAAGGGACAACAAATTTCTTTGTTTGCTATCTCTTTTATTAGTTCGAAGTAATTTGACATTTCATTTTTGTTTACATAAAAATGAAATTTCTGGCGCAAATTGGAAAATTATTCATTTTGCGCCAAATTTATTGCACAAAGTTGGTAATTTATGGATGAAATATCATCTACAGATTCATCCACTAATTACCAATATGGTGCGAATATAAACAAAAGCACAGAAGAGCAATAAAATGAGTTACAAAATAGTGGTACCAGCAACAAAATGTAAGTAAAAATTGTGCATATTAATTTCTATAAAACTTATAATTGTAATATCTTCCAGGAGCCGTAAGTGCGTAATGGGATGCAAGGTAGGACAGAGGCTACACCTATCCTCGAAAGAACCGACCAGGTGAGTCAATTGTGTATATTTTATAAAAAAATTTTACACTCAAGAATGCATTACAAAATTTGTATCATTCGTTTCATCAGGAGCCGGACTAGTGTTTAAGGTGAATATCCCATTACAATTGATGTTCACCTTCGTAAAGCAGCAAAGCAAAATCCACCAGAAAGACTGGCACCATGAACGCAAAACCCACCAAAAAGATACCAGGAACCAAAACAAAACCACCCAAAGCTTAACGTGCTACAGAAGCGAAACCGAAAAAGATGACCCTTACAAAAAACCATCAGCGAAAATGACCCCATGAAGCAAGTGAATTGCTTTCGCTTCAATTTAAACTGTTTTTCGACAATCGAAATTAAAAAAAAACCCCTTCTAAGGGCTACAATATATTTTAAAAGAGCTCAATTTACAAACAACCTGAAACTAAACAGTTCACAATATAAAATTTTTTATTATTTGTAGACACAAAATCGGCTACCTCTTTTTGAAATTAATTTTGTAGCCCTGAAAAGGGCTGTTTGTGTTTTCTCTCCGGGTTTTTGTTAAAATTAACATTCATTGGCATATACTTGGGACTGGTATATATAGTTACGCCTATAGTATCTTCACTGACAGCATGCTTAGCCAATTCACCAGGCAACAGTAGGCGGACAGCAAATTGAATTTCACGACTGATAATTGTTGAACGCTTGTAGTGAGATAAACGTGATGTTTCGGCAGCAATGCGCTCAAAAATACCATTCATAAAGCTATTCATGACCTTTGATGAGATGCCAGTATCCGGATGTACTTGTTTCAAAACTTTGTAAATGTAGATGGCATAACTTTGCTGCTTTACCACTGATCTTAGCTTTGCCAATGATTATTCAGAATTACACATTCACTTCAAATGCATATGACATTATATGTACTTTACCACACAATAACCAAAGCACTTGTATATTTACTCTTAGTAAGTGTAATGCAAATTAATTAACCATGAAATTAAATATTAAAGTCATCTGAATCAGCCACCACGTATAGATTTGCTGGGACGATTGATACACCTTTTAACACTTTGCTATTCTCCATTCAAGCATGTCGGTTGAGAAATCATCGCAATTGGCACATCACTGAAGATGACTTCAAAGAACTCTTTTTCATCAGCAAGTTCTTTGTAGGTACCGTAACTCTGAAAGAGTTATACAAATTTTGATGAACATTTTTATAAAAATTGCAATAAAAACAGTGAAATACTTACATTTATATACACGTTTGCTTTTCCAAATTCAGCCCTTTTAGTTCTCCAATATGCAGTTCAATAACTGCGTTTAGATTAACTTAAATTGTACCCCTGATTTGGAGGAATTAATTTTTTGTTTCGATAAGTTCATTAAGCAGTCTAGCCGCCCATTAGGATGCACTAAAGACTAATATGTTTGTTCACATATTTCTTATTCCTAATCATCATTGAGATCCTTTGTTGTGCCCAAAATAAACAATGTGCTCAGCATTAGTCGTCTACTTTTTAAAGTTGGCAGTTTTATCAAAGCAAGTCTACTTTGATACGGCGGCAAGACATATGAGTTCCAGCCAAGACCACGGAGGCAGAAAATCAAAAATTGTTTTTGTACTGATTCAATACTATTTATATGAATAGAATAACAAGGATCCCAAACAGTTGACCCATGCTCAAGAATTGGTCGAACAAGAGAGGTATATAAAAGTTTTGTAGTGTAAGGATCACGAAATTCCTTTGACTAGCGTTTCATAAAACCAAGTATCCCGTAAGCTTTATTTACCATCATTGAAATGTGATCACGAAAGTTGATCCTGTGATCCAAAAGTATGCCAAGATCCATTATTGATTGAACTTTACTTAAAACAGCAGTATCAATATGATATTGAGTCTCTATCGGACGATGTCTGAAAAATGAGATATGTTTGCACTTTTTTATATTTAATTCCAGTAAATTGAATTTACACCATTGAGAAAAATTTTTTAAGTCAGCACATAATAAATTATAACCGTCGATATCATTAAACGAGTTAAAAATTTTAACATCATCAGCATACATCAATACCATGGAATTCAAAACAACAGTTGGTAAATCATTAATGAAAAGTGTGAACAAAATGGGACCCAAGTGACTGCCTTGTGGAACACCAGAATTTACTTGAATGATCTTCGACATAACATTTCCAAACTTTACTTGTTGGGTTCTTTGTGATAGGTAAGAATTTAACCATTTTACAACAGAGTCACTAAAGCCCAAAAGTGATAATTTTTGTAATAAAAGGTTATGATTTACTTTATCAAACGCCTTGCTGAAATCGGTATAAATCGCATCGGATTGCATTTTTTTTTTTGTAAAACCTTCATTAACAATTGTAGTGAGTTCCAAAATGTTAGTAACAGTAGAGCGAGACTTACGAAAACCATGTTGACAAGGTGATTGAAGAGGTGAAATTTGATGATATAAATTTTCAGTAAGTATTTTTTCAAACAGCTTCGGAATTGCATTAATTTTAGCAATACCTCTGTAGTTAGAGACATCAGCTTTACTTCCATTTTTAAATAAAGGAATTATAAACGATTTCTTTTCAAATTGGTGGCAAATACCTTGATTTAATAGATAAATTAAATAATGCAGTGAGAGGCGAAGATAATGATAAAGCACAATTTTTAAGTATACAGGTTGGTATACCGTCAGGACCCGCGCAAAAAGAGTTTTTCAGAGACTTCAAGTTCGAAAGTACAGTATCAGTATTTATAAACGGAAAGTATATCCCAGACGAGTGTGTTATTGTGTACGGATAAGTTGTTGCGATGTCATAAAACTGTGTGGAATATGTGGTTGAAAAGAAGTCCGCAAATAAATTGCTTATTGAAACATCATCCTCTGCAATTGATGAGCCATACTTTAAATGCTTTGGATAACATGAAGAACGACGCTTAGAGTTTATAAATTTATAGAAATATTTTGGATTTGTTTTAATAGTACTTCTGATACGGTTTATGTAATTATTGTATGCGAGTTTGCTAGCAGAGTTGTACTGAGATCTTGCTACGGCATAATTACGAAAATCTAATGATGAACCAGTTTTTTTATATCTTACAAAAAATTTATTTTTCTTGTTTTTAGCGTTTCTTAAGTGTTGATTATTCCAAGGTGGACCATTATTTTTGATGACATTAATCTTTGGAACAGTAGTACTTATCGCATTTTGCAAAACACTATAGAAGCGTGATACAATGAGGTCAAAGTTATCACCAGCAAGCAAGGAATCCCAGTTAACATTAGATAACAACAAATTTAGTGCAGTGTAATCGGTGCGTGGGAAGCAGTAGGATTGAGCAGGTTCAATGTTTCGTTGCATTGTCTTCAAATGGTTATTATCCGATATGGAAAGATCAATTTCAAAAGGTGGATGATGAGGGTCAACAGGATAAGTCATAGGCAGTGTATTATGAAGGCAAAAATCAAAATGATTGTTAACAAAAGCAAGATCAAGAAATTTTCCAGATGCATTAGCGATATGATTTATTTGAAATAACCCATAACTATGAAGCATTTGTATAAAATCAGATGTGGTTGTGGGTAACATATAATTGCAATCAAAATGTTTTAACCAGTTTGCGTTTGGAATGTTAAAATCACCAACAACAAGAAATATATCCGACGTGTTTGATTGATCAAGAACGAAGGTTATTGCGGAAATATGTTTATTATATATCTGAAAAGGTGAATTTGGCGGTATATATGAACAAGTTACAAATAAGTTTTTACAACCAACACGTATTTTCACAGCAATAAACTCAATTTCGTCATGGTAAATCACATAACAGCCATTAATACGTTCACATTGAAAAACATCTAGGACAGCAATAAGAACTCCACCACCAAGTGTGCGCTTACGATCGTTTCTAAATATTTGATATTTAGAACATAGAATTTTAGTATTATGAATGGATTTTTTCTCATTTAGCCAGGTTTCAGAAAAAACAATTATACCATATGGAAATTCAAAACTATTAGCAAAAAGACTAGTCAATTTAGTGTTAAGACCTCTTACATTTTGATATGCAATACTGATAAGGTAATCTGCAGACACTTGTTTCAGTTTTTTGACGACAATTGTGGCAAGTGAACAACATCAGCGCTTGAAGAATTTTTGTATTCGTATTCACGAATAAGTGCTTTAGGCGGCCAAAAGTCAGAATGTACAATTACATCAAAGTATTCTTGAGGAACAATAATTTTGAACGATGCTTTGTTTCGTGGTTCAGAGTATTTGAATTTAAAAACAGTTATATCAATTTTAACATTAATTTTCTCCATTATATAAGACTTAATGTCGTCAGTAGTTGTACTTGAGGCAAAACGAGCGGCAAAAACAGTTTTCTTTGGCGAAACAACTTTGAGGGTAGCAGATTTATTTGCAGGTTTAATAACAGGCAGCGATGGAGACAAATTGTCTTGAACAGGCGAATTTAGTGAATTATGAGGAATCAGTGATTGTAAGTTAACTTGTCCTCTTAATGTTGCATTATCGGGAACTATATCGGCTATATGCGGACGAACAATTAATGAGGAATGGCATGAGGTTGAAGTTCCGGGTAATAAATTAGCAGTTTCGCGTTCTTCAACGTTGGATTTATTATTAGTAAGATTTGCGACATTTGTGGACGAATTATTCTTTGTTGGCGTAGTTGGCATCTTTTCTAGCAGTTCCTTATATTTTGAAAATCTTTTACACAGATTGTTCAAATCGTTCTCAATATCATTAAATTGATTACGGGTATTCTTAAAAAACAAATAAAAGTCGACGTCAATAGCAGTACACTTTTTGCAGCACCATCGAAGACCTTTATCCTCCCGCAGATTATCAGCAGTCCGAGGGGCTAAATCGACACATTTAGCATGATAAACTGAATCACACAGCCAGCAAGAAACGAAGAGATCGTCCGACTTAATACGGCATTTTGGTTTACAACAGGACATCTTGAAATTGGTGTTAAAAGAAGATCAGGTGTAAAATTCACTTGTTTACTTCAGCACGTTATTGTGTTTATTGTGATCGTGGGTGTTGTTGTAATTTTAAACAGATTATTGTGTTTGTTGTGTTCGTGGGTGTTGTTGTATTATAAACTTCCAAATGTAATTTAAATGCAGTTTTTTGTTTTGATTGTTGCTTTTTCTGAGAAACGAAATATGTATAACGAGTAAATTTGCAGACTGTTATTGTATTAAATGAAAAAGACGCAATTTATGATGAAATAAACTAATGTTTTGTTAAAGAAGATTGTTGCCTTATACATATATGTTGCGAAGTCTGCAGTGATTTTTTCGTTTATAATTATCTGGATTCCAAACTTAATTAATGCGGTGTTAGCTCCACAAAGACCTATTAACATCTCTATGGATTTTATAAATCCATTGATGCTATGGTTGTTATTCAGTGGTCTAATATGTCGAAACTGCTGAATTATGTCTTTCGGTTCCATTAGGAGATAATTCTGCTGATGAAGCTGCTGTTGGTGTATTTGCTGCTGCTGTTGCATTGGATGTTCTTGATGTAATTGCTGTTGTTGTTGTAGCTGTTCACGTTGTTGCTGCTCTTGCTGTAATTGCTGCTGTTGTTGCTGCAGCTGTTCACGTTGTTGCTGTTCTTGCTGTAATTGCTGTTGTTGTTGGAGGACTTTTTGTTCTTGCAACCGCAGGACCGCCTCTAATTCAGCGATCTTTTCCTGCATTGCCCCGTCGGCTTGATGCAGATCCCTGTTTGCATCAAATCTACTCATCTTTTTATACCCTCCAAAAAAGAATTTGGAGGGTATATTCACTTTGTCATTCCGTTTGTAACGCATCGAAATATCCATCTCAGACCCAATAAAGTATATATATTCTTGATCAGTGATGAAATCTAAGACGATCTGAGCATTTCCGTCCGTCCGTCTGTGGAAATCACGATTCAGTCCAAACGAAAAGAGCTAGACCCTTAAAATTTGGTATAAATATATTATATATTATATATATTGAAGCTTAGAGCAGATTAAGTTCGAAGCTGGGCTAAATCGGGCAAGAGGGAAAAAAGCTCCCCTAAGAAGAACTAAACCAACCCAGAAAAAACAACATAATTTTTAAAGTTTTTTGGTTATTATGTTAAGCAAATGATATATTTTTATGTCAAATACGGTCCAACGACTTAAATTTGGAGTCATAAAATAAAAAAAATTATTTTTGAACACCGCCCAATTTAGTGGGCGTTATTATATGCAAAAATAGCATAAAAATTTAACAAATTGTTTTACTCTTTAAAAATAACATTTTTAACCCTTAATGACGAAGCTGAGACGTAACCTGGTACTACTCTGCCCTACCACTACCACCCTCTAAATGACCCTACCAAAAAAAATATTTTTTTAATTTTTTAATTTTCCCAAGCATTTATTTTTAGGGTTTTATGACTACCTGTTTCTGCACTACCCCCTCCTCTCCTATTGTCCCCTAAATGACCCTATCAAGAAAAAGAAATTTTAATTTTGTATATAATCATCCCAGGCATTTATTTTTAGAATTTCATGACTGCCTATTTCTGTCCTACCCCCTTTCCCCTTTGCCGCGTAAATGACCCAATAAAAATATATATAAAACTTTATTTTGTATATAATTATCCCAACCATTTATTTTTAGAGTTTTATGACAAAGGTGAAATGTTTCCCCTACAGCCCTTGCCAGAACGACCAAGCCAAAATACAGTTTTAATACCCTCCAAAGAGAATTACCTATAAGGTAAATATGTATATTCTTGATCAGTGATGAAGTCTAAGACCGTCTAGCAATGCCCATACGTTCGTCTGTGGAAAACATGATGTTGAATATTTTTGAACCCCGCCCCCTTTAGTGGGCATTGGCGTACGATATTATATAAAGGAACTCTGTTCCACCAAGTTAAACCTTTTAAATTCACTTACTAAATATTTGGAGGGTATTTAAGATTCGACCCGGTCGAATATAACGTTTTTAATTGTTTTCCTTTACATTTTTCGGCTGGGAAGCTAAATCTTTGGGTTTTCTTATTTCTAATACCTCTGAACGTCTTTCAAAAATATTATATATGTTTAATTTACAAACAAAAAGAAAAAATTCGTTTCATGTACCCCAAAAAGTTCTAATTGTCCAACCGAAGAATCGTCTTTTAGATTTTTTTGGTTTTTAATACCAATTTATTTCTTCCTGCTATATAAAGTAGATATAATGCATCATAAAAATCAAAAATAACAAATTATATGGTTACTTCTATGAATCAGTAAATGCCGATATTCCAACCCTGAAATTGGATTTTTAATTTTTTTGGTTTTTAATACCAATTTAACTCTTCCCGAAGTATAAAAAGGATTTCATCCATAAAAAACCAAAATTAAGAACTTATATGGCTAATTTTATGTATTAAAAAATTTCGATTTTCCAACCCTGGACCGATTTTTTAATTTAAAATTTTTTAATACCAATTTAATTCTTAGCGAATTATAAAATATGTTTAATTCACTGAAAAAATAAACAAAATTGGTAATTTATGTGGGTACTTTTATGTACCAAAAATATTTCGATTTTCCAACTGTGGATGCGAATTTTTATTTTTTTACCAATGCATGTTTTACTTGACAAAAAAAAATTAAAATTTTTAAGCTTTTTGGTCACATGAATAAAAATAAAAATAAACAGTTGTATGTTAGTGGTAATATTGTTACTTCTGTTGATTTGTTTGTTAATAAAGGATGTGTAGTCTATGAAGGTTAACAGGTTTTTAATAGCATTTCTTATGCGTTTTAATTTCTGTTTTGTCACTGCAATGTTTAAATAAGTCTGTGATATCTCTAAATTTAGTATTTTCTTATGAAAATTGTATTCTATTTTCTTTAGTTTTTCTTTTAATTTTATGCATGTAAACAGCTGTGTCACCTGTGTCGTTGTATTTTTAGTATGGTTGGGAATGATACCATAGTTTCTGCATGTTAATATAAATTTTAATCTATTTTCTTGATGTGCTAATTTTTTCACTTCATTACAGTACTCTTTTAGGGTTCTGCATGTCTCGCCATCATACTTCAAGCTAATGTGTTGAAAGTAACCTTTCATTTTATTGTTGTTATATAAAAATTCTTTGTTAATAGGTATTAATAGATATACATATGTTTCGGCAAGCTCTCCGATAATCTTTGTTGATTTGTTATATCCACTTCCAAATTTTTTTATATATATTAATGTTATGAGCTAGTGAGGCTACGTTCTTATATAAATAAAACAATTTATTTTATTTCATTTTCCCGACGTTTCGTCAATTACTTGTTGACTTTTTCTAGGGTTTTGGAAAATCTATTTAATAATTAAAAATATAAGATAATTATATTGCACACTTTCGCTTATTATGATGGTAACTTACAATAATTTGCTTATTACATATTAATTTTTTAAATTTAATTAACAATGCTATGGTTTTCCATTTTATATAAACACAAATTACAGCTTAAAGCTTTTTCACAGCTTTACTCAATAGCTAACTTATAATTAGTGCTTATGTTGCTTTTCAGCTTCAATTGCTTTTTTGGTTACTTTTATGCAAAAAAAATTTCAATTTCCCAACTCTGGAAACGAAATTTTAATATTTTTTTACCAATGCAACTCTTAATGAGGCATGAAATGGTTTTATTGAAGAAAAATTTCATATTTGTAACCATTTTCACTTCCATGTACTACAAAAAATTGCAGTTATCCAACTCCGGAATCTAAATTTTGATTTTATTTTAAACTTTTGATACCAATTTTGTTTTTACTGAACTAAAAAATAGTTTTAATTAGTAAAAAACCGATGTTAGTTGGCTTTTTGGTTACATGTATGTATAAAAAAATATTTAAATTTCCCTGCCCTGGAAGCGAATTTTTAATTTTTAAAATTTTTTTATCAATGCAAATCTACATGAGGTATAAAGTAGTTTTGTTTTAGAAAAACTCAAATGTTGCAACCATTTTGGTTTTTACATGTACTACAAAATATAGCATGTACCAAAAAAAAACTTTCATTTTTCCAACCCTGGAAGGAAAATTTTAATATTTTTTTTTTTTTTAATCAGTGTAACGCTTCGTGAGGTATAAAGAACACTTTTTTAAGAAAAATTTCAGATTTTTAACCATTTTGGTCACTTTCATGAACTATTAAATATTGCACTTGTCCATCCCTGGGTTTGAAATTTTATTTTTTATTTTTGAATTTTTGATACCAATTTTGTTCTTCCTAAATTATAAGACAGTTTTAGTTAGCAAAAAAAAACAACAAAAACAACATCAGTTGCCTGTTTTATTACTTTCACGTATAAAAAATATGCATTTTCCCACCCCTGGAAGCAAAATTTGAATTAAAAAATTTTTTTTGGACAATGCAAATCTTCATGACGTATAAAGAGGTTTTGTTAAAGAAAAACTTTAAATTTTTTCGTTTTAGTTACTACATGTACTACACTATACGAAATAGGTCGAAAAAAAATTTTTGTTTCCCATCCCTGGAATTTTATTTTTATTTTTTTAGTTTTTAATAGACCATTGAGGCTTCCTAAAGCACGAAATAGGTTTAATTTACAAACAGTAAAATAAAATAATTGATTTTTGGTATAAATTTTGCGTCGAGAATTTTATGTAAGCTTCCCAGCTCTGGAACCATACTTCGGATCTTTCTGAAATTCAATAGCACTCTATTTAAGTTCATTTCCAATCCAACGATCCAAGAACGAAGTCTCTAGCTATTCTGGGGCAACCCGATTTCACGTTCACACGGAAGGACAGACGAACATCGCTCAATCGTCATCGTTATTCATAAGGATCCAGAATATATATACTTTATGGGGTCCCATGTGCATATCGAAGAAATTACACACGGTACGACGAACCTATATATACCCTTTCACTTTTTTGTGAAGTGTATAATAAAACTGGTGCGATAAAACCATGTTTTGAAAATTATTAGGACATGGGAATGGTTCTATTACATATAAGAGTAATATTGTTGAATTTCAGAGACAAATATCCACTAATTTTGGTTATGTTGCTTAAATATTTTCCACCTTGCTGCTATATATGTATATATATATATATATATATATATATTTATATGTATATATATATACATATATATATATATATATATATATATATATATATATATATACATATATATATATATATATATATATATATATATATATATATATATATATATGTATATATACATATATGTATACATGTAGTTATATACAGTTTACTGAATATTGTAAAACATAAAACAATTTTTATTAACAAACTATTTAAGACATGAGCAGGGCTGCCAGAAATTTTATGTGAAAAATCAGCAAATTTCCCAAAAAAAAATCGGCATTATCGGCACTTTCATTTTTTAAAATCCGCAAAAACTCGGCATTAATTAAAAAACTTATTTTGACATATAAACAAAAACAATTCAATATAATTTATTATATATTATACATAAAACAGCATGTATAGATCAATAAATTTGCACCTCACAAGTTTTGAAATTATTTTGGGGTTTCGTTTAATCTCCCAATTGGCAATTTAAAAGAAAGGATTTATTATTTTATTCATTTAGAATGACTTTTACTTAAAAAAAATACATAAGATCAACTTGCTTTTTATAAAACAGTATAAAATAATTAAAAAAGATGTGTGGTGTCGTGGGACACCGGATAGGAACGCAGTTCCTTATTATAAAAATATAAATTTTAAGTTCTATTCGAGGTATAAAGAAAATAATTATTCGGGTATACATTTTTTATTAGGATTTTTCTTTTCGCCGATCAACGAAAATACAGAATCAGTTTTGTTCCCAAACGAAATTGAATTCTGTCACGGCCCGGCTGCGTATGATTAATATTTGTTTGTATGGAATTGTATTACTCATACGTCTTAAACATTGAGTTAGAAGCAAAATATCTTACGTTACGGACGTTTCTTCCCGGTTAGGGTACCCCTCCGCAACGTCTCATAAGGAACTTCGTTTCAATTAAAATATATACGTCTTTTCCAATAGTATTTCAAAATTTTGCTATTATATTACAGAATTTCCTAAAAATTAACTCTACTCGTAGGTTCTAAAATAGGAGTTACAATATACAATTAAAAATTTAGAATATTATCCTAAAATTTTTGAACAAAATTCGTAAATATAATACAAAAATTGGAAATAATGTGGTTTTCATAAATCAATCATATATATTAGATTTTGACATATTTATTAAATCGTTATTTATTTCGCAATTAGAGTTTTTCATTTTCAAATAATCTTTAGAATAAGGAATTCCTTCTTTTAAAGTTTTATTTTCTAAGGAACATCGGAATTTCGTGCACAGCTACAACAAGGCAATTGAATTGTTATTAAAAGAAGAATTATATAATAAAAGATGTTCCACACTATTATTAAAAAATCGGAATTTTTTAGGCGTAAAATCGGCAAATCGGCATATTGAAATTTTTGGAGCAAAAAATCGTCAAAATGCCGATAAATCGGCATTTCTGGCAGCCCTGGACATGAGTTATAAACAGAAGTCGGCGGCGTGTTGCACTTGAGAATAAAATTTACTTTTGAGAGTCACACACATGCTTTTACTGAGTAAACATACCCTACAACCCAGCTAGCATTTTGTATCATAATCGAATCTTTTCCGAATCAGCTTGACGGGAAAAATAACCGCATATGAGCTCATTTTTCAATCATAAATGATACTCCCGTTGTGAGAAAATGGTACCCTACAGATGAATCATCCCAGAGAATCATTTCTGATACGATTTGCTGATTCATTTTTGATCAGTTTTCTGGTAATATTTAAATCATTGTGGAGACTTTTTCGTCTCATTTTTCAATCGCATATTTTATAGTTCTTGTATCATAATCGAATCTTTTCCGAATCAGCTTGAGGGCGAAAATAACCGCATATGAGTTCATTTTTCGATCATAAATGATACTCCCGTTGTGAGAAAATGGTACCCTACAGATGAATCATCCCAGAGAATCATTTCTGATACGATTTTTTGATTCATTTTTGATCAGTTTTCTGGTAATATTTAAATCATTGGGGAGACTTTTTCGTCTCATTTTTCAATCGTAAATTAAATATTTCTATGTGGGAAATAAACTACCTCAAGTCACATGTTCTTCTAAATACGTTTTTTATTAAAAAATTAAGTACATATTTAAATTATTTTATTTAAAAAATTTTATTAATAATTAATTGTAATTGATTATCATTAATTTAAAATAAAAGTAAAAAGTCCATTGTCTCTTATAAAAAAATTAAATTAACTTCATTAGAAATTAAAAAGACTTATTTTAGACGTTGATGTCGCTTTATTCGGTCTGTTGCATGCATAAAATACTTTTGAAGCACAGCATTCATGTCTTTATCAGTGCAGTTAAACTTGAGATGACAAACATCTAAGAAGAAAACAATTATATTTGTCAATAAGGATAATACTTCCTCCATACTTACTCTTTATTGTTGCAACAGAAAAAGATTTTTCGGCGCTTGGTTTGCTACTAGTCCCCTTCCAAGTATACAAGGAAGCTAGTTCATCGGTAAAAACTTTTCGTACAGCTATTAGATAATTTCCAGTCATTGCTTATCAGAAAATCAGTTAAACCGCTTTTCAACCCATAATGAATGTATTTACCTTCACCAACTCTTCTCTCTATAACAGTGGAAGGAGTTTTCAAAAGGGTTCTGGCATCTCTGGGCACTTTAATGTTGCATTTTAATAACAAAATTAAAAGCGCATTTATTGCAACAAAACTTACTTCAAAGTTAATGGCCCATTTAGCCAGCTCCTCACACAAGTTAAATTCGTCTTCTTCACTTTCACTTTTGATTTCACAACTGTCACTTTCACTTTTGCTTTCGAAACTGGCATTTTCACAATTGTCATGTTCACACCTATAATTTTCAGAACTGTCAAACATGTCTTCACAATTGTTCTGTAATTTAATTTTTTTATTTTCAGTAATTGATAATAATTTTTGGGCTTCTTTTTTAGCCAATCTTTTTATTTGTTTTGCTGACATCACTTTCGTTTCTATTTAATTATTATTTTTAATTTTTAGTTTACTTACACAAAATTTTCACTTTTTAAAAAAAGTAGTTATGTTCTCTCCGCGACTTTAACGAGACGAATAAACAAAAATTCAAAACATTTAAATGCTGAAGCTAATGCTTCATTGAACGTAAAAAAATTTACCGTTATAAACAAAAGCAACAGCATAGCAAAGAATTCTTTATCTTCAAGCTGAGCAATATGTGATTTAAAAATGATGCTAAAAAAACATCAACAATTTTTTTTTGCGATTTCTTTGAATTTTGTTCCTCTACTTTCAAGAAATCATTATTTGATCATATCGATGAATCATAAATGAATCCTTTTTCAATCACCCCACCGATAAATCGGTTTTTAATCATCAAAAGTGATCTGAGGAGAATCATAGAAGAGATTTCTGCAAAAAATTATCAGCCAAATGCTACCCAGCTAGCATTTGGCTGATAATTTTTTGCAGAAATCTCTTCTATGATTCTCCTCAGATCACTTTTGATGATTAAAAACCGATTTATCGGTGGGGTGATTGAAAAAGGATTCATTTATGATTCATCGATATGATCAAATAATGATTTCTTGAAAGTAGAGGAACAAAATTCAAAGAAATCGCAAAAAAAAATTGTTGATGTTTTTTTAGCATCATTTTTAAATCACATATTGCTCAGCTTGAAGATAAAGAATTCTTTGCTATGCTGTTGCTTTTGTTTATAACGGTAAATTTTTTTACGTTCAATGAAGCATTAGCTTCAGCATTTAAATGTTTTGAATTTTTGTTTATTCGTCTCGTTAAAGTCGCGGAGAGAACATAACTACTTTTTTTAAAAAGTGAAAATTTTGTGTAAGTAAACTAAAAATTAAAAATAATAATTAAATAGAAACGAAAGTGATGTCAGCAAAACAAATAAAAAGATTGGCTAAAAAAGAAGCCCAAAAATTATTATCAATTACTGAAAATAAAAAAATTAAATTACAGAACAATTGTGAAGACATGTTTGACAGTTCTGAAAATTATAGGTGTGAACATGACAATTGTGAAAATGCCAGTTTCGAAAGCAAAAGTGAAAGTGACAGTTGTGAAATCAAAAGTGAAAGTGAAGAAGACGAATTTAACTTGTGTGAGGAGCTGGCTAAATGGGCCATTAACTTTGAAGTAAGTTTTGTTGCAATAAATGCGCTTTTAATTTTGTTATTAAAATGCAACATTAAAGTGCCCAGAGATGCCAGAACCCTTTTGAAAACTCCTTCCACTGTTATAGAGAGAAGAGTTGGTGAAGGTAAATACATTCATTATGGGTTGAAAAGCGGTTTAACTGATTTTCTGATAAGCAATGACTGGAAATTATCTAATATAACGTTAGATTTTGGCATTGATGGTTTACCATTATTTAAAAGCAGCAGCAAACAAGTTTGGCCAATACTTGCCAACGTGGTGGGATCTAGTTATACTTTTCTTATTGGAATATATGAAGGCACTACAAAACCAAACTGTCCAAATAATTTTTTAAAGGAGTTTATAACAGAACTGAAATGCTTAATGCAAGACGGATTAGTCTTTGCAGATCGCTTTTTTTATATCATTGTGCGCTGTTTTGTTATGGATGCGCCAGCTAAGTCTTTTATTTTAGGAACTAAAGGTCATAGTGGGTACTTTTCTTGTGTACGGTGCACTCAAAGAGGGGAAATGGTGAAACATCGTCTTGTTTTTCCAATAGCAGGCACTTTTACAATAAGAACCAATAATTCATTTCGGAACCGCCTTCAGCCAGAGCATCATTTAAAACAGTGTATTTCGCCAATAGAAAGCCTTAACATAGATATCGTATCACAGTGCTCTTTGGATTACATGCATGTGGTCTGTTTAGGCGTAGTGCGTACCCTGTTAAGTGCGTGGATTAAAAAAAAGGGGGAACAATTTTCATTATCTTCCTGGAAAATTGAGTCCATTTCACAGGAGCTAATTTTAAATAGAAATAACATAACGAAGGAGTTTCAGAGAAAGCCTAGGAGCGTGAAAGACTTAGATAGATGGAAGGCAACAGAGCTAAGACAATTCTTGCTCTATACTGGCCCGTTTATATTGAAAAAAATATTAAGCTCAGATAGATATGAACACTTCCTAAAACTATCTTTAGCTTTACGAATACTTTTAGATAAAAATGATTGCAATAACAACAACTTATGTGCTGAAAATCTTTTGAAATCGTTTGTGCATGACATTCCAATTTTATATGATTTGTCCTTTCTGACATATAATTTTCACACTTTGTTACATATGCATGAAGATGCAAAGCTATATGGACCTTTAGATGGAATAAGTGCATTCAAATTTGAAAATAATATGCAAAAAATTAAACGTAAAGTTAAAATGGGGCGAAATGTTGCCGCACAGATTTTTAAAAGATATGTGGAAAGTAGCTATCATATAAAAATAAAAGATCCAGATAAGCGACATACATTATTTGGTAAAATTATAAGTGGGAAAATTTCAAATGTAAGTGCGAATGGTTTCTTCTTTTCCTTACGAGAACCAGATAACTTTTGTTTGGTTCAAAATAAAGTTGTGAAAATAACAGATATAGTCAAAGACCATAACGGCGCTGCTTTTATCGGAGAAGAAATTAAAAACTTGACGACACTTTTTCTTAAACCTATAGACTCTACTAATTTTAACATTTATTGGACGGCTGAGCTCACTTTTGATAATAAAATCAAATTTAATCTTAATGAAATAAATAAAAAATTCATATGTTTACGTGATTCTGTAGACAACAGCTATTTCTTCACACCTTTAATTCAAGATGTCGCAGAATAATTTATTTTCCTCTGGAGACTTTCAGTACACACCATCCAATAATTTAACTGCTTGTAAGTAAGAAAGTTAATTAATATTTACTAACAATTCTTTTGTATCTAATTCAAAACTGAAACCGTTTTTGCTGCATGCGTAATTAGGAACTTACACAAGACGTTTTGGTGGAATGTTGAAAATACTTACAGCCTTATTCATAAAAAATGATTCTGTCTTATTATGGGTTAATAAAAAAAATTTTTAATGGAAATCAGTTTCACAAAACTTTTATAAAGCAAAACTATTTTTTATGAATAGGTCCTATATTATTTACAAATTATCTCACTAATTACAATTATGAGAATTAGGTATTAATTATAACTTGTCGACCATGTAAAGGTGTTTAAAAAAAAACTATGTCATGAGCAGGGCCAGTTTTTTGTGGCATATGCAATTTTTGCAATTTTAATTATTTCTGCAGTTACTGACACAAAAAGCCATTTTTAGTTTACTTTGGCATAAAATACCTTTTTTGCAATATAGAAAAACTTTATTGGCGACAGATTTTTTGGCCAGTCATTTTGAATCATTCTTCGTGCCACAAAAAACTTGCTTTGGGGCAAATCACGGCATTCGAAATCAAGTTACGTTCGTGTAGAAAAATATTTCGATGACTAAAATTGTTGGATCACGGTATTCGATCGTAATTCATGTTACCCACTACTAACGATTACGACGATCTAACATTTTTAACAACCGTTAAGAACATTTTGATGACAAAGTACTCGATTTCGAATGCGGTGATTTGCCCCCTGGTCATGAGAATTCCCTCAAGATGTATTATGCATGCCCTTTCATGCAAGCATGCTTATAGCTTAAAAATAACTTTCTGCTGGCCTTTGGTATATTGAAATGTAGACAATGAATTTAATTTTCTAGTGCAAAACGTTCATGTTCCTCAATCTGATAGTGCGCAAATAATACTTGAAATGCGAGAGGAGCTTAAGTTCCTGAAAACGGAAATTTCAGCAATTAAAAACGGTATTAAAGAATTGGCGAATGAATTTAAGCTGTCATTTACTAAATTGACAGAGGAGGTTATCGCTATTAAGTTGGAAGGTAGAAAACAATACAAAGACAAAATATCAGCCGACCAATATAAGGACATGGAGCATCTACCCCTAGCCGATATAAATGATTTTAAAGCTTTTGATGTGCAACTACAAAAGGAGGAAGAAAAGCTTATGCAATTTGTAAGTATTTGTATAAATACATAGATATATATTTACATATTGTATAAATATATATGTATATACATATATATATGTATATCTATATATTGTTTATATATATGTACATATGTATATAAAACAAAACATTTTCAGAAACATTTCATTGCGAGGACAGGTGGTGATGGGCCCGCAGAGTTCATTAGATCAGCTGTACGAAAAGTTTTTACCGATGAACTAGCTTCCTTGTATACTTGGAAGGGGACTAGTAGCAAACCAAGCGCCGAAAAATCTTTTTCTGTTGCAACAATAAAGAGTAAGTATGGAGGAAGTATTATCCTTATTGACAAATATAATTGTTTTCTTCTTAGATGTTTGTCATCTCAAGTTTAACTGCACTGATAAAGACATGAATGCTGTGCTTCAAAAGTATTTTATGCATGCAACAGACCGAATAAAGCGACATCAACGTCTAAAATAAGTCTTTTTAATTTCTAATGAAGTTAATTTAATTTTTTTATAAGAGACAATGGACTTTTTACTTTTATTTTAAATTAATGATAATCAATTACAATTAATTATTAATAAAATTTTTTAAATAAAATAATTTAAATATGTACTTAATTTTTTAATAAAAAACGTATTTAGAAGAACATGTGACTTGAGGTAGTTTATTTCCCACATAGAAATATTTAATTTACGATTGAAAAATGAGACGAAAAAGTCTCCCCAATGATTTAAATATTACCAGAAAACTGATCAAAAATGAATCAAAAAATCGTATCAGAAATGATTCTCTGGGATGATTCATCTGTAGGGTACCATTTTCTCACAACGGGAGTATCATTTATGATCGAAAAATGAACTCATATGCGGTTATTTTCGCCCTCAAGCTGATTCGGAAAAGATTCGATTATGATACAAGAACTATAAAATATGCGATTGAAAAATGAGACGAAAAAGTCTCCACAATGATTTAAATATTACCAGAAAACTGATCAAAAATGAATCAGCAAATCGTATCAGAAATGATTCTCTGGGATGATTCATCTGTAGGGTACCATTTTCTCACAACGGGAGTATCATTTATGATTGAAAAATGAGCTCATATGCGGTTATTTTTCCCGTCAAGCTGATTCGGAAAAGATTCGATTATGATACAAAATGCTAGCTGGGTAGCTGGGAAGAAATGAATAACTGAAACTAATACACATATAACATTTCCACCAACACACTTGAACATATGGCTGACATTTGTTAAATTTTCTACAATGCTTTCAGATTTTAATTTCAGTTGTCAATTAATATTGGTGTATTTTATGTCTGTGTTGTTTATGGTGAAAGATGTGGTGCAAATTAAAAAAGATATCAACATCATGTAGATAAATGGGATATGTAAGTATATTGTTTAAAGTGACAAATAAAAATTGTAATAGCAAGAACTTCTTTTTATAGGTATTAGTGATTGGAAAGATGTTTTCCGGGCACTACAGGATTCATTAAGGCACTTGGAATGCAGGATAAAAAACGCTGAATAATTGTGGCACAACTCCCAGTTTTGTTAAACTGAGAAACTTCACCGGAAACCCAGTAATGAAGGTAAACTTAGATAATATATATTTTAGTTAAATCTCATTGGCTTAATATTGTTTGTTTGTTTCATTTTAGGAATTTTTATCCCTTTGCAGAATGCGGGTAAACCAAGAAGTCGTTATTAAATGTTGTTTTACTTTTTAAAATAGTTTGTTTATCTTTTTATTGCAAATGTTTGAATAAAAATTTTTAATTAAAGTTGAAATTGTGGTCGAAATTGTTTTCTTTATTTTATTTGAAAAATATAAACAAAATAATTGATTTGTCAGGTTTGAGCAGTCATTTTATTCTCCAGTACTGAGCGTTCAACTGATGAGACATATGTGTCTACATACTGGTACAAAAAAAGCACTAGAGTGAGCAGGTGAGCTATTTTTTCTAATGTCGGCAGAATTAATAAGTACGATAGAGATGCAAGCTCACATGTATACAATTGTTTACATCCGTTTTTTCATATTGCCCTTAAGAAAGTGATAGCAAGTTTTGTATAGGCAATGAGGTATTAAGCCCTCAGCACTATCAAACAAATGACTAGTCAAATGTTCGGTAGTGTTCTTGTAGGGTAGTTACTTTCATGCTCGTACGAACCTTCAATGGAGATGTTGTTATTGTCGTTGTTGTATGTTTATGAAAAAATACCTTGCTGTTGTTGCCTTTGTCGTTGTTGTGTTTATGAAAAAAGTGTATGGAGAAAAATTTTATTTTCTCTCACTCATCAAACTTACAATGAAGATGTATGTGTTTGCCGATACCTGGTTATAAATAAAAGAATAACATGTATGTGCTGTGAAACGCACGATTTTCGAATCACATGCGACTTGAAAAACGCCAATATCTTTTGAACGTGTGCGCGTTCACGCGTTTTACTTATTTTTCGAAAACATTTTCGAACGTAAAAACATTTGTTTTAACTGCCAAATGTATAAATAAACAAATAAAAAATAGAAACAAAATAATTTTAAAAACGCCAGGTGCTTTTACAAAAAGTAAAATAATCATTGGGATTTTTGAATTTAAAATTTTATAACAAAAAATAATTAAAATTTTAATTTTCTTTGTCAGCAAATAAATAAAAACAAACAAAATTTTAATTCTACAAACAATTTTTAGCTCTTGAACATTTAGTTTTAGTAAATAAGAGAAGTTCGCATACAAGTCACTTAGGCAATGGTCTGTGATTTGAAATCGAAAAATTCTTTGCGACTGCGAACTCCAGCACACCAATTTTGTGATTTCAAATCGAAAACGTTAATTTCATGCGATAAGCGATTTCCATCACATGGCCGTAAAATACTGTAACTGCACATACACATGTTATATACGTATACCAGATACGGGCGTTTCATAGCACAATTGTGCTGAGATCATTCACACGTATTCTTACCCTCTTCAATTTAGTCGTCGATGAGACAGCGATGAATGAATATCAGGCGGATGCTTACGAACTTTTTTATATTATTTTTTCAGAATATATGTTCAGCAAATAATTTCAGTCATGATGATATGCGAAAAATATTTTGTCATAAACAATTCTTTCGATAACATACAATGCCTTTTATAAAATTTTTCTCCAATAACGGACTATACTAATTCTCCTAATTTAGTAATACAATTAGTCTTATTAATTAGTCTGTGTAAAATCTTATCAAAAATATTTTGAATATGTTTCCCATATGAAATGATCTTCCAGTCGTGTTTTTTGTCAGCTCCAATAAATCACCTGTAAAGTCTGTACTCAAAGGGTAACCTGCATAAATCGTTAAATCGTGTGAAGCGGCTTATAAGTAACAAGTTGCGCTGTTGTTTTCCTCCACAAAAAAGTGAATTTATAAGGTAATTGAAATTTAATTTCTTTTATTATTTCACTGGAAGTTTGGTTGTTTGTGCTTGTTTCATTAAATTGCTCATAGCAAGACGAACTAAATAGATAGATAATATCAAAGTAAATATCTACAGCTGTTTCATTCTATCATAATACTGGCAATACTGCACGACGCGTCGCGACGGTTGAATTATCACTGCTTATTCCCTGCGTTACCATTTATCACTAACCAGTGAGCAAAAGTAATTGCATCGGATTATTCATAGAAACTCAAAATTATATACATATATTTGATTGTTTCATCGTTAATTCCCAAGATGGCATGCTTGAAAAAGGGATGTACTTTAGAAGGATCAGATGATAGCATGATAATCTGTTGGTTATGTCACGGTTCATACCATTTTAAGTGCGCTGGTATTTCTGGCTTAGTGGGCGAGTCAATAGCAAAAAACAAAAACGTTCGTTGGCGTTGTAATAGTTGCCAGAAAGTCAGTGTTGAATTTTTTAAATTCTTCCAGAGCACTAAAAACAATTTCCTGCAAATCCAGAACAACCTTGGCCATTAAACTGAACAAATTAATGAATATGGAAAACTTTTAGTGACTTTAAAACTTTAGATAGTTTACAATCACCATCCACAATTCGCCGCAAAAGCCCCGATTGTTGAATAAAGATAACAATACGATTAATGACGGATCCAGTTTAACATAAAATTCTCCTCCTAGAACAACAATGCCTAATGCCTCAGATAATGTTGGTGAATAATGATCTGAGCTACTCATCAACCGCCGTGCCTCTAAATAATGCTTCAAAATCTCTAAGCCCCGCTCAATTAAGTAATTTTGATGTCTCAACTCCTGTCCCTTTAACCTCAATAGCGAGCTCGTCTACAGTTCATAATCAAAATATAACTGATACGTCAACTGCCCCAAGGAAGTTGCGTACGATTCCTCCAAAAAAAAACAATATTTGCTACACGTTTCGCAACGGATACAAAAGCTAAAGATATGAAATGGTATATTCAAAGGAAATTTGGAAATTGCTCACCACAGGATATTCTCGTTTTTAAAATAAACTCTAGAAATAGAGCATCATTAAAAATAATACCGGAGGTAATGTTTCAGCAAATTGTTAGTCAATAGTTTTGGCCTAAGAATGCTTTAGTACGTGAATTCATTTATAAAGATGATAATAATGCTTGCTTGCCTAATTTAGTGCATCCCAATCCAAAATATTAATATCTATTTTATACCAAAATGTCAGGGGTATTAATTCAAAATTGTCATCGATTTACCGAAACAGCTTTGGAAATGACAACGATATTATAGCATTCACTGAAACCTGGCTTAATATTAAAATTAATAATACCGAAATTATGTGTTTCAGATACCAAATTTTCAGAAAAGATAGAGAAAGTTGTCAAACAGCCAATAATATTGTAAAAAATCGGGTGGTGGTGTTCTAATTGCTGTCTCAACAATGTTTTCGTCGGAAGAAATTATACTGCATGATTTTCCGCACATTGAGTTTATATGCGTATTAGTGAAAATACATAAACAGCTAATGTATATTATTTGCTTGTATATTCCTCCTAACTCGCAATATTCTATCTATGAGGATTACCTAAAAGCTATAAATGTTATTGAAGATTAAGTAAATTCAAATGATCTTAAACTTGTGCTGGAAGATTTTAATATGCCAAATGTGTTCTGGAAATCTGTGCCTGATTGTAATTATTTGTCACCTCTTCAATCTTCGGAGTTATCATAGTATTTCATTAACAGTTTACTGGAGTGCTGCCTTTTTCAAATCAACTGCATCACAAATATTTCTGATAAATTGTTAGACCTTGTATTTGTTAATGAACCGTCAGACTTTTCGGCATCGCAGCATCCTCCGCTTTCAAATCCTGAGGATAGTTATCATCCTACGATTGTATTAACTTATATCTGATACGTCAACAGCCCCAAAGAAGTTGCGTACGATTCCTCCGAAAAAAACAATATTTGCTACACGTTTCGCATCGGATACAAAAGCTGAAGTCTTTGAAGTATTTGACCTCTTCGACGGTCAAATATATCTCAGCAAAATAAAATTTTTCGTTTTAAGTCAACAAATTACATTAAACTTCAACGTGAACTCTCTCAAATTGACTGGTTAAATGAATTATCTTATGGCAATGATTTAGGCAAAAGTATTTAAAAATTTTACCAGATACTACACAAATGCTTCCTATCTTCAATATCTAGAGTACTACCTGCCCCCTGCCATAGTCCACCTTGGAACACTAAACAACTTTCAAGACTTAAAAACCGAAAGAGTAAACTATTTAAAGAGTGCAAGCAAAATGCATCTCAACTAAATTATTCTATGCACTTATAAGTAATATTTTTGCTGACTTTTTTGCATCCACCTCTTCATCGTATACGTTTACCATATCCCTGAATCAGTGAATTTTAATGTACCCCGTATTGAGCAGCAAACTGTTTTGACTTATATCAAAAATCTAAAACTTTCGTATGTTCCCGGTCCTGATGGTATTCCTAGTATTATTTTAAAATACTGTCCTCATTTACTAAGCACTCCATTAACCTATTTATTCAACAAATAACTCAAATTGAGTTATTTTCCTCCAATTTGGAAGAAATCGTTCATCATTCCGCTGTTCAAATCTGGATCTAAAGCTGATATATCAAATTATAGAGGTATAGCTAAACTGAACGTTATACCAAAATTGTTTGAGCAACTCTTATGCGATACATTGTCTTATCTATCCTTTCTTCTGCGCAGCATGGTTTCTGTAAAGGTCGATCAACTATTACGAATCTCTTAGAATTAACAACCATAGTTAACGATGGATTTGTGACTGGCAAACAAACAGATGTCATCTATTTTGATTTTAGTAAGGCCTTTGATAAGGTGAATCACAACTTACTCATTCATAAGCTTGATCGAATTGGATTTGGAACGTCTCTAATAAAATGGATCGAATCTTATTTGAAGAACAGAATGCAGTGTGTCAAGTTCCGCAATATGCTCTCTACTGATATAAATGTTATATCAGGTGTGCCTCAGGGTAGTCATCTCGGCCCACTTTTATTTACCTTATTTATTAACGATCTTCCATCCGTTGTTGAAAACTCAAATATACTAATGTATGCAGATGACGTAAAGTTATTCTTATCGTTTGATTCTATTGATCAACAGTTGCGTCTCCAAGCTGACATTATACACTTAACCGCTTGGTGCGCTAATAATTTAATGGACCTAAATGTGAAAAAGTGCAAATATATGATTTTCTCAAGAACAACTCCAATCAATGGACTCTATAAAATGAATAATGCTGTTGTTGACCTAGTGGATTCATTTAATGACTTGGGAGTTAGTGTAGTGTGTTTGGCTATTCGTTGTTACCATGCCTTCTGCTGGTAACATCATTTGTTTATTTTCCGTCCACATACTTATGTGTGACTCAAATTGTAATTTAATAGCCCACACGAGCAGTGCTATTGGTATGCATGTATTTATGCATACCATTCACTTTCTCACGATAGCGTAAGTTATTTTTAAGTACTTTGTGTTTTAGATATAGAGAATAATTATTATGAAGACAGAGTCAAAACTAAGTAGTCGCACAAGCGGCTACTTAATAAATAAAACAAACATTTAATAATAATCCTGAAAATAAACGTTTTTAAATATTACATGGCGATCCTGCCATTTTGGTTTCAATGTTAATGAGCATGAACACAAGAATGAGAACGTAAAAGTAAAGAATCAATAGAAAAAAGAGCAAATTTAGGAGAAAAAGTGCAAAATATGCAACAACAATAACAGTGAAAATACAATATAAAAATTTATTTAAATTTTAAAATACAAAAATATACAACAGCAAAAACAACGCAAATGCATTATAAAAATTCACAGCAATTGGAAACCTAAAAAATGTGCTATAAACAATCAAAAGGAGAAAAATTAACAACAATAACAATGAGAATACAATACTTAGCAAAAAAAATTTAAACCTGAAACTTGAAAAATTTTGAATAAAAACTTAAGACTAGCAAAAACAAAAAAAAAAATACACTAAATATTAATAAATTCTACACATCAAAAAATTAATTATAATGAAAAATCAGTATCAACACATAAAACACCAACAAATTGATCAACTTTAACAACAAATACCTCAAATTCAACAACAACAACAATTTCATCAACTTTAACAACAGATGAACTATACAACAAAACAGAGTGAAATTTTCAACCACAGTGACAGCGAAGGCGTTAAGCGTAAATATGTATAATATATTTATAAATATGTATAATATATTTATATGTATAATATATTTTTATTTAAAAAAAAAATATCAATAGAAGAAACAATTTTTTCATAAATACGATTTTTTTTAACATATTTAGTTTAACGCATGAATTGCTGCGATACTTACGAGTCCCTCCAGTGGTTTATGATAGTCTATAAGGGTAAATACTTCGGTTGACCATTAAGTTCAACCGATGCACGCCATATCCACTGCTTTCGGTGCATAAAGGATTGTATCGAGGCAGATGCTATGACATGCATTCCCTTAGTATAACTACTAATACGACCCAGACTTAAAATTTTTTTTTTACATATTAACATTCGTGTGGCTGTGTAAACTTATCCATAAGTAAGCATATTGTAAACCTGCCTTTTGTTGATGTGAACAGCCACACGGAAACTGACGTGACGGATTTAGGAGTATCTCCCACCGTTTTGCCAGGTTTATTTTCCCTTTCAGTATCCTTTTAATTGATATTGATAGATAGTTTTAATATCAGATTTTTTTCTCAGGTAACTAAGCAAGATCCTTAATATTTTTAGCTTAGATTCCTTCATTATTTTCGTCCAACGTATAAAATTTATACGTTTGACATTGATTTCCATGTTATATGGTGTATTCATGTTATTTTTATGTTTACCACGTAACACTTCTTATTTTTTGTATTGCTTGAAAATATCAATTTTTCAACAACTTATAATATATGTTACTGTTTGTCGTTATGTAATATAATTAAAAAGACAATTATTTTATTGTTCAATTGGAATAATAATAAAAAGTAACTATTTAATTTTTAATAAAGAATATTTTACTTAATATATATATTTTCATATTCTCCATATATTGAAACAAAGTTTTTATAAGAACATATTTCTATATATTTCACTTTAGTTTTTTATTATTTTACTTTTATATACAATTTCGTAACCTTGATAAGGTTGTTTATCAAACAAGCACTTCTTGAGACATCCTTGCAATTGTTTGCTCATTCATTTGGTTTACTTAAGTGACCATTCCTTCAAACAATTATTAAATTAATTATAGTTCATGAATCATAAAAGATTCATTACAATTACTTAATCGTTTACTAATTTATTTCTCTCTTTCAATAGAGACGCATTCAAATCCTTAAATAGTTCAAAAGAAAAGTCATTATGGGTAATCACGATTCAAAGATAACAAACCCTAATGCAAATGTTATTAACGAAGTTATCGTTAAAATAGACAATCCAACTTGGTATCTCATTATAATTATTTGTCTATTGATCCTACAAATCCTTATTACGGTCTACCAACTTCATAAAAGATCTTTAAGAAAATCTTACTTTAGGGCAGCTTCCCTGGCTAATAACATAGACAGAGTTTAATAAGATCTCACATAATGATTTCCGAAATACCCAATTCGAATAAAGCCTTGTTCAGAATTTTATTACTTAAACGACGTCAAAGTAACCCCTTACGTAGGGTGTATGGTTCTGAGCTTATGTAATGGCCAGAAATACCCAATTCGGTTAGGTCAACTTACTTCCAATTATATAAAAAAAAATTATCAAATAAAGCTTCCTTTTACTTACCGCACTGCACTAGTCAACTCTCTCTTCCATATATTCATGGAATGGAAAATAATAGTTGAAAGAGCTAGAGCAATAAAAGAGGAATTCCTTAAATCCTATAAATGCTTAAATACTGATAGAGATACTAAACCAGAAACTGTCAATAAGCATATTAACATCCTTGTAAGTCGGCTCGAACAAATAAGAGTTCTATTGAATGTGAACTATAATAGACTAACACAAGCTCATAGAACTGCTGCCGAAGCATTCTTCCAGGAAGTACGTGAAAAATTGATAACAGTTTCATTAAGAAAGGGAATAATTTTCAATATCCCAGAAACCTTGCATGAGAAAATAAATATTGAACCGCTACCCGAGAGTTGTATAAAGACTATAAAAATGCCTCAAACAGTGGTTGAATTTTTGAACACTGCGTCCAGAATAATACCTGACTTTGACGGAAGTTCGGTAAACTTACAAAGTTTTATTGATGCCCTTAATTTGTTAGATTCAATAAAGGAATCTCATGAGTCTGTTGCCATTAGTCTGATAAAAACAAAACTTAAAGGCACAGCTAGAAACCTTATCTCTACGGAGTCAACTCTCCAACAAATAATTACAAAATTAGAATCCACAGTAAAAGGAGAATCCGTAGACGTGATTATAGCCAGACTAATGAATATAAGACAATCAGGCAAGAATGCCAATACATATGCAAATGAGATAGAAGATCTCGGAAAGAAATTGGAGACCGCCTATATTACAGACGGTCTACCAAATAATACAGCTTCCAAATATGCAACACGTTCCGCAGTGGCAGCGATCGTGAAAAATGCATCCAATGAAAGGGTTAAACTGATTATGGAATCAGGTACCTTCTCAGATATGAATCAAGTAATGACTAAATTTATAAGTAGTTGTACCGACGCGTACGGTCAACCAAATTCCGTGCTGGCATTTAATAATAATCGCCGCAACAATAAAAATTTTACTAATAATACCAATAATAATTTTTCTAATAGTCAACGTACCAGAAACAACAGACCAAATTACCCTGAAGAAAACAGAAATGCAAATAATACATATAGAAACCGGAACAATTTCCGTGGAAATTATAATTCGGGAAATAGAACCCCAAATAACCATTCAAATTATACTAACAATAGCGGTTCCAATCGCTACAACAATAGGAACAATAACGCCAATGACAGAAATGGTTCAAGACAAAATATACGTTGCTTGTCTGATTCGGGAAACGTACAGAACCCCCTGGGTACTCAATAGGTAATAGAATATACGCTATTAACCTCAGCCTCTACAGCTATCTTTACACCAGAACCTCTATGAATGACTCTAAATCGACTTTCTTGTTAGATACAGGTGCAGATATTTCAGTTGTCAAGCACAATCAAATTCTACACGAACCAATAAATCATCAAAAGCGAACTAACATAAATGGCATTGGACAGGGTTTGATAACGACACTAGGAAAAGTGTCCGCAGATTTGAAAATGGAAGACCTCTTAATAGCACACGATTTTCATGTCGTGGATGATAATTTTCCAATCGAAGCAGATGGAATAATAGGTATGGACTTTATTCGAAAATACAATTGTATTTTAAATTTTGAAGGTACTCAAGATTGGATTACCTTACGTACAAGCGATGTTCCATATGATATAGCAATACCATTGCGAAATGGTCCGCATATCAATTCCATATCATTACCTGCAAGGTCAGAAGTAATAAGACCAATAACTTTCGTATCTGCAGAAGATGAGGTACTAATACCTCAACAAACCATTCAAACAGGCATTTATATTGCCAATACAATAACGTCCAAGTCAAATCCATTAGTTAAAATAGTCAATACTACAGACAAAGACGTTGTCATTAATAATCTCCAAGTAAAGTCAGAAAATCTTAACGACTATCAGATTGGATGCAATAACACCAACGGAAAGTCAAAAACTAATAAAGAAAAATTGACAAAGTTGTCTGATAATTTTCCAGATTTCGCTCGGAAAGACTTAAGAGCATTATGTTCTGAATTCATTGACATATTCGCTTTAGAATCTGAAAAAATAAGCACCAATAATTTTTATAAGCAAAAGCTAAGACTTCATGATATGCAACCGGTGTACATGAAGAATTATAGAATTCCTCACGCTCATAAGGAGGAAGTTAATAAACAAGTTGATAAGTTGATAAATGACGAAATAATTGAACCGTCAATTTCGGAATATAATAGTCCAATTTTAATAGTGCCGAAAAAATCATTACCAGGTACAAATCAGAAGAGATGGAGATTAGTGGTTGATTATAGGGGAATAAATAAGAAAGTAATAGCTGATAAATTCCCTTTGCCTCGCATAGATGACATACTTGACCAATTAGGTCGAGCTAAATTCTTTTCATGCCTGGACTTGGTCTCAGGATTTCATCAAATTGAACTAGAAGAAGAATCTAGAGATATAACGTCCTTTTCAACAGAAAAGGGTTCTTTTCGATTTAAAAGACTACCATATGGTATAAAAATTGCCCCAAATTCATTTCAAAGAATGATGTCCTTAGCCTTTTCAGGACTATCACCAACCCAAGCTTTCGTATACATGGATGATTTAGTAGTAATAGGTTGTTCATCAGAACACATGCTACAGAATTTAAGACAAGTTTTCAATATTTGTAGAAAATACAATCTCAAACTACACCCAGATAAATGTGCATTTTTCTGTCGTGAAGTAACATTTCTGGGTCATAAATGCACCGATAAAGGCATTCTACCTGACGATAGTAAATTTTCAATTGTAAAAAATTACCCCACACCTAAAAATGGTGATGAAGCAAAACGCTTCGTAGCTTTCTGTAATTATTACAGAAGATTCATTCCTAACTTCGCTGAGTCGTCAAGACATATAACCAGATTGTCTAGAAAGGGTGTCACATTCGAATGGACTGAACAGTGTGAGAAAGCATTTCAGTATCTCAAAAATCAACTGTTGAGCCCAAAAATCCTTCAATATCCAGACTTTTCTAAAGAATTTTGTATAACAACAGACGCTAGCAAACATGTTTGCGGAGCTGTCTTAAGTCAGGAAAAGCAGGGTATACATTTGCCAATCGCCTACGCATCCAGATCCTTTACAAAAGGTGAAAGCAACAAATCCACAATAGAGCAGGAATTAACTGCAATTCATTGGGCAATACAATATTTCAGACCATATATATACGGTAGAAAGTTTGTGATTAAGAGTGATCACAGACCCCTTTCATATCTCTTTTCTTTAAAAAATCCGTCGTCTAAATTAACACGCATGAGGCTAGACCTAGAGGAGTACGATTTCGTAGTGGAGTACATTAGGGGAAGAGAAAACTATGTGGCAGACGCGCTGTCACGTATCGAGATCGACGATATTAAAAATATTGAGGTAAATAAAATACTGAAGGTCACTACCAGACTTCAGGCAAAAACTAATAAAAACTGTAATGATAACGAAAAAATACAGTTAAAGCCAAAATCGGTTGAACTAAATGTTTATGAAACAAATAACACACAAGAGCACTTTAAAATGCCACAATTGCATTTTACAAATAATAAAATTATAATTAAACAGGGCAGAAAAATTCTCTCTGAATTTTCGTTGAGGGACATGATTGTTAATAGAAATGTCGACTTAGGTCACCTCTTTCTAAAGCTTGAAAAAATAGCTGATAAGATGGGCCTTACAACCATGCGACTACCCTTCGATGATAGTCTGCTTAAATTCCTAGGTACAGATATAGAATCTTTTAAAAATAAAGGCAATGGAATCTTAAGAGATTCGCCATTGATAATAGTGCTCACACCTAAATTAAAGAAAATTTTCACCGATGCCGAAAAATTACAAATCATGCAGAAATATCATGATGATCCTATCTTTGGAGGACATCCGGGAATAACCCGCATGATAAAGAAAATTAGACTTCAATATCATTGGAATGGAATGACTAGAGATATAGCACGTTATGTAAAACGGTGCAAAGCTTGCCAAGCAAATAAAATTGTTGTCAAGGGTAAAGAACCATTCATTATAACGCCTACCCCGTTAAAAGCATTTGACAGAGTAATTGTAGATACAATTGGACCTTTGCCAAGATCCGAGTCACAAAATGAATATGCTGTCACTATGATTTGCGACCTGACCAAATATTTAGTAGCAATACCCATCCAAGACAAATCTGCCAAAAGCGTTGCTAAAGCAATCATGGAAGGTTTCGTTTTGACATATGGTCCTATGAATACTATACTTACGGACATGGGTACAGAGTACATGAATCGCGTTTTGACAGAGTTGTGTTCATTGATGAATATAGAGAAAATAAATTCTACCGCGTATCATCATCAAACACTGGGTACTGTCGAGAGATCACACAGAACATTTAATGAGTACCTACGGGCATATATTTCATCAGATAAATCAGATTGGGACTTGTGGTTGAAATACTTTGTGTATTGTTACAACACAACCCCATCCACTGCTCACGGTTACTGTCCATTTGAACTCATTTATGGAAAAATCCCACAAACTCTAGCTTGTACAGAAGAAAACATTATAGACCCGTTGTACAATGCAGATTCCTATGAAAAAGAAGTCAAGTTTAAACTTCAAGTAGCGCAACGAAGAGCAGCCAATATCATAGAAAATGCTAAATTTTCAAGACAGCAAAACTCTAATAAAAGGACAAATCCAAAATTGATATCTCTAGATGATCTCGTACTAGTCCGCAATGATGCAGGACATAAATTAGACATGGTCTATAAAGGACCATATAAAGTAATACGCCTGGATGACATCCTAAATAATGTCGAAATGTTGGATACGGACGGAAGATTAATTAAGGTCCATAGGGACAGAGTGAAGAAATTCACTCCAGAATGATTATTCCTCCGGAAATCCAAAACCTTTGAAAACATTTTCCTTTTGTTGAACTTAATAACAAAGGAAGCCATTAACTTAAAATATATGTAAATAAACTGAAGGTGCTTAGTACCTGCTCGCTTTGCTTTGTCATTGTACAATTATAACAATCGTTTTCAAGTTATGTCTCATACAATCCAATTATTCATTTTGCGGATTTTTGAAACATCTGCATATGATTTTTCCCTTGAAATAGTAGTTTTTTTATAAAATATCACAATTTTGAATTCCATTGTTGTTTATGTTTGTTATTGGGAATTGCCGAATGGATACATTCGAATTCCATCATCCTTTCTTTGATTCATACTTGAATGGAATAAAACTTGGCGGAATAGCAGAGATTATTCCTTCCGTAAAAAGGGTGAGGTGGCACTGAACTGTGGTCACTGAGCACTCCCCTCAGACAGAGAAATTTCTTTTTTTATTTGTTTTTTGTTTTAAATTACTTATACTTATATTTAAATCACGTTGTTTACCTATGCATAAGCTTAGAATAGATTTTTCATATACAGGACCCCTCTCGCGAGAAACCTCCACCTGTCTCTGAAATTACTATAACTTAAGAATGATCAATTTTTGTGTAGTGATCATTCTTTCGAAAAAGGGAGGTGTAGTGTGTTTGGCTATTCGTTGTTACCATGCCTTCTGCTGGTAACATCATTTGTTTATTTTCCGTCCACATACTTATGTGTGACTCAAATTGTAATTTAATAGCCCACACGAGCAGTGCTATTGGTATGCATGTATTTATGCATACCATTCACTTTCTCACGATAGCGTAAGTTATTTTTAAGTACTTTGTGTTTTAGATATAGAGAATAATTATTATGAAGACAGAGTCAAAACTAAGTAGTCGCACAAGCGGCTACTTAATAAATAAAACAAACATTTAATAATAATCCTGAAAATAAACGTTTTTAAATATTACATTAGTTTAGATAAAAAACTGGACTTCAGGTGCCATATAACTTCGACGATTAACAAAGCTAATGGTGTTCTGGGTTTTCTTGAACGCTGGGCTAAGGAGTTCTCTGACCCTTACACAACCAAGATGTAATTTACTACTTTAGTTCGCCCAATACTTGAATACGGATCTGTTGTATGGGACCCACAATATCTTTCACATTCAAATAAAATAGAGTCAGTACAAGTGCAATTCTTATTATTTTGTCTTCGTGGTCTTTCTTGGAACTCTAATATAAGATTACCATTTTACGAGAGACGCCTAGGACTTATTAAGCTTCCAACCTTAAGGAGCCATCGGCAAATGCTAAATGTTACCTTTCTGCTGTAATTAATAAACGGCTGCATCACATCTCAATTTCTCCTCAGCAAAGTAAACTTGAATAAACCCAATCGCCCAACAAGGTATTGTAGCTTCTTGAGAATTAAGTTTTACACTACAAACTATAGTAACTTCGATCCCTTACGGAGAATTTGCAGTGATTTTAATAGACTTTACCCTTGTATCGATTTCAACAAAAGTATAGATGTCGTAAAAAATTATATAATTTTACATCTAAACTCATTACAAAATTGATTATAAAGAAATGTTTAATTTGTTAAATCGACATTTGTTAAAGCCATATTTTTTGTTTTTGCTGTAATTTGTCTTGTTACTATTAAAACAAAGCTTTATAGATTCCATTTTTTATGTGAATAATTATGTATTCTAGAGTTTCTTCCAGGCAAAGGGTCAGAGAAGAAATGGGTTGCCTGAAAGGAAACTTTAATTCCGACAACTCACAATATGAGTTGTTGCAATTAAGGGTAAGTAGGGATGAATGAGTTGGGGTTTCTGTGGGCTGGTTAGGAATTGAGAGGCTCACCTTTTTTTGACTTTAAGCAAAGAAGTTGAATCGGTAGGTATGTAACGTTAAAATAAATTTTATGCAATAATTAATTTGGTTTGTTACTGGGTAATTTTCCTTTTTTCAGTTGGAGTTTGTATGCATTTAGTTGACAGAATTCAATGGTTGGTAAGTATGTTTGTTTCATTGGTAAGTATATAGTGTTATTTAATTTTAAGTATTTAATATTCTTTACATACATAGGTATAAATGTTCACAGTTATTTAATTTTCTTTACATAGGTATAAATTTCTTTAATTAGGTATAAGTTTGTGTTCACAAGTATTTACTTTTCTTTACGTAGGTATAAATTTATTTAATTAGGTATAAGTTTATGTTCACAAGTATTTACTTTTCTTTACGTAGGTATAAATTTCTTTAATTAGGTATAAGTTTTTGTTCACAAAGTGATTTTTAAGTGTACTGCTTCGTGGGGAGGCCGATAGACGAATGTAAGTCAAATTAAATTTGCGCTAAACACTAGCGTGTAGCATTTTCTCGCTACGATTGTTTTTTTGTTTATTCGTTTGTTTTCCGCCGCTGCCAGATTACTGTTTAGCGGCCTCGAGCAGATTACTGTTTAGTCTGAACGCATAGTATGCTGGCTAAAGACCTGATTGCTTCGACGATTACGTTGGATACATTGGATGATTGGCGACTACTGGTTGCCTCTGCTGTGGATTTGGTTTTGTTTCGGCATTCATTTGATATTTGCGGAAGTTTCTTCGGTTTGATGGGTCGGTTTTTCTGTTTTCGTTTTCGATCACTGGTTAGATGTAGTAGTGTGTTGTGATATCCATCACACCGTTTGCAGGTATCAAGGGACGAACATGCTCTCACTTCGTGACTTCTCGCTAAGCAGTTGCTGCAGCAGCGATGTTGCTCTACTACGGCTTTCCTTCGTTTGATGGTCATGTTTAAAAACTTGTAACACACCCGTAGTCCATGGAAAGTTTTGCACAGCACACATTTGTAGAAGCCATTACCTCGCCTTTTCATTTTGAGTTTTTTGATTTCCGCTGGGCGCGTGGCTGCTAATCTTCGGTTTTGTCTAACATAAATATATGGAAATTAATTAGCAAGTGAATGTTTTATACTTGGATAATTGTGATAACGTAAATGAGCGGTAGGAATCATGCCTGAACATTGCTACATCTAATCTCATTTCCTCGTTTTGATAGCATATGTTTGGGTTTTAAGTTCACACTAATCTGTTGTATCGGTTAGATAAAGGTTAAATGGATATCAAGATTTTATATTTTTTTTATTAATTGTCCTCCTTTAGAAAAGGAAGCACACATACTTTAACAATTGGCCGGGTTATGAGACCCGTGGAAGTGCGTATGTCGATAATGCGAACCATTCCATCTGCTCCTGGATAGGTCTTTTCCACGCGGCCTAACCGCCATTCGTGAGGTGGCAGCAAATCATCTTTTACTACTACAAGATCACCGGTTTGAAGGTTTTGGACGGGATTCTTCCATTTATAGCGCCGGTGAAGCGACTTAAGATAATCTTCTTTCCATCGGATAGCAAATTGATGATGCAATGCCTTTAACTTCTCCCATCTGTTGATGACCGACATGTCCGAACAATTCTTTTCTGGAAACGCCATTAATGGAGATCCCCTCAAGAAGTGTCCAGGAGTGAGAGCTGTCAGGTCTGAAGGATCCTCTGACAGCGCAGAAATTGGACGCGAATTCAGAATGCCTTCTATTCGGGCTAAAAGAGTAGAGAATTCTTCGAAATTAAACCTTTGAGCTCCTGCTACTCTTTTGAAATGGAATTTAAAACTCTTGACAGCAGCTTCCCATAAGCCGCCCATATGTGGTGCATGTGGTGATATAAATTTCCATTCAAACCCGTGAGATATGCATTTCTGAGCAATGTGTTGCGATGCGTGATTGATAAACTTGGACAATTCTCGCTTCAGTTCTCGACTCGCACCAAGAAAATTCCTGCCATTGTCAGACATAACCCTGTGGGGGAGGCCCCGCCTCCCAACAAATCGTGTAAACGCTGCTTGGAAGGCCTTCGCAGATAAATCAGAGCATGCTTCTAAGTGCACGGCTTTCGTACTGAAGCATACGAAGACACAGGCATATCCCTTTATGAAGGTGGATTTACGTAGCGAAGATATTTTGAGATCAAAGGGCCCTGCGAAATCTATTCCAGTTGTGTGAAATGGTGGTGATAGAGTACATCTTGCAGAGGGTAATGACCCCATGATTTGGGAGCAAAGTTGTTGTTTGTAAATTATGCAAATCTTGCATTGTCGAATTATAAATTTTACTCTGGGCTTGAGTCTTGAGACATAAAACTCTGATTGCACCATTCTACATACTAGGCTACATTCTGCATGAGCTAGTAAATCGTGTATGAATTTGAGATATAACTTGCATAGCTGTGAGTTTCCTGGCAGTATCATAGGGAATTTTTCATTGTATGGTAAGGACGCTTGAGCCAGTCGACCATTTACCCTTATAATTGACTCTTTGTCTAGAAAGGGATATAAGTTTGATAATGGGCTCTTGCTGCCGATAGATTGGGAGATACTCAATAACTGGTACTCTTCTCCATAAACTCTTTTTTGTGCCAGCTTAATTAAACGGAACTTTACATACGCCATTTCGGCTTGTGTTAAATTTCCCTGGGAGACTGGAATGACATTTAATGAGGTTTGCGCCTTTGAGCATTTATTGACAAAGCGAAATATGTAGCATATAACCCGTAACGCTCTGTTGTACGGGGAAAACCTACATAGAATGTCATCTGAATTAACCTCTGCATGTAGAGTTTGAATTTTATTCTCTACACTTCGAGCTAAATTGAGTGGATTTCGTTTTGGCCATTCTGATTTTTGGTTTTTTAACCATGAAGGTCCTTGCCACCAGAGTGAGTTGGTAACGAGATCCTGGGGCCTGCAGCCACGTGTACCTAAGTCCGCTGGGTTGTCATGGCTAGGGACATGATGCCATAAAGCATCAGCACTATGAGCATGTATTTTAGATATCCGATTCGCCACGTAGGTTTCCCATGAGGAGGGGGTTTAGAAAGCCAACCTAAGACTATGGCAAAATCGGTCCACAAATGGATTTCAGTGATTTTAAGCTTGAGGGAGGCTATGGTATAATTAACCAGATTTGCTAGTAATACTGCGCCGTTTAATTCTAGGCGTGGGAGACATATAGTCTGTACTGGGGCGACTTTACTTTTCGCTACTAACAAATTGGTAAAACTTACTTTTGAAGAGGTTTCACATCGAATATATACAGCTGCACAGTATGCTGCTTCCGATGCATCTGAGAACCCGTGTATGGAAACTGAATCCTCTGGCGTGTATTGACACCAGCGTGGGATGGAGATTTCTCCCAGATGCAGAAAGTCATGGATGAGACTACTCCATTTACCTAGAGATGTTGCTGAAATCTCGTCATCCCAGTCTAGGCCTTCTATCCACAATTGTTGCATAAGAATTTTTGCCCGAATGACTATTGGCGCTAGCCACCCAGCCGGATCAAAGATTTTTGCTACCGAGGAAAGCACCTGTCGCTTGGTGAACCTGCCGGACTGTTCAAAGGGAGAAAAGTTATATCTGAACGTGTCCGTGAGCGCATTCCACCCGATACCGAGAGTTTTGGTAGCACTTGTTGTGGGAGACCTTAGAAACTCTGAGTCATAAAGATCTTCTTTTGGTAAATGAGACAGCAACTGCAGGTTATTTGCTGTTATCTTTTTTAATGGGAACCCAGCTGATTTGAGAGCCTGAATGAGTTAAGTTTGGGAACCCTGAGCTTCTTCTAATGAGTACCCGCCAGATAATATATCATCAACATAGGTTTCATTGCGCAAAATTGAAGATGCTTTGGGGTATGTAGATTCGGAATCGGAAGCAAGTTGGAAAAGGGTCCGAATCGCTAGATAAGGGGCACAGTTAACCCCGAAAGTTACTGTCTTTAACACATAATCTTTTATAGGGCCGTCTGCTTGAGACTGGAATAAAATTCGATGAAAAGGCCTATCATCTGGGTGTATCAGAATTTGACGATACAGATATTAAATCGTTTTGTAGCGTAGGGCCAGTATATAGAACATCATTGAGCGAGAATTGTGATTTCGATTTTCTCGACGCGTTAAACACTACTCGAAGCTTTGTCGTTTTGTGCTCAGGGCGAACGACTGCGTGATGAGGTAAATAGTAAGAACCGTATTTACCGTTAGAGATTAGTTCCCCAGAATTAACTTCTTCCATGTGGTCAAGCGCCAAGTATTCGTTTAAAACTTCTTTGCACTTTTCTTCGAGTTCGGGGTTTTTTAATAAAGTTCTATCTAAACTTGAATATTGGGCTAGTGCAATGAAGCGGGGTGAGCCAAGGAAAGCCTTTTCAGGAAATTCATCTTTAAACGGTAGTCTAACTACATACCTTCCATTACAGTTGCGCAAGGTGGTTTTCGAATACAAATTTTCGCAGAATTCATCCTCTGCTGATTTTATTCTGGCGCCTGGAATTTCTTCTTGCTCCCAAAATTTTCGCAGCGTTTTATTGAGCTCAACATTGTCTGCTACTAAAACAGAAGTTGTAAACGATTGTACAGCTTGAGCTAATATGGGACCACTGAGAACCCATCCGAAGACCACAGATGTTCTTTTTTATTCCATCAATATTGAGAAAGTTCTCATAGTCATTGCCTAGAATAAGATCTATTTGTGATGATTTATTGAAGGTGGGATCAGCTAGATCTAATTCTATGAGTTCCCTTGAGGGCGGAGTTTCGAAATTAAAGGCTGGTAGTCGTTTAGTTACTTGGGGTAATACAATTGCTTTTACCTGTACCCGCAAATTGTATCGTTTTGCGAACAGGGTGAATTCGCATTCTTTATCTGCGTGTTGCGTTTGACCCCCAATCCCTACAATTTCAAAATAAGATTTTTTATATGGAAGCTGGAGACGAGCTCTAATCCGCTCGGTTAAAAAAGTTCTCTGTGAGCCGGGGTCAATTAGAGCTCTAATGGTGAAAACCTCACCTTTGTGCTCAATTTGAGTGAGAGCTGTGCGTAATAGTATATTTCCCGTACTTGTTGAGAAATTGGCTTGAATTTGTTTTGAGGTGCTCGAGATACCGATCGTGCGTCATATTATCTCCAACTTGAGCTACATATGCGGTTGATTCATACGAGCGATCAGAATTTTCTGCCGCTTTTCCTTTTTGCAAATCACCGTACTTATGAGTTGGAATGAGAGGATTTTGCTTCATATGCAATAGAGAATGATGCGCTTTCTTGCAATGTATGCACGTGTGCTTGCTCCCACAGTTCGCCTTCAAATGGGATGAAGCTAGGCAGTTATTACAAAATTTGTTTTTGAAGACGTAATCAACTCTTTGTTGCACACTAAACGCCCTAAACTTAGGACACATTCTTAGGGAATGGTTTTCTGCGCATAGTTTGCAAGACAGCTTACTATAGTTCTCATGAGTCGTATATGTCTGTACATTCGAGAGAGTAGGCTTTGTCAACGTGAAACAACCCTTGGAAGATTTTATACTATGTAAACGCTCTATTGCCTCGTACCTATCAATGAGAAATTGCGACATTTGAGTCCATTTTGGAAGATCTCGAGGACATGTAAGCGACTGCTCCCACAGAGATAGCGTGACATCTGGCAACTTTGTAGATATTAATCGAATAAGTATTGGGTCCCAACTGTCTACTTGTACGCCTAGAGCTTTCAGGGTGGCTAAAGAGTCATTTACCGCTGATTGTATTCGTCGTATAGAGTCACTATCTTCCCCAGTTGCCGCGGGAATATCAAACAATATTTTTATTTGGTTGTCTACCAATACTCGTTTGTTCTCATAGCGGGTTCTTAAAGCATCCCATGCTAACTGAAAATTCTCATGGGACAGTGGGTATCTTTTTACGATATCTCCCGCTTCTCCTCTCGTTTTATTTCGCAGGTGATACAATTTTGTAACGGGGGTGAGTCTTGAGTGATTTATGTACACCGCTGTGAACATGTCACGAAACGAGGGCCATTGTTCATAGCTTCCTTTAAACACTTCAGTGTCGCAAGGCGGAAGTTTTATGCAGTCACCCGAATAATCTTGGTCTGCATTTTGAACGTAATTGACATTTGGAACCGAGTACCGAGAGGATGACTGAAGTGCTGGAATCTGGGGTGACTCTGGTCGTAATGCTTTCAGTAGCTCACTTATCTGGCCGTGACAGTGGAAGTAAGCGGTTACGTGAGCTGCGTAATCGCTTTAAGACGATTGCTTGAATTCAGAATCGACTGAGCCATCATTAGATAGCACGACTTCTTGGTAAGACGCTTCTACTTTTTTATATCTAGATTCTAAATCTCTTAATTTAATTTCCAAAACTGACTCTGATTGCTCTTCTCCTTCAGTATTACTGAATATGTCGCAAAAATGAAGTAAATTCTCGCAATCAAATATGAAGAGATCTTGGAGAGGAGTTACCGTAGATCTCTCGGGGACGGAATGATTTGGTTTGGTAGCCATAGTAGTTGATAACTATTTGCTCTTCTGCTTGAGTAATACGTATTATATAAGTTAACCTTGATTTACGAAAAGTGCTATAAACTTTAAATTTCAATCAACTTTACGCGAGTAGTAAGAAGACTGAGTCAAAAGATACGAAACTCGCAGCAACGTGGCTATATATTTCTCCTGGATTTATCGCAAATATAATTCGGGTTGAATATTAAAAAACAGTGTTCAAAGAAACAAATATCCGTGCTAATTTTACCGGTTACAAGGCATATCCGGTAAGTATTAAACAACTGGAGTATTCTATACAATAGACCAGTTACCGGTTAAAGGGTGAATTTAATATTCTTGATGACAACCACTGGTAAGTATCTGTTATTTCTATTGAGTTCACCATGAATTAGAATTTTTATGGCATTTTAAACTTTTTCTAGGATTTCAGATATATTGTAACAATGGTAACGCTATGCTTTGAAATGTGCACAACGGTAACCTCTTTCATTCGTTGTTGCATCAGCGTTGGAAAGCTGTGGTTTTTCTTTATATTTATTCTTAAGAGAAAATTATTAATAAGCACTATTTGCTGTTATTATTTTGTTGGGTATAATTTGTATACGATTTTATTGTTTATATTTTTGAGAAAGCTTAATTATTTTATTTTCCTCTCTACATACAAGGGTTGGATTATTTATTTCGTGTGAGTTTTAGTGGACTGTATTGAGTATAGGTATAATGTTAATATAGTTATTAAATGCCTATTCTTTGAGGTTTATTTTATCCTTTTAAAAAAAATTTTTTTTGTTTTACTAAATACACATATAAATTTTGCTTTTTATATGTGCTGTGTGTTCCAGCTTTGTGCGATTAAATTATGTACATATAACTTAACACTGTGATTCTTTATTGTCTTTTGGTTTTCTTTTATTTATTCTTTTTCTTCACGAGACTATTATTCGTTTTTAAAGAGATAAAATTATTTACTAAATATGTACATGTGTGAATATATACCGACATGAACTTGCGGGATTTATTTATTATATGTATGTATGTGCATATACGTAATTATATGTATACTTTGTATTTACATAGTATTGCTAAGTTTACTAACCTCTAGCTGTATCCGTATGTACATACATATATACTCTTTCCAGGAATTTCATTTTTACCGTTTTTTAATAATGCAAGTTATCTTATGTTTTTATACCCTCCAACAAAGAATTTGGAGGGTATATTCACTTTGTCATTCCGTTTGTAACGCATCGAAATATCCATCTCAGACCCCATAAAGTATATATATTCTTGATCAGTGATGAAATCTAAGACGAACTGAGCATGTCCGTCCGTCTGTGGAAATCACGACTCAGTCCAAACGAAAAGAGCTAGACTCTTGAAATTTGGCATAAATATATTTTAAAACTTAGAGCAGGTTAAGTTCGAAGATGGGCTAAATCGGGCAAGAGGGAAAAAAGTTCCCCTAAGAAGAACTAAACCAACCCAGAAAAAACAACATAATTTTTAAAGTTGTTTGGTTATTTTGTTAAGCAAATGATATATTTTTATGTCAAATACGGTCCAACGCCTTAAACTTGGAACCATTAAATAAAATAAAAATATTTTTTGACCCCGCCCACTTCAGTGGGCGTTATTATAGGCAAAAATAGCATAAAAATTTAACAAATTGTTTTACTTAAGCCTACATTCCTTAAAAATAACACTTTTAAGCTTTAATGACGAAGCTGAGACGAAACCTGGTACTACTCTGCCCTACCCCCTCCTTCCCCTTCGCCCCCTAAATGACCCTACCAAAAATAAAATGTTTTTTCCCCGCTTCTTCCTTTGCTCCTAAATGACCCTACCAAAAAAAATTTTTTTTTAAATTTTGTATATAATCATCCCAAGCATTTATCTTTAGAGTTTAGACCCTATCAAAAAAAAGAAATTTTAATTTTGTATATAATTATCCCAAGCATTTATTTTTAGAGTTTTATGACAAAGGTGAAATGTTTCCCCCACAGCCCTTGCCAGAGCGACCCCGCCAAAATACAGTCTTTATAGCCTCCAAAGAGAATTGTGATGAAGTCTAAGACGGTCTAGCAATGCCCATACGTTCGTCTGTGGAAAACATGATATTGTATATTTTTGAACCCCGCCCCCTTTAGTGGGCGTTGACGCACGATATTATATAAAGGAACTCTGTCCCACCAAGTTAAACATTTCAAATTCACTTACTAAATATTTGGAGAGTATTTAAGATTCGACCCGGTCGAATATAACGTTTTTACTTGTTTGTTTTGTGTTAGTCAAACGTATGTATGTACATATGTGCATATTAAATTACTAATATTTGTTATGACGAGTTTTATGATTATAATGTACATTCTCACTTTCTTGACTGCTTTTTCCAAATTACCTCATTTTTTAACGTGTTTTGTCCTCTTTGACCTGGGTAGGATTTTACGGTTTTGATGCTTCTTCACTTTTGATGGCTTTAAAGGACCATGAATAATTATGTATTCTAGAGTTTCTTCCAGGCAAAGGGTCAGAGAAGAAATGGGTTGCCTGAAAGGAAACTTTAATTCCGACAACTCACAATATGAGTTGTTGCAATTAAGGGTAAGTAGGGATGAATGAGTTGGGGTTTCTTTGGGCTGGTTAGGAATTGAGAAGCTCACCTTTTTTTGACTTTAAGCAAAGAAGTTGAATCGGTAGGTATGTAACGTTAAAATAAATTTTATTCAATAATTAATTTGGTTTGTTACTGGGTAATTTTCCTTTTTTCAGTTGGAGTTTGTATGCATTTAGTTGACAGAATTCAATGGTTGGTAAGTATGTTTGTTTCATTGGTAAGTATATAGTGTTATTTAATTTTAAGTATTTAATTTTCTTTACATACATAGGTATAAATGTTCACAGTTATTTAATTTTCTTTACATAGGTATAAATTTCTTTAATTAGGTATAAGTTTGTGTTCACAAGTATTTACTTTTCTTTACGTAGGTATAAATTTCTTTAATTAGGTATAAGTTTATGTTCACAAGTATTTACTTTTCTTCACGTACATAGGTATAAATTTCTTAATTAGGTATAAGTTTATGTTCACAAGCAAAGTATATCTATATCAAGTAGTCGCAAGAGTACAAGAATACAAAATTACAAAAACCACCGTACATTTTGTTTGTGTAAATTTAATATCTTATGTCAGAAATTTTCTTTTATTTTATTTTGTTCACAATTATTTCCAAAAATTTAAATACTTTTCGCATAGAACTTTTTTAAAACAATTTATTTTTGTTACTTTTTTTAAACAATACACTTTTTCACAAAAATCTTTTCCACAACAATTCTTTTTTGCTACTTTTGTTGAATTAATAATGTTTTTCACAATTTTATAAAATTATTTTTTCAACGAACAAACAAATATGGATCGCTACAAAAGTAAACAAATTTTGACATACGTTCATGTAAAAACTGAAAAAAATGTTACTCAGCTGGGCTCTTGCATATACTTGATATAGATATACTTTGTTCACAAGTATTTACTTTTCTTTACGTAGGTATAAATTTCTTTAATTAGGTATAAGTTTATGTTCACAAGTATTTTCTTTTCTTTACGTAGGTATAAATTTCTTTAATTAGGTATAAGTTTTTGTTCACAAAGTGATTTTTAAGTGTACTGCTTCGTGGGGAGGCCGATTGACGAATGTAAGTCAAATTAAATTTGCGCTAAACACTAGTGTGTAGCATTTTCTCGCTACGATAGTTTTTTTTTGTTTATTCGTTTGTTTTCCGCCGTTGCTAGATGTTTGCTATTTGTCCAAAGTAACTTTGGACAATATGTATGTACTTATCATATCTGAAACATTGTTATATTTTAATTGTATCAGTCTGTAAGGATTAATCCATAGACTAAATAGATAAATAAAAATGCCGACAAATATCAAAGCTTATTAAGTTTTATACATCCAACCGCGTATTTTTTGGGCGAATAATCAGTGCTATGCTCCAGCAAACAATCATTCTTTTATATATTTTTTTGCTTGAATGGAAAACATAAGAAATTATTGTCCTACCTTTTTTATTTATTTATTTTTTTCATTTGACTGTTTGCTTAGAAAAAATTTTATTTTTACTACCTATATCTCATTGTCGAATGAATTCTTTCTTTCGTACAAATATATATAAAACAAACAAAAATATTATAAATTGTTTTTGTTTCATATGTATTTATACGAAAGAAAGAATTCATTCGACAATGAGAAATAGGCTGTTAATTAATAATTTTACGTAATCACCGTTCTTTTTCAACTTAGAAAATATTGGTACTTATGTGTAAATACATATATAATGCACCATTATCTTTCAAACACTTGGGTTTTTGTTTGGTGGGTAACTCGCAAGCTCAACACATACGCAATTTACCAATCCATTGACGGTGCCCACCACTGATGGATACAAATGTTATATATGTATAAACACATATGTAAATTTTTATTGAAATCGCAAAATAATATAAAAGAAAAATAAACTTTTCATTTATTAAAAATAGCTTAACAGTTATGAATAAAATATTTCAATTTTGAAATAAGGAGATCATTAACTTCACAAAACACTTTTTTAAATTTAATTAAATTTCTTCAATGTCTAACTTCATATTCTCTAATTGTAGTTCCTTGTGACTTACAGCAATTTTACCAATTCTAGATGATGTCTTTATATTTCAAGGATTTCTGTTTTCTTTAAAATAGCAAACTCTTTCCATATTTTCGTAAATATATTACAAATATGTGGTTTGTTCTTTCATATTCTTCCTAATTTCTTGAGTAGACATTTTAGGAGTAAAAGGAGATGAAGATAGATATGTTAGTTTTTCACTCTGCATAACATTTCAATCAGATATCGTAGAGTGTTCTATTTGTATATCATAGTGTAATTTAATATTTCCTTTTGACTGAACGCCAAAAAAATTTGCTCCTGAAACACCATCGACTACGTGGAATATATTTAAAATTACAGCCAATTGCTCTTCAACTGGCGATAAAAAGTGCTGCTGATATTGTCTCCCTCCCGTCTTTTTCAATGACATCTTGTATTCAGATAACCTTGTTTTTATGTTGCGTCTCCAGTCACACCAAATCTAGCTAACACAAATAATTTTAAACGAGTAGAAAACACTGTGTGCAGAAGTTTATACCATTTTCCAGTTAGCAATATTTCTAGTGGGCGGTCCACTGGTATTGAGCTGGTTGGTTATATCACTCCACAATTGGTCTAGCTTGACCCTATGACCTTTGTAAAGGTCTCTTGCGATGTCTGGATGTGTTTCCATAACTTCCAGATATATTTTACATTGGCCTACTGAGTTTTGTGGCGCCCTTAAAATGAAATCTAGATATGTATGTAAACTATTCAACTAGGGGCACTACTACACATTCAATATTGTATATTGAACGCGATCCAGTATCGCGATATTTATTGAACGTGTAGCACGCAGTATTGATGGATCGCGATCCATATCGCAGAATGGCCTAAAATATGAAATCCAGATCGCGGATCGCGTGAGAAATATTGAACGTGTAGCATTTTCATGATATTATATCGCGATACGTTAACCCTTAATAGGCTGCTGGTCCCGTTAGGAACCAACCAGGTATTTGTTAAATTTTTCAGGTAAATAGAAATTGCGAATTGTTGTAGAGTAAAATATGTTTACAATTGAAAGTTTTATGACATTGATTTTTTCCCGGCCAAAAGAAAAAATAAGGCTATTAAGGGTTAATAAGAAGTGAAATAAAACAAACATAATAAAAGTCGCAGTGCAAAAAATTTAACAAATAAAAAGTAAAAAAGTTTATTACATTTGTGTAAAGTTTGTTTTAAAGGGGTAATGGCAGAAGATAGCGAAAGCGAGTGGGTTCTGCCGGTGGAATCGGAATTAAGGACCGAAAAAATTATTTTGAAAGACTTCATTTTTAATTTGGAGGCATTGCCGGAGTTGTAGGAATCGTCGGCTAAAGCTTTTTTTTTTTTGTTTTCTCACTACATTTTTTTAAAAAATGATCCGCACAGCACAAAAATAACGTAAATACTGACGCGATATATATTGAACATGTAGCATACGTTCATGATCCATCAATACATTCAAATGGATCGCGATCCAAATATTACAATATATGTATACTGAACGTGTAGCAGTTTGTATAAGTATGTTTATTTACATTTGTTTTCCAAATGAAATTATAAGGTTTTTGCACTTTCTTTTGTATGTACGATATATGAGTATTGACGGCAAATGTGTATAATTATTTAGGGATGCTACATGCAATTACTTACGAGTAATCGGTAGCTGACATCATAGGTACCCGGTCTGAAATAAGTTCTTGAATGATTCTTTAACTTTCGTGAATGTTTCAATTTTATCAATGACTTATTTATACGCTTTAGTACACACATATTAGTGGGTGCTGTTGGCTGAAGTAGTAGAACACAAGACTATGAAGCGGAGGGTCGTGAGTTCGAGCCCTCACTGAGTCATGAAATATTGTGTTGAATTCTTCTGAACAGCATTAGTGTGTGGTTGTGTTAGTTGTTGCCAGCCTGTTTCAATGATGAAGGCATAGTCACTGATCACCGAACATAATTGGCAGCGACTGACACTATCATGTACTAAAAGCAGAGTAACAGCACCCACCTTCGTCGGTCCTGTAGCAAAAATTAGCCGGCGAAGTAAAAGGTTGAAATAGCTTCAAAAACAACTGTCTATCTTCTCATCTTTCCTAATCTGTCACCTCAATACTATTACCTCGTTTTCAGTTCCGGCGCGATGCATTGCATATATAGGGCTCGTCCCCCGAGTGCTGGTCCAAGATAAACAAAAACAAATATATACATTTGCATATACTTCCAAATATTAATATCAAAAGTTGAATAATAAACTGTGGTAGTAAAAAGCGTATAAGAATTAATAAAAATTTGGCCTTATTCAATGAAATCATGTTTATAAAAATTCTTGGAATAATTTTTTATAAAATTAATATATATATAAAAGTTTTTAATATCTTTTATTCGACATATTGCCTCAATTAAATTAGTGTTTTTATTTTTGCTATCTGGTCAAGTATGTCTATATGTATGGATTCATATCGAATAAAATCTGTTTGTTGTGGTTTCTAAAATTTCAAATCCTATGATTTTGCTTGTGTAATCCTCTATACATTTTTGGGAGTCTATATAGAAGCTGAGATGTTTTGTTATTTTGGAATTAAGTTAAGGCCTACTGATTATTTGGTGTAAAAACCAATGAAATCCAGGCATATAGACATACTTGACCACATAACAAACAAAATCATACATATATTCGAGTATAAATATTTTGCGATTCTAAAATTACATCTTTCTTCTTCAAAGGCAAAGGATATGAAGTTTACTACCAATTTGAATGCAGTCTGTCTTACATGTGTCAATTAAAGTGAGTTTTGAAAAGTAGTTTGTGTTATCAACCTGAAACCAATAAATTGAAATTGTGGCTGTAGTGTAAGCCCAGCGATTTTTTCCTGTTTTTTATTTTTTAATATATCATTAGGCAACCCACGACCTTGACTCATATTCATCTCGTAACACCTTATGTACAGCGTTACACAGTATTTTCTTTAAGCCGCATAGTTAAGGCATAAACCTAATTTTTAATTATTTTTTTTTTATACAAAGAAAGTACTGCATTGCATCTAAACCGCAATAGCTTAGTCGAGACAAGAGCCTAAACATAGAATGATTGTATCCTACATAGCGTTACCGTTTCATATTGAATCAAATTGCATGTTTGTTGTAACCAGCTATTAACAATATATATGTATATATATATATATATACATATATATTGTATACATGTATATATACATATATATATTTTATAAATATATATATATATATATATATATAATATATATATATATATACATAATATATATATATATATATATATATATAAATATATATATATATATATATATATATATATATATATATATATAAATATATATATATATATATATATATATATATATATATATATATATATATATAATATATATATTTATATATATATATATATATATATATATATATATAATATATATATATATATATATATATATATATATATATATATATATATATATATATATATATATATATATATATATATATATATATATATGTATATATATATATTTATTTTATTTTATTTATTTATTTAGTCTATGGATTAATCCTTACAGACTGATACAATTAAAATATAACAATTTTTCAGAAATGATAATTACATACATATAAAAATAGAATCTATAAAGATTTGTTGTAATAGTAACAAGACAAATTACAGCAAAAACAAAAAATATGGTTTTAACAAATGTCGATTTAACAAATTAAACATTTATTTATAATTAATTTTGTAACGAGTTAAGATGTAAAATTATATCATTTTTTACGACATCAATACTTTTGTTGAAATCGATACAAGGGTAAAGACTATTAAAATCACTGCAAATTCTCCGAAAGGGATCGAAGTTACTATAGTTTGTAGTGTAAAACTTAATTCTCAAGAAGCTATAATATCTTGTAGGACGATTGGGTATATTCAAGTTTATTTTGCTCACGAGAAATTGAGATGTGACGCAGCCGTTTATTAATTTCAGCAGAAAGGTAACATTTAGCATTTGTCGACGGCTCCTTAAGGTTGGAAGCTTAATAAGTCCTAGGCGTCTCTCGTAAGATGGTAATCTCATATTAGAGTTCCAAGGAAGACCACGAAGACAAAATAATAAGAATTGCACTTGTACTGACTCTATTTTATTTGAATGTGAAAGATATTGTGGGTCCCATACAACAGATCCGTATTCAAGTATTGGGCGAACTAAAGTAGTAAATAACATCTTGGTTGTATAAGGGTCAGAGAACTCCTTAGCCCAGCGTTTAATAAAACCCAGAACACCAGTAGCTTTGTTAATCGTCGAGGTTATATGGCACCTGAAGACCAATTTTTTATCTAAAATAACTCCCAAGTCATTAAATGAATCCACTAGGTCAAGAACAGCATTATTCATTTTATAGAGTCCATTGATTGGTGTTGATCTTGAGAAAATCATATATTTGCACTTTTTCACATTTAGGTCCATTAAATTATTAGCGCACCAAGCGGTTAAGTGTACAATGTCAGCTTGGAGACGCAACTGTTGATCAAAAGAATCAAGCGATAAGAATAACTTTACGTCATCTGCATACATTAGTATATTTGAGTTTTCAACAACGGATGGAAGATCATTAATAAATAAAGTAAATAAAAGTGGGCCGAGATGACTACCCTGAGGCACACCTGATATAACATTTATATCAGTAGAGAGCATATTGCGGAACTTGACACACTGCATTCTGTTCTTCAAATAAGATTCGATCCATTTTATTAGAGACGTTCCAAATCCAATTCGATCAAGCTTATGAATAAGTAAGTTGTGATTCACCTTATCAAAGGTCTTACTAAAATCAAAATAGATGACATCTGTTTGTTTGCCAGTGACAAATCCATCGTTAACTAAGGTTGTTAATTCTAAGAGATTCGTAATAGTTGATCGACCTTTACAGAAACCATGCTGCGCAGAAGAAAGGATAGACGTTGCTTGATAAGACAATGTATCGCATAAGAGTTGCTCAAACAACTTTGGTATAGCGTTCAGTTTAGCTATACCTCTATAATTGGATATATCAGCTTTAGATCCAGATTTGAATAGCGGAATGATGAACGATTTCTTCCAAATTGGAGGAAAGTAACTCAATTTGAGTGATTTGTTGAATAAATAGGTCAATGGAGTGCTTAGTAAATGAGGACAGTAGGTACTACTAGGAATACCATCAGGACCGGGAACATACGAAAGTTTTAGATTTTTCATATAAGTCAAAACAGTTTACTGCTCAATACGGGGTACATTAAAATTCACTGATTCAGGGATATGGTAAGAATATTGCTCTATATTGCTAAACGTAGACGAAGAATAGGTTGATGCAAAAATTCAGCAAACATATTACTTACAACTTTATCATCTGACGACTCATAATCTTTAAACTTCATAACTGAAGGGAAATCTGACACACGCCTCTTCGAGTTGACAAACTTATAAAAAGATTTGGGATCATTTCTTAGGTTATTTTTTATCCTGTTTAAATAAGCACTATAAGCCAGTTGATTAGCAATGGTATATGCAGATCTTGCTGAGGAGTACATGTAATAATTTAGTTGAGATGCATTTTGCTTGTACTTTTTAAATAGTTTACTCTTGCGGTTTTTAAGTCTTGAAAGTTGTTTAGTGTTCCAAGGTGGACCATGGCAGGGGGCAGGTAGTACTCTAGGTATTGAAGATAGGAAGCATTTGTGTAGTATCTGGTAAAATTTTTCGATACTTTTGTCTAAATCATTGCCATAAGATAATTCATTTAACCAGTCGATTTGAGAGAGATCACGTTGAAGTTTAATGTAATTTGTTGACTTAAAACGAAAAATTTTATTTTGCTGAGATGTATTTGACCATCGATGAGGTTGGTAGATATAAGTTAATTCAATCGTAGGATGATAACTATCCTCAGGATTTGAAAGCGGGGGATGCTGCGATATCGAAAAGTCTGACGGTTCATTAACAAATACAAGGTCTAACAATTTATCAGAAGTATTTGTGATGCAGTTGATTTGAAAAAGGCAGCACTCCAGTAAACTGTTATTGAAATACTGAAATAATTACAAAGATTGAAGAGGTGACAAATAATTACAATCAGGCACAGATTTCCAGGACACATTTGGCATATTAAAATCTCCCAGCACAAGTATAATATCATTTGAATTTACTTTATCTGCAATAACATTTATAGCTTTTAGGTAATCCTCATAGATAGAATATTGCGAGTTAGGAGGAATATACAAGCAAATAATATACATAAGCTGTTTATGTATTTTCACTAATACGCATATAAACTCAATGTGCAAAAAATCATGCAGTATAATTTCTTCCGACGAAAACATAGTTGAGACAGCAATTAAAACACCACCACCCGATTTTTTACAATGTTATTGGCTGTTTGACAACTTTCTCTATCTTTTCTGAAAATTTGGTATCTGGAACACATAATTTCGGTATTATTAATTTTACCACTAAGCCAGGTTTCAGTGAATGCTATAATATCGTTGTCATATCCAAAGCTGTTTCGGTAAATCGATGACAATTTTGAATTAATACCTCTGACATTTTGGTATAAAATAGATATTAGTTTTTTGGGTTGGGATGCACTAAATTAGGCAAGCGAGCATTATTATCATCTTTATAAGTGAATTCACGTACTAAAGCATTCTTAGGCCAAAACTCTTGACTAACAATTTGCTGAAACAGTACCTACGGTACAATTATTTTGAATGATGCTCTATTTCTAGAGTTTATTTTAAAAACGAGAATATCCTGTGGTGAGCAATTTGCAAATTTATATATATATATATATATATATATATATATATATATATATATATATATGGCTGCATGCCAATTGACCGTTAGTTTCTGTTTTATACGTTTCATAACTGATTAAACAATAATATTAAAAAAATGTTTATTATTCATATTACATATTTGTTTTTGTGCCACCAAATTACTGAATACTATTGTTTATCATGATATATAAATTTCGGTTATTATTGTCGGGGATGTAATATATTCTTTAATGTGAACAAAACTATTTAAGGTCTCTGCTATTTTGATTTTGGTGGTTTGTAGCATTCTAGAGTTAAAACATGTAAGTGCAACATATTCGGGACTTTTGGCGATTTCTTTTCTGGAAAATATGTAATATTTTGTAACTTTTTATTCTAAAAAACCACTGTTAGGAGCAATTTTAAAATAAACTGCAATTTCCAATAACTTCACTATTTTAAAATGTCATAACGTTACCATTTTCCACTGAAAAATGCAAAAATGTAGCATTCTTTTTAAGAAAAGAAAACAACATTAAGTACGAATTTCGGGCATTAGTACTTCTCTGTTTAAAGATGATTTACTGCCACATAAACTTGTGGAAAAATTACCGACTAATTATATAGTTTGGCTTAGAACTCTGAAGCACATATTTAGCTTTTAGATATTATCTTTAAAAGAATATATATTCCCAGCAAACATAAACTAAAATGTTTCTGTTGCTTGTAACGGCAAAAACAGTTTCAGTTGAAATGCATACTTATAATATTGCTAAATGTTACAAGCAACGCTAGATCAACCTGTCTTGTTGATCGAAACGATTTCCGTATTTTCATTATTAGTTGTCAAGACCTATGAAACACATGGCCACATTAATGAATGAATTCACATAATAATGAATTAACTAAAATCGAAGGCAATAAAATAATAACAATCATAACTAAATCGGGGCGCACGTTTAAAGTAGAAAATACTCTTTACGTTCCGGATTTGAGGTCAAAATTATTATAAGTTGCAAGAGTTATTAACGGTAGCAGTATTGTAGTAAATTTCATTATAAAAGAAGCTATGGTAAGAAATCCTAGAGCTGGAGGGAGATTACTTCTTACAAAACGAGAAAGAAAGTGATACTACGTTGAAGAAGTAATATAAAAATGCAAGGCAGCAGAGTTATCAGGTATACAAGAATGGCATTAACGTTATGGACAATTAAATGAAAGCGCCTTGAACAATTTATTATGGAAGCAAAACGAAAATGGGGTTAAATTTTATTATTAATAATATACTTATTAAAACTTTGTGAGGTGTGCAATTTTTTTCAAATCTACAATGTAGTTCTAAAGCTAAGATCACACTATCGGTGCAATGTACCGATTTTCGTCGGCTCACCGCAATAAAGTCATAAGTACTAAACCAAAACTGCATTATTTCTCAATTAATTCTGGAATAAGTATAAATGGCTTTATTACCAATGCAGTGTGGTGCAATTATTCCCTTATGTTTCCATTAGTTGATAAATAAGGCAAATTTAGCTTATTACTTATAACTAGGGCTAGGAATCTCATGCAAATGCATGTTTTCACTGGGCATCATAAAACGGAAACGGTTGAGTTATCTTTGCAAATCGTGAAATTTCTTTTGAAATGGCATTCAATCGTTTTTGCATATTTTGCTAAAAATACTCGTTTTTACATATTTTTGCACATATTTTTCAATAAATGCATGTTTTTTTGTGCATATATTTGCTATTTTGGTTAGCATCCATTTGAAAAAGTAAAACGCTCCTGATACCTAGTGCGACATCTTCTGGTAAGAGTTGACACATAATTTGTTACAAAATATTTGCTGAATCACCCTGTTAAACTCAAAATTTTTATATTTACACAACATTTTTATTGTTTTGTTCGGAAATTCGCTAAAAATTTGTAACTTTACACAACATAACACGTTTTATTTGGAAAGTGGGTTGGTTTTGAGATTTTTTCTGCAAAATTATGGAAATTTGTTTTTTGCTAATTTTTTTGACCTATTTTTTATATAATAATAGAATATTTTTCAAGCTTAAAGAAATAAATAAATATATATATATATATATATATATATATATATGTATATATATATACATATATATATATATATATATATATATATATATATATATATATATATATATATATATATATATATATCATAAAGACCTTAAGCTTGAATAATATTGTATTAAAATTATGGAAATTAACATTTGATAATACTTTCAGAGTACAATGCCGAAAACCAAAGCAACTTTATCTTCAAACATAAATAAATACTGATGATAAACTGATGTTGACTTTCCTTTGTGCTTTGGAATATTTATCATGTCTTTCTGAGATTTAAAAAACAAATTTCGAACAATTAGCATATGAATCTTAATTCAATTTAATATAAATAAATACGTTTCTGCAAAATTTGCAATAAGGCAGTGGGCTGTGAAAGGAAATTTCTAGTTAACCAGCATGTGAAAAGCACGAAACATAAGGAATTGCATGATCGACGCTCTGAAAAAACACAGCCTTTGACTACTACTTCTGTAGCAGCTGGACTTAGCAAATTCTCCATGGATTTATGTGAAGCTTTCATATCAGCAGATATTCCATTGTTTAAGCTCAGCAACCCAAAACTAAGAGATTTTTTGAAAAAATATACTAACGAACTGTATGTTCGCTCATTAAACAAAATCAAAAAAACTTTAACAGATCATTTCCAATGGATTTCCATAGACGAAACCACCGATATCCAGGGGAGGTATATTGCAAATGTTATTGTGGGAATTGTACATGAAAGTGAAGATATGTGCGACAAAAAATTGTTGCTCAATGTCGTAGAAATGAACAAAACTAATCACGCGACAATAGGTCGTGCCTTTGACGACTTTGACAAAAATAAAGTTCTTCTTTTTTTAACTGACGCAGCGCCCTACATGTTAAAAGCGACAAAGGGGTTACACATTTTTTATACGAAGCTATTGCATGTTACTTGTATCCACCGAGTAGCAGAAGAAATTCGAAGTAATTTTATTGAACTGAATTCTCTTATATCACATGGAAAAAAAAAATCTTTTTAGAAGCGCCTTCGCGAGTACAGATTTTTAATGAAAAATTTCCTGGTATTTCGCTTCCTCCAGAGCCAATTATAACAAGATGGGGAACGTAGCTAAATGCTGTCAAATATTATGCCGAGAACATCGAAAAATTTGGCGAAGGAGTAAAGGAGCTTGAGGATTCCGATTCGATATCGGTTAAAAGCGTAAAAGAACTTTTAGGCATGCCGTCTCTCAAATCTCAACTGATTTTTGTACATAGCAATTATGGGTTTTTATGCGAAGTAATAAAAAAATTAGAAGGACGAAATTCTTTGAAAGATTAAAGTCGATTTAATAAATAATACTGTGAAGAAAATAAATGATGTCAATTTGCCAAAAAAATTATTGAAAAATTAAATAATGTTCTCTTGAAGAATAAAGGTTTCCTTGAAATAAGGAAACTTGCAGGAATTTTGAAATTTAATGAAAATTCTTCAGAAACCAATTATACAACAAAAGAAGTGTGTGCTTTTAAATATTCTCCTGTAACATCAGTTGATGTTGAGCGCTCATTTTCTATGTATAAGAACTAATCGGGAAAGCTTTGTGTTTGATAACCTTAAAAAGAACTTTTTTGTTTACGCCAATAACGCAATAAATTAAAATTGATCTCTTATATATAAGTACTTAGTTCCTATAATATTATTTAAATTTAATTTATCTTAATTTTTTGTTGTTGAATTTATTGTTTTGTTTTTCTTTATACTAATTTTATATCTAGAAATGTATATTAAATGAATTGTTTTCTGGGATTTTTTCTTTGCTAAATTACTTGACATTTTTTTTAAATAAAATATTGAAAAAATATTTTTAATTGAATATTTTCCGTGTTTTTAGTGCATATTTTCAAATTTTAAGTGCATGTTTTATGCGCATATATTCGATTTTTTAGTGCATGAGATTCCTTGGCCTACTTATAACTATATTTCAGTGAGTCGACGAAAATCGGTACATTGCGCCGATAGTGTGATCTTAGCTTAAGTTTGCTGAAAAGTGTAACAAGCTCCAATATATGATGACGTATGCTAAATATATGAATTTTTTTTTAATTTTTGGCAAAGTAAAACACATGCCCCAATTCGACATCTTGCATGGGAGCTTGTTGTGTTTGCATACAAAAACACTCGGCTTGATCTTGGAGATTTTTCAGAAGTTTGAACTATTTTATCGAATACGGTATTCGAGTCTTGCATATATATATATATATATATATATATATATATATATATATATATATATATATATATATATATATATATGCATATATATATATATATATATATATATATATATATATACATGTAAGTTAAGGCATTCCTTACTTAAAAGCCACTACTGACAAGACACACGCGCACAATATATTCCCACAAAACTGCAAAGAATTAAGCCGACGTCGCATCCAGACATAACTTTTATTTTATATTTTTTAATGTTCTTAAATTTCACCTAAATATTTTGCAATGCACACAAATTGTTGAAGTTGTGCAACAGGTATTAATAATAATAATTTTGTATCAAAAAGTTAGTTCTAATTCATTCTTGAGAAATAAAGGATGGGCTTCAGCTCAAAAAATATATTTTTTATTATTTAATTAATTTATATATATATATATATATATATATATACATATATATATATATATATATATATATATATATACGTATATATATATATATATATATATATATATATATATATATACGTATATATATATATATATATATATATATATGTATATATATATATATATATATATATATATATATATATATATATATATACGTATATATATATATATATATATATATATATATATATATATATATATATATATATATATATATATATATATATATATATATATATATATGCATACATGTGGAACCGAGCCCAAGATATACGAGCTAGAAAGGGTTAATGCAACAAACAAACAGTTTTAAGTTGATATACGCCGCTCAACCAAGACGCACTTCAAACTGCTTAAAAGAAACATACAAAGTAAATTTAAAAAGAATTAAGAAATAAAGTGTGTTATTTGACTTGCAGCGAAAATCCTACATGGGAACTTAACCGGGATCGACATATTGGTGGTAAACAGTGTTTTGTGCAAAAGTCGAGGAAAAGAAATGTAGATGTTGGAAATTCCTAATAATGGGAAATTGAAAAAAAACTGAACATTAATTGAAGTGATGGCGAGTTAAAATTTATAAAAGAACTTATTAAACTATTTTGCGTTTGGAAAAACTAAAAATGTTAATATTACGTTTTCATTCTCCACATACATAAGTCCACACATTTTTGCGTTTCGGAAACTAAAAATTAAAATGTATAAAAGAACTTATTAAACTATTTTGCGTTTGGAAAAACTAAAAATTTTAATATTACGTTTTCATTCTCCACATACATTTAAGTCGTGATAATGATAATTTGAATTCTGCACACGTAGTTATTAATAGTTTTCTAATAGTGAAAACAATGTCATAAGAATTATTAATAAACATGCAAATAAAACTTAACGAAATAAATAAATTGCAATACCTACATACGTGAAATAAAAGACAAAAATTTAACTTAATTTTGATGTACAATACTGTACCAATATTACACAAAACATAACTGTTACCTAAAAATTAATTGCAAAACATATAAAAAGTAAATAAACGTTTAAAAGAAGACATACATATATTGTAAAAAAACCAAAGTGTAACAAAGAATAGAAAAAAATCAATGAGTGTTCGAACTCACGGGCGATGTGTTAACACCTTTTTATACCCTCCAAAAAAGAATTTGGAGGGTATATTCACTTTGTCATTCCGTTTGTAACGCATCGAAATATCCATCTCAGACCCCATAAAGTATATATATTCTTGATCAGTGATGAAATCTAAGACCAACTGAGCATGTCCGTCCGTCCGTCCGTCCGTCTGTGGAAATCACGATACAGTGCAAACGAAAAGAGCTAGACTCTTGAAATTTGGCATATATTTATTTTAAAACTTAGAGCAGGTTAAGTTCGAAGATGGGCTAAATCGGGCAAGAGGGAAAAAAGTTCCCCTAAGAAGAACTAAACCAACCCAGAAAAAACAACATAATTTTTAAAGTTTTTTGGTTATTTTGTTAAGCAAACGATATATTTTTATGTCTAATACGGTCCAACGCCTTAAACTTGGAGCCATTAAATAAAATAAAAATATTTTTTGACCCCGCCCACTTCAGTGGGCGTTATTATAGGCAAAAATAGCATAAAAATTTAACAAATTGTTTTACTTAAGCCTAAATTCCTTTAAAATAACACTTTTAAGCTTCAATGACGAAGCTGAGACGAATCCTGGTACTACTCTGCCCTACCCCCTCCTTCCCCTTCGTCCCCTAAATGACCCTACCAAAAAAAAAAAATTGTTTTTTAAATTTTGTATATAATCATTCCAAACATTTATCTTTAGAGTTTTATGACTGCCGATTTCTGCCCTACCCCCCCCCCCCCCCTCTTCCTTTGCCCCCTAAATGACCCTACCAAAAAAATTTTTTTTTTGTAAATTTTGTATATAATCATCCCAAGCATTTATCTTTAGAGTTTTATGAATGCCGATTTCTGCCCTACCCCCCCCCCCCCCCCCCTCTTCCCTTGCCCCCAACATGACCCTACCAAAAAAAAAATGTTTTATTAAATTTTGTATATAATCATCCCAAGCATTTATCTTTAGAGTTTTATGACTGCCTGTTGCTGCCCTACCCCCTCCTCCCCCTTTGCCCGCTAAATGACCCTATTAAAAATAAATAAAAATTTATTTTAATTTTGTGCATAATCATCCCAAGCATTTATTTTTAGAGTTTTATGTCTACCTGTTTCTGCCCTACCCCCTCTCCCCCTTTGCCCTCTAAATGACCCTATCAAATAAAACAAATTTTAATTTTGTATATAATTATCCCAAGCATTTATTTTTAGAGTTTTATGACAAAGGTGAAATGTTTCCCCCACAGCCCTTGCTAGAGCGACCCCGCCAAAATACGGTTTTTATACCCTCCAAAGAGAATTGTGATGAAGTCTAAGACGGTCTAGCAATGCCCATACGTTCGTCTGTGGAAAACATGATATTGTATATATTTGAACCCCGCCCCCTTTAGTGGGCGTTGACGTACGATATTATATAAAGGAACTCTGTCCCACCAAGTTAAACATTTCAAATTCACTTACTAAATATTTGGAGGGTATTTAAGATTCGACCCGGTCGAATATAACGTTTTTACTTGTTTATTTATTTTATATTAAAACTACAAAAAACAAAGAGCATTCAAAGCAAGAGACAAATGTACATACATACATTGTTATGTTTGTACATAAGCTACATACGTTGCTGTCTTGCTATCTCATTTTTATATATGTACGTATAATCACGTCACTATTCTCTTTGCTATGCATAAGACAAAACCGAAGATCAACATAAAACACGTTTTTAATATTACTCCAAATTAATACTCCGAATTAAAACACTTAAATCTCCGCTCGCCGATATCCGATCGCCTTAATTTTTGGCCTAAACTCTTCGTCGAAACCCGCACTAGCGTTTTAATCCAAAAATTAATAAAATCGGCTATGAATTTCCGGAGAAAATATCGTGGGAAAATTATATGAAAATCGCCCAATAATCACTTTCAATACCGACTGCCAAGCAACGAACAAACAAACTCTTACACTTACACTTGCGTATGTATTGAAACTGATAGTTTACTGCCCTAGAGGCGCGCGTATAGATGTTAACACATCAAAAAATATATCAATCATAAAATTTAATTCACAATTCTTTATTTAAATAATTATAGTAAAACTTAACAATATTTTTCAGAGTAATATTTTTACAATATATTTACAAAATAGCTCTTAAGATATACTTTTTATACTTATATTGTGTGGTGCTGCAAAATGGATCAGAATGCCTAAAATGAACAAAAAAAAACACTAATAAAACAAGATCTAATAAGTTTTACCCACTATTTTATATTATTTAACTTTACCTTAATTTTTTAGTTTTTGTGAGCAACTTGTAGAGCATTGGGTTTGTCCGTTGTCCACATGGGTGGTGAATTACTTCACTCGTCCGAAAACACTTTGCATGTTACTAATAGATGTAAAAAAACTTATTATTGTAATGATTATGTGTAATATAAAATAATATACTTATGTTCATGTCTTATTTCACTATAAATCAACGGTTTGTTTCTTAATCTTAATTGTATAAGCTTTATTTATTTTCTATAAAAAAATATTAGATGCAAACTGAAATTAAAAACAGAAAGTATTGTCAAAAATTCAACAAATTTCAACTATATGTTCTAATTTGTTAGTGAAATGGTTTTGTATGTATTAGTTTCAGTCGTTCATTTCTTGTAGGGGGGTACTCTACGTTATTAGGGCTGTACCTAAAACTTGTGAAGAATTATATTAATAAAAGAAGATAAAGGAAGAAAGTATTTTGAAATTTGAAGGATTATTTAAACGAAGCTGCTGATTTTATGAAAATAGATAATATGCTACAATTTCGAAATCATATAATTTTATATAAAATATATATTGTTCAATTATATTGTATATTACTAACTTTATAATGTATTATCTGACTTTGGACTGACATGGAATTATTAGAAGTACTAGGACTAACGGTTGAGTAGTTAACGGCCAAATTCAGTGATGCAAGATTAGACGCGGACGGACCGAAGTTAATTCTTTAAGAAAGGGTCATTAAACATTTCTGTATAGCGCACAGAATGTGATGAGGAAGCTTCTAATTTGCCACAGTCGTCGGTTACAGAACATCCGGTACTTTCCACCTTCACCTTAAAAGATATTGAATACACGGTGTCCAAGTTTTCCGGAAAAGGGCAACCCACAATAGGTTCGTGGCTAAGTGACTTCGAAGACTGCGCTTTAACTGTCGGGTGGAATGACCTGCAAAAATATTTTTATGCTCGCCGGCTACTCTCGGGTGCTGCTAAAATATTCTGTAGATGTCATTCGAAAGTTCGGGACTGGTCGTGATTAAAAACAGAGGTAAAGAAAGATTTCGGGACTGAACACTCAGCGATAGAAGTTCATCGGATGCTTAGCAATCGTAGAAAATGCCAAAACGAAAGCTTTATAGAGTGTTTGTATTGCTTAATAGAGATTGGATCCGCTATAGATTTAGATGAGAATAGTCTAGTCGAGTATTTTATTGAAGGGATACCCGAAAATCTTAATAATACAATATATACACTAACTGGTAAAGATAACGTAGAACCACGTAGAGCAATATCTCAAGCAAATAGAATTTTTAAAGACATAATAGTATTTGGTCATGAAGTATCGACCCTAGTAGATACTGGCAGCGATAATAGCTGCATACGTTACGATTCGCTTATGACGATTAACAACGTGACGGTTAGCACAGAGAGAAGAAGAATGGTAGGCATAGGTGGAAAATAAATAGAAATAATAGGGTCCTTTGAGGCTGATGTTATGCTGGATGGGTTAGAGCTACCCATTAGATTCCACGTAACACAAGAGCGGGACATTTTATATGCTGCTGTGTTGGGAAACGATTACCTCGAATACGTAAATATTTTAATCAATGGGGAAGGAGCGAAGTTCTCATTAAAGACTTCGCCAACGGAAGCTATATCGGATGTTGAAAATGAACACGGAGAGGTCCTACAGCAGCTTTATGATATCTCTGTTATCGCCAATGGCTCGATCTACATCACTTGAAGAGCGGCTTCGGTGATGAAATCATATAAATGATAGAGACTTATATACCGGCTAAACCAACATCGTTTCCGGTTAAAATTAAAATTCTACTCAGTGATAGTATACCAGTGCGTGATCACCGCCTTAGGATGTCGTACATCGATCAACAAACTGTCAACCAACAAGTCACAGAATGGTTGGAAGAGGGCATAGTGCGTAAGAGTTGTTCCGAATATTCATCACCCGTTGTATTAGTGTCCAAGAAGGACGGTAGTAATAGGCTGTGTTGTGACTATAGATGCCTAAATGAAAAGGTCATACGCGATAATTTCCCGATGGTAATCATTGATGATGTATTACAGCGCCTACAAGAGGCTAAAGTCTATACAACACTAGATTTGAAGAATGGTTTCTTCCACGTGCCGATCGAAGAAGACAGCAAAAGATTTACCTCTTTCATCACCCATAGAGGACAATTTGAGTTTCAATATGTGCCCTTTGGCATAACTGTTCACCAGCAGTATTTTGCCGCTATGTAATTGTTGTATTTCACGAATTGATGGAACAGTCGTGATATACATGGATGACATAGTGATACCGTCAAGGAGTGAGAAAGAGGGCCTCATCAAATTGAAGAGATTTCTTGAAGTCGCGTCATCAAACGGGCTAAAAATCAAGTGGTGTAAGTGTTAGTTTCTGATGCAGAAGATAACGTTTTTTGGATATGTGCTGGAGAATTCCACCACACGGCCGTCGAAGGAAAAGACCGCAGCTGTAAAAAAGTTCCCATTGCCGAAAGATCACAGAGCAGATGAGAGATTTTTAGGTCTTACTTCATATCTCAGACGCTTCATTAGAAATTACGCTTTGGTAGTAAAACCATTATCGGACTTATTAAAGAAGAATGCAAAGTTTAGAGTGGGCGATGAACAAGTTCTAGCTTTCCATGCCTGGCTAGTCGGAACTAATGTGCTGAATGGCGTGTGTACATGATAGGATTAAAAGTGAACATCGTCACCGATTGTAATGCATTCGCAAGGACGATGAAGAAGAAGAACGTACCTTTGAGATTGTCAAGGTGGGGAATGTTTATGCATGATTATGATTACGTCATCAAACACAGATCTGGTCTTAAGATGCGTCATGTAGATGCCTTAAGCAGAACGTCGTGTCTCATGATGGAAGACTCGTTGCGCCACCGAATAAGAGAAGAACGGTTGAAAGAAGATTGAACTAGGGCGGAGAGCAAAATCCTTGAGACGTAGAGTTATGAAGACTATTATTTGAAACATGGTATCGTCTATAAGGAACTTGTTGTTATACTGGCTGTTACGGAGCGTGAATTAATCGAGATGGCACATAAGCAACGACATTTTGCGACAAAAAGGACGACAGAACTAGTAGAAAGGACTTTCTATATTCATGTATATGTAACGATATTATAAAATAAAGAGCTTTGAATATTAAAATTCAGGTGTGGGGTACACTCACATTTGCCAATAAATAGAGAAGTCAAGCTTTATACATAATTATACTATATATATATATAAAATGGATAAGCGATTGTCTAGACAGGAAACTGTGGACAACCTTCTGGTAGGAGGTATTTTTTTCCTCCATCGGCTTCGATTGCTCAATTACGAACGGTTTATGATGAATTAGAGGCTAGCCGATCTTATATTAATACAGCAATGATCGCCCCTAAAAGAAATCTTGTTGAATTAGCTGATGTGACATCAAGTTTTTTCTACAGATTCCTTACCAATACAAAATGAGAATGTTATTATAACAGTAGATACAACGAATGCTAATGTTATGATGGGCGAAGTTTCGATATTTTCCAATCAATCCACCATAATGACGACCACTCATACTGCTCCGGTGGTTTATGCTAATGTTTTAACCGACGCTGAAAATTCTGATGCCAGTGCATCCGGTGTTGCTATTGTTCAACCAATGGAGGCTGAATTGAAGTCTCTACAGTTGCGTCTACAAATACTTCGCACACAAGAAGAAATTCGTATGATAGAGACGAATTCAAGTAATGTGTATAAACCAACTGAACAGAGACGCTATATGGATTTAAGTGAAATCGATTCAGTGGTTCCAACGTTTAGCGGCGACGACCACTATGATATTGTCAAGCAGTTTATGCAGTTTGAACATTTTACTGATATATGTGGATATTCAGAAAGAGAGAAATGTTTAGGATTATGACGGCTTATTTCAGGAACAGCAAAGAATCACTTATTGAATTTAGGGTCAATGGAATATGAAACAATGAAGTCCAGTTTGCTGCAATTATTTAAACGCACGATTACACGTCGGGAGATTTATTATCAACTTCAGACACGTAAGCTGCAACCAAATGAGTCCTGTCTGAGTTATGTAGTAGCAATGCAGACGATTACAAACAAATCTACCATTGAAGAACAAGAGCTGGTAGATATGATTATGATGGTATATCTGAAACGGGAAATTTGATTACCATTTTGTATGGTGCTAGCTCCATGAACGATCTTATTCGTCGTCTGGACTGTTTTGAGCAAAGGCGTCATCGATCTGCAATGTTTCAGAAAAGTGAACTTGTTTTGAAACAGTCTTGGAAAGGTAGGAATAGTCCTGTTACTCAACACAATGCTCTTAGGGTTGTGGAGGATTCTGTGCGGTGCTATAATTGTTCACAATTCGGGCATTATCAGAGGAAGTGTCCAAAGACCATCCGTCCACCAAATTCTTGTTTTTTGTGCAGTGAAGTGGGACATTATCGGCAAAATTGCTCAAAGAAAAATAACATTGTCGCAGAACTTGTTGAGGGCGAAAAGGAAAAAAATATATTGCCATTAGAGGCTTGGCAGACGGTAAGTGTTGCCTTCATTAATGGAGATAAGTGCACTAATTTAAATCCAATTATATCTCTTTTTGATACCGGTAGTCCAATAAGTTGTGTACAGAAATCTTTGGTGATCTTTGTTATCAATAGTGAAAAGACCGTTTCTTCATTTCGTGGAATAGGAAAGAATAATATAAATACTTTCGGTTTTATTAAATACATGGTGAAATTCAAGGGCTGGGAAGTTACAAATAATATACTTGTTCTACCAGATGATGAAGCGGTTGTACCATTGTTGGTGGGAAGGGATTTATTAACTAAATTTGGCATACTTTTTTGTCAGATACAGAGAAAATATAATAAAAACTCTTTTGAATTTAACTTAGCATTTACAAATGAAAGTAATTGCATGAAAGTCGCAATACACTCACATTTTTTCACTAACACATTCAAACTTATTTTACTTTCCACTCAGCTTCCCCCATTTTTTTCTAGAAAGCAATTTTTTGACACTTTATGAAACTGAAATGACAGAGCGGTAAACACTGTTGCCACTTCACAGACTTATATAAAGTTACAAGATTGTGTTAAAATAATAATTGTTGTAATCCAAGTTATTTTGTATATACATATACATGTATATGAAATTAGTTATAATAATTTTCTTCAAATATACATAAAGAAGACAATTGATGTCTTTTTGTAACAATAATCTCATTAAAAATTAACAATAATAATTATTTCCAACTATTGCCTTATAAATTTGTGTATGTGATTATTTTGGCAATTCTAAAAACAATACAAATGGAGGCAAAATTAAATTATCAAAGCACAATAAAATTAATTAATTTATGTATATCCCAATTTTATGGGATATAAATAATAAATCATACAGGCGAATCCTTTTACATTCTTTTTTTTTATTTTGGCTCTCAATTTCTAATTGTTTGTATATTGATTATTGCATGTATATTGATTATTGTGTATTAAATAAAATCACATTGAGGAATAATTATCCGTTACCAATAATTGGGGATTGTCTTGAATATTTAGGCAACAAGAGTAATTTTAGCACGTTGGATCTGAAGGATAGTTTTCATCAGATTCGTGTTCATACGCATTCTATACCCAATACAGCTTTTATTACACCTTTTGGGCAATATGAGTATTGCGATATGCTTTTTGGTTTAAAAAGCGCTCCGATTGTATTTCAACGCTTTATATGCATGGTATTGAGAAATCTTATAGATAGTAGTAAGATTGTAGTGTACATAGACGATATTGTTATTGCAACAGAAACCCTTGAAGAATATGTGAAGCTTTTATGTGAAGTTTTAGGTCTGTTGAGCAAATTTGGCTTAAAATTAAATTTGGGAATATGTAAGTTTGGATATCGCGAACTGGATTACTTAGGTTATCGCGTAAATTAAATGAGTGTTAGGCGAAATTATGATCACATTAAAACAATACGGGACTTCCCAATAAATCTAAGTGCGAGGGAGGTACAGCAATGCTTAGGACTTTTCTCATACTTCGACGTTTTGCTCCAAATTTTTCGAGAATTGCCAGACCTCTTACAGATCTTACCAAGAAAGAAAATATTTTCGAATATGGACCGATGCTTGTGCGGATGCATTTAAAACTTTAAAAAATAAGTTGATTAATGCTCCTGTTCTATCATTTTATAGTCCTTTCCGCCAAACTGAATTGCATACTGATGCCAGCACACGGGGTTTTAGATATGTACTTTTACAGAAACAAGATGATGGGAAATTCCATCCAGTTGCTTACTATTCGATCCCGATTCCGAGTCAAGATATCAAAGTTTCGAACTGAAAACTTTGGCAATTATATATGCGTTGAACCGGTTTAGAATGTTTCTGGAAGGTATTAAATTTACGATAGCAACTGACTGTAATTCGTTGGGTAGGAAAGTTATTAACCATCGTATTGCACGATGGGCACTAGAGCCTGAGAATTATGATTACGAGATACGACATAGAAAAGGAGATATGATGGCGCATGTGGATGCGTTGAGTCGGGTACCTATCGGTATTATAGACGACGATAATGTCGACTTAAGTATTCAGATTGTTCAGAATAGAGATGAGAAAGTACAAATGCTGCGGAGCAAACTGGAGCAGGCAGAGGTAGAAGGATATTTCTTGGAAAACGGTTTGGTATTTCGGCCCAGAGACAGCTGTATGTACCCTCTGAGATGGAGGAGAATATAATCAGGTTGATACATGAGAAATAAATGCACATAGGGATAGAAAAATGTTTTAATCAGATTCAGAAGCATTATTGGTTTCACAATATGAGAGATAAGATCAGTAATTTTATTCAGAATTGTTGGAAGTGCATTATTTATTCTCGATCGGAGAGTAATAATAGGATGAACCTTTATAATATTGAAAAGAGACCTTTTCGTTTGACATTTTACATATTGATCATTTTGGTCCATTGCCTGCTGTTAACTCAAAGCGTAAGTATGTGTTAGGTTAGGTACCATTTACAAAAGTTGTGAAGTTATATGCAGTGAACTCGCCCGGAACTAAAGAAGTGTGTTGTGCTTTAGAAAAATACTTTGAGAGTTATAGGAGACCTAGGCGTATAAGTGACAGGGGTACTTCTTTTACGTCCAATGATTTTGCAAATTTTCTAGCTGTTCATAGTATTGCTCACGTAAAGGTATCTGTTGCTTCACCACAGTAAAATAGTCAGGTGGAGAGTATTAACCGAGATTTGAGGGCAATGATAGCGAAGATAACCGAGTCAATTAACCACGCTGATTGGGTTTCAATGCTAGCACAAGTTGAGTTTGTCATAAATAATACTACTCATAGCACCACCAAACAAGAATCAAGTGTTATGTTGTTTGGTGTTGAACAGCGTGGAAAGATTTTAGATGAATTGACAGAGCATTTACAGGGAAAAGTTGATCAAAATAGAGTGACTTTAGGAATATAATACAGAATATTTCCGGAAAAATCATGTGGATACTACGTTTGGGGGATATAAGAAACTGATACCTAAATACCGTGGGCCGTATATTGTTAAGAAGTGTATGGGCAACGACGGTTACGAAATTGTTGACGTGGTAACTATGACTATGTAAAAAGATAATATCGACAATGAAGGGATGGATTGAAGTAGTATGGGAAAACTACAATCGAGGTCGATTATATTGTCAGGTTGACCGAGTTGTAATTATTTACATATTTGTAAGGTGTATTGAAATAAGTACTGTAGCTTAAAATACTTCACTCTATCCTGAAGTTATCGAAACGGCCTTTGTTTAAAAAAGACAGTTTTACTGACATATAAATATAAATTATTATTATTGGAAAAACTTTTGAAGTAACGGAATTATAAAATAAAGAGCTTTGAATATGAAAAAACCATATCATTTGTTGATTTTAGAAGGCTCTTTGCTTCTCCTGTAAAAAAACAAAGAGGGTAGTTACGTCCGTTTGCATTTAATATAACGATATATATATATATATATATATATATATATATAGCTACATATATATACATATATACATATATATATATATATATATATATATATATATATATGTATATATGTATATATATGTAGCTATATATATATATATATATATATATATATATATATATATATAGCTACATATATATACATATATACATATATATATATATATATATATATATATATATATAAATTGTTGTTTGCTTTTATTGACCTTTTCTTATATATGTATTTTAGAATGATTGAGCTCGAGGTCGTTTTTGTAAAAATCGTTATAATTTTTCTATTTTATTCTAAAATAGAATAAAATAGAAAAATTATAACGATTTTTACAAAAACGACCTCGAGCTCAATCATTCTAAAATACATATATAAGAAAAGGTCAATAAAAGCAAACAACAATTATAAAAAGATAGCACGTCAATTATGGACTACAGAAGTTTTAAGAAAAATAGCCAAACAAGGAGATGCATCAATCAACTGAAGGGTATTAGAAATAAAATTGTTCAGGCCAAATCCTCAATAACTTTTTTGGTAAGATGTAGAAATGCTGGAATTATCCCAAATTTCATAAGATATTCGACAAAGAATGTCCTAAATATATTTAACAAAGACCGATTACTGGATATCCAACAATCAATTTCCAAATATACGCAGGACTTGCACAACAAAATTTTAAGATTAGCTATTAAGGAAAAACATGAATTATTGAAGCATTTTCAATGGAAAAAGGATATAATTATGAAGGACTTAGAAGGATATTTTACTTTAGAGGAGTTTGTTGAATTCTTGTATTATGAAGAAAATCTGACTAATTCATATAGGAAAAAGGTAAATATAATACATAGAAATAAATTTGAGAAACTAGAAGAAATACAGTTAAAAGAATTAGATATAAAATTTAATAAGAAATGGTTTGTCAATACTACTAATTTAGACATTCCTAAAGACATTCAGTGGATACTTTCACTTGGACAAAAACATGCTTTACCTGTTAAAAAAGGTAAAATTCCTATTTTAAAAATGATTTCAGAGGGAGAAGATTTAGTACGAACTATTAATGGAAGAGAAGAACAAGAAATTGCTAGAAATAGACTAAGAATAAAATAGAAAAATTATAACGATTTTTACAAAAACGACCTCGAGCTCAATCATTCTAAAATACATATATATATATATATAAATATGGTTACATATATACATATTGTAATGAGTTTGAGGGTAGAGAACTTTTGTTTTATTAAATCCGCCTACCCGAAATGTAGCCGGTGCTAATTAACGCCACTGGCTCTAATTTAAAAAACTGGCAAAAAAAAGAAAAAGAATGCTTTTAGTGAATATTAAGGTATAGTGCCGATTTTAGGCTAAACTTAAGATAGATCTCTATTTCATCAAAACAAGGGTTTAAATACTAATATAATGGAATTAAAACATAATTGGGGTATTCACACTGTAGTCATAAGTCATAAAATAGTAGCACGGAAAATATGACTAGTGTGAACAACCCGTCATAACTTAGTATGCTATTTCAAACATCGATCAGCTGATAAGAAAACAACACATTTGTAATTCGATGTTATCAAAGCAAAAGAATAATAAAGTTGTTTGAAAATGCCAAAAAGTCTAAAAACTCTTTTTCTATTTAAAATTATTAAATTTGTCTGCTGGTGCACAAGAATATCTAAATGAATTTGTATGTATAAACTAAAACAGCTGCTACCTTGATATGAGCTGAAAAATTTTTTTCTTACGGAAAAACGTTCAGTGACTATCGCCATGTCTACTAAAGATTTTCAGCCGTTCGACTCAGATCTCTAGAGCTATTTTATGACAAAACAAAAACATACCTGAAAGAGTGCTATTATGTTATGACTTTTTTGAATGCAGCACAACAAGAAATTTTTTAAACTGGTCTAAAATATTATGACTTTATGACAATATAACTAAATAGCACGAAGTGTGAATATCGCAAATATTATTTGCATTCCTTGAAACTAGTCAATAACAATATTAGCAAACTTTCCAATAACTTAATTTAACTCAGCCTAGTAAACATCAACAAATATATTATTTATAATTCCTGTGTGTAATACTTGGTAGATACTCTACACCCTAACCCCTTAGAAAAAAAATCAAAATTTTTTTATTTTTATACCCTACAAAAAAGAATTTGAAGGGTATATTCACTTTGTCATTCCGTTTGTAACGCATCGAAATATCCATCTCAGACCCCATAAAGTATATATATTCTTGATCAGTGGTGAAATCTAAGACGATCTCATCATGTCCGTCCGTCTGTGGAAATCACGATTCAGTCCAAACGAAAAGAGTTAGACTCTTGAAATTTGGTATAAGAATAGATCAGGTTAAGTTCGGAGATGGGCTAAATCGAGCATGAGGGAAAAAACTTCGCCTAAGAAGGACTAAACCAACCGGAAAAAACAACATCATTTTTAAAGTGATATATTTTTATGTCAAATACAGTCCAACGCGTTTAAGTTGGAGCCATAACATAAATAAAAATTATTTTTATTTCTATGATTAATTGACTCATAAATACACTCGACCTTTTTGATAAGCATCACCTTGATTCCCTTTTTTATTTCTGGAACTTCAAAATCTGTAATAAATGAGTTATTATTATGCGGTTCCGTATTAAATAAAAATTTGGGACCATTAAACCAAAATTTGTTTTTAACTAGTTCATCTGCTCTCAATCCTCTCGATATAAGGTCGGCAGGATTTTCCTCTATTATTTACATTAGTATTTGTTTGTATAAAACTAACTCTTGTAAGCGTGTTGGGTCTAGTTTAATCCAGCTTAAAACAATGGTGGAGTCTGAGTAGTAGAAAATATTAGTAAATTCCATCTTAAGACTTTCAATCACCAATCAATCATTAATTCAGATAATAACACCGCTGCACATAGCTCCAATCGTGGAAGTGTAATAACTTTTATAGGAGCAACCTTTGATTTTGACGTTGCCAAATATGAATGCACTTTCCTATGACAATCCACCGATCTTACATATATAACTGCACCATATGCTTTCATGGACGCATCGCAGAATCCATGCAATTCAACGTATGCTGGTTTAACACAAACAAAATGCCTGGGTACTGCTATCTGGTTTAAGAATTTAAGATTATCACTAATAGCCTGCCATTTGCGACCTATCTCTTTAGGAACTTGATGCTCCCAATCGATTTTTAATTTCCACAATTCTTGTAACAAAATCTTCGTACTAACTGTAACAGGTCCTACTAAACCAAGTGGATCAAATAATCCTGAAATTTCCCCTAATATCATTGTTTTTGAAATTTTTTCATTTTTCCATTATAGTTTTTCCATTTAGTTGATCCATTCCTGTATTCCAAATAACGCCAAGTGTTCTAGTGAAGTTAGAGTTGTCAGATTTTATGTCCAGACTTTCCGTTATATTTTCTTCGTTCACTTCATTTAATATTACTTTTTCGTTTGTGCACCACTTTTTTAATGGCATTCCAAATTCCAGCAATATTGCATATAAGTTCCTTCTTAATACTGTAACCTTCTTCAAACAGTCCCCTTCTGTCATTAAATCGTCCATATAAAAATCGTTTTTAATTATTGCCAATTCATCCGGAAATTGGTTTCTTTTCCAATCCGCAATTTTTTCTAAACATTTTACTGCTAAATATGGAGCAGCTGACATACCGTAAGTAACAGTTTTAAGAGCGTATGTTTTTATTTGCTCTGTTTCATTGGAGCGCCAAAATATTAATTGGTATTTTCTATCATTTTCTGACATTCAAATTTGTCTGTACATTTTCTCTATATCCGCTGAAAAAACGTATCTAAGCATCAAATACAATCCTTAATTTTGTAGAAGTGCTTTCTGGTCTAAAAATACAATGATGTGGTAAGTAATATCCTATTGAAGAAACACCTTTTGCTAATTCCATATGATCCATCTCTAAATATTGACGCATAAATGCATGGTATTGTTCTTTCAATTCTGTATTCTTTTGTAATTTTCTCTCCAGAGCAAAAAATCTTCTTTTAGCAATGAGACAGGAATTACCTAATTTATTAATATTATCTTTAAAAGGTAATGTTACTTGAAATTTACCGTCTGCTAATCTTTTTGTATTTTCATCGAATGATTTTTCACATTCTTTCTGAAGGGCTGTTAAGTTATTAACTTTCGGCACTTCTTCTACTTCCCAGAACTTTTCTAATATTTTTTCTGTAGTTGTATCTATCGTTACAACAATCTGCTTTGGTATACTATCATCTAATTGTGTCATGCTATAAGCAACCCATCCTAATTTTGTATTTTGTAATTTTGTTTTAGTTTTGGGGTCCTGTAATTTTCCATTGCATATAAGATCAAATACAAATTCATTTGATAGGAGCATGTCAACTCCTTTCGGAATGTTATATTTTGGATCTGCTAGCTTAACGCTATTTGGAAAAGTTCCTGGTAACATTTTTGACGTTAGACACAATTTTATCTACATAGTACTGCTGCATTTAAAAAAGTTTTGTACTTAGTTACCTTTGATTTCATATTAATGAAAATTTGTTCGCGTATGGGTCATTTTTTCATTTGTAATCCCTCTATATTTTTATTTACCTTCATAACATTAGGTAAATTTTATTTGTTTTTCAACTCTTTTGTTACTAGATTTATCTGAGAACCTCCATCTAGTAATACACGACAATCTATCCATTTATTGTCTCCTGTTTTAACCTGTACAAGTGCTGTTGATAACAAAACGCAGTCATTATTATCTTCATTGTCACTTTTCACCAAAACAGTCTTTGGTTTAGTTCTGTCTTCATGAATCAGCGTATTATGTTCATTTTTACAAATTCTACAATTAAATTGGCTATTACACATTTTTGTGAGATGACCTGGATAAAGACATTTGTAGCATAATTTAAAATTTTTTACCTCTTCTAATTTTTCTTTAACAGACAAACTTCTAGATTTTGAACATTTAAACAAAATATGCCTTGAAGTGCAGCCTAACAAACATTTTGGATTATTAAAGTTTGGAGTTTTAGACTGATTTACTATTTGATCTTCTTCTTTCTTGAAATTATGATAAACTTGTTGATTAGTTTCACGGAATCTGCTATTTCTATCGTCCCATTTTATAAATTAAAACTTAAAGAATTATAAAGAGTAGCGATATTTTGCCCTAACTCTTCCTGCTGTTTAATTCGTTCTATGGAATCCATTATTTAAAATCATTTTGTCCAAGTTTTGATCTGGTTTGACCAAATGTTTATAACCCACCACTTTCAAAGAATCACGTCGGGGTCAGCAAATGTTTAATACAGCAACTACACAATAAACCAACCTCTCACCTTCACTTTAAATTTAGAACTCTCTTTATTTCCATCATGTTTTGTCTAATATACAAAAATCTTATTGCTAACTATATACTAATACACCCGTACAAGATGTATTCTCTTGTACATGTAAAATCGTATCTTAACATAAATACTAATTATTGTGTTTACATAGATGATGTTTCTTTGTCTGATTCATATCTATAACCGATGTGTTTATGCTATTTGTTTAGGCTACGCTACCACCATAAACAATGTGTTTTAAAGCAAACACAATCGGTTTAAATAGACACTAAAAACCAGACAAAGAAACATTCAGGTTTTACAAAACTGAACACCTACATTCCTTCAAAATAAAATTTTTAAGCTTTAATGACGAAGCTGAGACGAAACCAGGTACTACTCTGACCTACCCACTCTTCCCCCTTCACCTTCTAAATGACCCTACCAAAAAAAAATTAATTTTGTATACAATTATCCCAAGCATTTATTTTTAGACTATTATGACTGCTGATTTCTGCCCTACCGGGGAGGAGTGGGTAAATGACCGTATAAAAAATAAAATTTTAAATTTTGTGTACAATTATCCCAAGCATTTATTTTTAGAGTTTTATGACTACTGATTTCTGCCCTACCCCCTCCTCCGCCTTTGCCCCCTAAATGACCTTAAAAAAACGATTTTAATTTTGTACACAATTATCCCAAACATTTAAAGAACACCATAACAACAACTTAAAAAAATTTTAATATAAAAATAAAGTTAAATTTTTTAATACAAACAAGTAAAAACGATATATTTGACCGGGTCGAATCTTAAATACCCTCCAAATATTTAGTAAGTGAATTTCAAATGTTTAACTTGGTGGGGCAGAGTTCCTTTATATAATATCGTACGTCAACGTCCACTAAAGGGGCGGGGTTCAAAAATAGACAATATAATGTTTTCCACAGACGAACGTATGGGCATTGCTAGACCGTCCTAGACTTCATCACTGATCAAGAATATATTTACTTTATGGGGTCCAATTCTCTTTTGAGGGTATTAAAAATATATTTTGGCGGGGTCGCTCTGGCAAGGTCTGTGGGGGACTCATTTCACCCTTGTCATAAAACTCAAAAAATAAATGCTTGGGATAATTATATACAAAATTAAAATTTTTGTTTATTTTTTTGATAGCGTCACTTATGGGGTGAAGGGGGAGGAGTGGGTAGGGCAGAGTAACACCAGGTTTCGTCTCAGCTGCGTCATTAAAGCTTAAAAATGTTATTTTTAAGGAAGGTAGGCTTAAGTAAAACAATTTGATAAATTTTTATGCTATTTTTGCATATAATAACGCCCACTAAAGTGAGAGGGGTCCAAATATATATTTTTATTTTATGAGTCCAAGTTAAACGCGTTGGACCGTATTTGACATAAAAATATATCACTTTAACACTTATGTTGTTTTTTCTGGGTTGGTATAATTCTTCTTAGGGGAACCTTTTTCCCTCATGCCCGATTATATATTTTTACAAAATTTGAAGAATGTAAGTCTTTTCGTTTGGACTGAATCGTGATTTCCACAGACGGACGGACATGCTCAGTTATTCTTAGATTTCATCACTGATCAAGAATATATGTATATACTTTATGGGGTCAGAGATGGATATTTCGATGCGTTACAAACGGAATGACAAAGTGAATACACCCTCCAAATTCTTTTTTGGAGGGTAGGAAAAGGACACTTTAATATTTGTTAATCTAAGAGGACATCACGTAAAAAAAGAGTACTGTCCTCTTAGAAAAACGACAAATGGTCACCGTATCTATAGGGCATGCTATGACGTATTTCGTTAAGTCACTCTGCATAGTTAGTATATATGTATCTGTATCTATTTGAATATCGAAGTGGGCCTACTGTGTCTATTAACACGACTTAAAAAATTATATGTGGTGTATCTGTTATTGTTAGTTTTTCTTTCGTATGTCTCGTTTGGTAGTTAATCCTGCATTCTTTGCTATTCAGTATGCATTTTTTTATCATTTTGCCCACATTCACGGTAACACTTACAAGTATCAAGACGTGTCTGATTTTCTCTATAAAATATTTGTTTAAAGTATATATTACTGCGTGCATAATACCATAAGCTGTGTTTTTGTGATCATTGAAGTGTTGGTTGCTGTTCTATGCAGATGTATGTTGGGTTGAATTGTTCGTACGTCTATTAAACTACATTTTAATTCAGATACGGGCGTTTCATAGCACAATTGTGTTGAGATCATTCACACGCATTCTTACCCTCTTTAATTTAGTCGTGGAAGAGACAGCGGATGCTTACGAACTTTTTTACATTTTTTTTCCAGAATATTTGCCCAGCAAACAATTTCAGTCATGATGATATGCGAAAAATATTTTGTCATAAACAATGCTTTCGATAACATACAATGCCTTTTATAAAATTTTTCTCCAGTAACTAATTCCCTTAATTCAGTAATACACTTAGTCCTATTGACTAGTCTGTGTAAAATCTTATCAAAAATATTTTCCCATATGAAAACGATTTTCCATGCCAACAAATATAAAAGCTTATTAAGTTTAATACATCCAACCGCGTATTTTTTGTTTTTGGCGAATATTCAGTGTTATGCTCCAGCAAGCAACCATTCTTTTATTTATTTATATATTCTTGAATGGAAAACGTTGCAAATTATTGTCCTATCTCTTTTAATTTTTTTCATTGGACTGTTTACTTAGAAAAAGTTTTGTTTTCAATTAATAGTTAAATGATTTAAAATTTAATTCCTCATTGGTACTGATTTGTGTGTTAGATTTCATATATACATACATATGTACATACACAATTTATTTATTTATTTGTAGAATACTTTACAAAGTAAATTTGCAAAGTATTTGGTGCACAGATGCCGACGGGGTGACTCAGACCATATGTCGGCGATGTTATTAACCCGTATTTTTATCCGTTACTGTGTCTGACTGTACACGACCTATGCCTTCACATAGTAGTAGTTAATCACGGAAAAAACCTCAGAACAACCGTAAACCTATACAGTTATCTGTGTTGTTGAAATTAACTAGTGCGAGTGAGACGCAAAACTCTCGAAAGAGAGTAAACAATCAGTGGTCTGGCTGCACTTAAAAAATAATTGCCAACGAGGCTTGATGTTGACTGACTCAGAGCTGCTTTGCGACTGATACACAATTTATATACGTACAAAATAATTCGACATACATATGTACATACATCTTTAATTACATTTTTCTGCAAGTACGAATTTATTCCATCTGTGTGATCAGCTGATCTACTTAAGCAGTGATACTTTTTCAACCAACTCTATTTGGTTTGTGAATTGAATACGCTTTGCTGGCGCCATCTATTGTTAAGATTCCATCAACACTACGTGAAACGATAATATCTTTAATAATCTGCTGTTTGATAATATAATTATGGGTGATACATAATTTTAATGCGTAAATAAATATTGTAATATAACTGGTGATGACGAAAGGATGGTATGCTGCTGGCTTTGCAACGGTCTTTCTCATTTTAACTGTAGTGGATTGAAAACACTTATCGCTGAAGCTCTACGTAATACCAAAGGAAGCACGATAAAATTTCTGTTTGTCTAGATCATGGTCCATCTACTTCTTCTAAGGCAAAAAAATGGTCCTAAGGAATTAATTGTTTTGCCTCGGAAAAGACATTTTTATTTTTATCGTCTAGCCTCTGACACTACTGTTGAAGATATAAATCATTATATAAAATCCAAACTAGACCCTGCTATCGAATTGTCTACAACAAAATTATCCTATTCACAGCCCAGGAGTATAACTTCGATCAAAATTACTGTTCCTGCTAATGTATTTGACAGTGTCGTTTATCCACGTTTGTGGCCTGCAAATATTTTTGTTCGCGAATTCTTATTCAAGGAGAATTCAAGGCCAAAAAACATTGCCCATTTGCCACGTAATAACTCTTCGGCTTCAAAAAACTAATTAGATGCAAGGATCGTTTAAATATTATTTATCAGAATGTTCGTGGATTGAATACGAAACTATCTGCCCTGTTTCCTAATAGCTATGATTTTGTCTACGATGTGATTATTTGCACTGAAACCTGGCTGGATGGTGTTTATAATTCAGAAATTCTTTGTAATAAATAGCAAATATATCGATATAATCGCGCTGGCCGTAGGGTGGATTACTGTGTCTTGCTTTTACCCATCTGAAGTTATACTAATTGATGTTCCGGTTGTAGTCAAAGTGAAAAATAAAAAAAATTTATTTGACTTGTTCCTATATTCCTCCTGGATCTGATTCATCTGTTTATTCTAGACATATTCAAGCCATTGAGTATGTAGCTTTACTTGTTGATACAAATGACTCGATTTTCGTAGTTGGTGATTTTAACATGCCGTCGATTTTATGGAAGCAGACACCTGATGTGCCGTATTTAATTCCGGTGAACAATAAAAACTGTGATGATTATTTTTTAAATGATATATTTGGATTATCCCTTTATCAAATAAATCACCTCTGCAATGATTTTGGTAGAATACTTAATTTGGTTCGTTCCGAACCAATTTTAGTGCCTGAGGATCGATATCATCCTACGATCGAAATCAGTTGTACTATTCCATCTGAAATTAAGCTGAAGTCATCCGATAATGTCCTACCTTTTTTTTCAAACGAACACATTATAGCTTACTGAATGAGTTCCAAGCAGCTGTCACGTCTGAAAAATATTAAAAAAAAATTTTTTAAAATATAAAATGTCCGGCACGTTTGTTGACTATGGAAAGTATTCTGTTAGTCGTTCAGAATATAACTTGCTCAAACAAGCTTTATATTAGAATTATTTAATTAAAATTAAAAACAATTTCATATGTGGCCCTAAATCTTTTTACTTATTTGTGAATTCTAAGAGAAAAACCTGTGGATATCCATCAGCAATGAAATTTAATAATCGAGAATTCAGTAATATTGAAGTCATATGTGATATGTTTGCCGATTTCTTCGCCAGTACTTATTCGGTTGCTGTTTACGATCACAGAGGTTGTTACCCTTATGCTGTTGCTTCAAGTCAAGGAATCTCCTTCCCTGTACTTACATGCAGTCATATTTTGTTCTGCCTGAAAAATCTTACAATGTCCCTCAGCGATCGTCCTGATGGAGTTCCTAGTTGCGTATTAAATCGATGTACTGAAACAATTGTGGAACCATTAACTTTACTGTTTAATGCATCAATTAAATTTGGTTATTTTCCCACATTTTGGAAAGATTCATATATCATACCTTTATATAAATCAGGCAACAAATCTGATAGAACGAATTATAGGGGTATTGCAAAATTAAGTGTCATTCCGAAATTGTTTGAGAAACTAGTTGCTGATTTCCTCCGCCATCATGCTGCATCGTTAATTTCACCTTGTCAACATGGTTTTAGAAAGGGTTGCTCAACTACAACTAATGTCCTGCAATTTACTTCTGCAGTTAAGCATTTGATAAAGTTGACCACCAACTTCTTCTTGATATATTAGATATATTGAGTGTAACCAGTTTAAGCTGGTTAAGAACTTATATAATAGGCAGAAAGCAAACTATTCGTTTCAACAATAGCACATCGAAATGCATATATGTCTCATCTCGTGTTCCGCAAGGCAGTCATCTTGGTCCAATTTTGTTTTCTTTGTCATTAATGATCTTCCTGGCATTATTAAGTCCTCCAATATACTGATGTATGCTCATGATATAAAAATTTTTCAATCCTTCAATAACCTTGCTGACCATATTTATCTCCAAGTGGATCTAAACAATTTTTTCCAATGGTGCACTTATAATTTAATGGAGTTGAATCTAAAGAAATGTAAATGTATGCGTTTTTGTAGAACCAAAGCTATTTCTGTTAACTACTCATTGGGTGGTCATCAGTTGGAGTTGGTAGACTCGTTTCTTGATCTTGGATTTTGCTTGATACAAAATTAAAATTTGCTTCTCATATTACACTAACTGTAAACAAAGCTAGAGGTGCTCTTGCCTTCATAAAACGTTGGGCAAAGAAGTTTTCTGACCCTTACCTATTTTGGAATATGGTTTAATCAATATGGGAATAATAGTCTTCAGTCTGTACAAAAACAATTTTTATTGTTTTGTTTACGTGGCCTTCAATGGAGCTCTTCACAAAACTGCCATCATACACTAGTAGACTAGCATTAATAAAATTACCAACTCTTAAAAGCCGTCGTACGATGTTAAATGTGACTTTTATGATAAACCTTATTAATGGTAACATTTGTTCCGAATATTTAATAAATTCTGTCCAAGTTAACATTCCTACTCGTCATTATAATCCTCTTGTTATTAATTTTTGTAGGTCTAACTATGCTTTTGCTGATGTTATGTCGTGAATATAATTATTTGTCTGAATTCGTTAATTATTCTTTAAGTTAATGAGAGGAAAATAATTAGCATATAGCGCTGATGAGTTAGAGCTCAGTGTAAGTGCTATTGACATTATAACAGCCTGTTCACAAATGAATAAAGTTTGCTACACAACATGGTTTATAAGAATGATTTGCATATATATTTCATAATATTATTTTAAAATTAACTTAAGTTATTAAAAATATTGATGTTATTGTCGTTGTTATCATTGCGGATGGCGATTTATTTCGTTTTGCAACTATAGTATTTCATATTTGCTTATCCAGGAATTGTGTTGATTAGAAAATCCCAACCATTTAACTGATGCTTTGTCCCCTTTCAGTCGAATCACCTTTTCAACTAGATATGTATTTGGAAATCTAGTTCTTGACAGTTCTTCTGTCAAGCCACCTTTAATAAGATTTCCAAGATAATCTTCTAATATGTATGTTGTAGGATATGTATTTTGAACTCTTTTGATTGTGAAAATTTCTGTTGTCCAATTCGGAGTTTCTCAAAAGTATGTTTACATTTGCTAATACGTACATGGTCCTCTGCATTGAATTTTGTTCATTTTGTACATCTTTAAATGACTGTATACTGTATTTAGAAGCTGTTTTTCATTTTTTGAGTTGACTTTAATCGGTGGCATAGGTTAGGTTAGGTTAGGTTGAAGAAGAGGGGCATAAGCATCCCAATCCGTGATGGATTACACTTAGGCCTGAATCGGTGGCATAAGTAAATCTTTGTATATATCATGCCAGTTGAAGGAACCATTAAAACTAAACTCTTTCCACATCATTCCTTTTAATTTTCTATTGAATCATTCTACTATTGATGCTATAGGTTGAGTAGTGATTGACGTTGTATTTATACATCAATTGATTAAAGTGTTTGTTGAAGAATTCTTTACCATCATCTGTTTGTAAGTTTTTCGGCACACGCCCCAATTGGTAAATAGTCTCCATTGCCTGCGTTGTGTCAACAGCTGTCTTTCTTTTCAGAGGTACTGCCCAAGCATATTTGGAGAATGTATCATAAATTCGCTTGCCAAAAATCGTCTATTCCTTTCATAACAACTCTACGGCGTCCAACCATTTTTCGAGCTTCCATATGAAGCTCGTTCACTAAACTTCTTTTTGTATCCATTTCTAAGATTTAAGAAGTCTTTTGGGTGTGTTGTTGACACAAACATGCAATTTTCAAATCTATACATTTTCTCATTTAATCTTTCAATTTCTTCTTCGAAGGATGCTCTGATCTTGGAAATGCTTTCTTACAATTTTTTATTCTCCTCCAACTGTAATATTATTTCATGTTGTTGCATTTGTTATCTTCTTTAAATTCCTTTAACATTTTGAGTTCTACTTCTTCGATTTGAGTTTGCAAAAACAATTTATTGATAGCATCGTTTTCCTCCAAAGCTTTTGCAACATTTTTGATTCATTTGTTTTGGACATCAATGTTGTTGTTCGCATCCAAATTAGGTGCATTTTTCAATGAAATTATACTGCTAGTGTCGTTTAGATAATGTCCGAATTTACCAACAGACATAATTTATATATAAAATGTGTATGCGTTTATATAGTTTATACTATTATATTAGCTTCACGTAGTTCTTCAATAATTCAGACAATCTCGTTGTTGTGATTAGTATGACCAGCAGACTGTGATGCAAGCAGTAGTCTAAGTAGATCTACCAACTCGTTTGGATCATCCCAGTATACTATATAGTTTGATTTAGGAGGATTTACCTGCATCAACCCCTTACATAAATATTTAGCCTTTGTTAATTCCGATGAGCTCTTATGATTTTTCTCTTTAAAAAGTTTTCCAATACTATGTTTGTACTTGTACTCTCTAGTTCCCTTGATTTGACCATGGGGCTTATAATCTCTTTTTTGCATTGGTAGTAAGCAGTATTTTTTTTATAGATTTCAAGCTCGAATTTATCATAGCTTTTTGGTGTTTTATGAAACATCAAAGAAAACAGTCCTGGGGTGAGAGCCCATATTTGACCACCAAGTTGTATTTAATCTTGATTTAACTCGATGTTGCTATTACCAAATTTCCATTCGTTATTATTATCTCTATGTGGGCTATATTTAGTATCTAGTTCATTTTTCGATTGCAATAGTGATAAGTCAGGATAACTCCCGTCATGATTACAATGTTGTGAATAAAAGTGATCTTCATCAAAATCGCTGTTACTTTTACTGTTAGACTGTTTAAACATTGATTCTTCAATTAGTTTCTTAGGGGTACTTGTTTCCAACTTCATTGTTGAGTTCTGTGGATGAAAACTGGCACTGTCCTCATATTCAGTTTTTCTATAATTCTTTTCTTTTTTATTCGGTATATCAATATGTTTAGAGCTATTTATAAATTCTTTTAAAGGTCCTGTTATGGGCTTGAATGTATCTCTTAATTGCTGATGTGTATCTATATCACCAGTTTTTATACTACGAAGTTTTTTCTTCAATATATTTCTTGTTGTCACCAAGTCTTTCAGAATTTTTTCATTCATTTTAGCTACTAGGTATCAGATCAGCTTATCAAGTATCAGATTAGGTTATCAGATCAGGTATCAGATCAGCTTATCAGGTATCTGATCAGTTTATCAGGTATCAGATCAGGTATCAGGTCAGTTTATCAGGTATCAGATCAGCTTATCAGGTATCAGATCAGCTTATCAAGTATCAGATCAGGTTATCAGATCAGGTATCAGATCAGCTTATCAGGTATCTGATCAGTTTATCAGGTATCAGATAAGGTTATCAGATCAGCTTATTAGGTATCAGATCAGATTTTTATGTATCAGATCAAGTTTTGCTTAGATGATCAGTTATAACATGTATAATGTTTAAAGCCAGATTATGTACTAAGCGATACCCTTGACGAACAGTAATTTATATTATGATGAAGTAATTAAATGATTTTCTATAGCGACCATTGTTTAGTTCATTATCTTTACTTATCATCAAAAATCCATATTTATCCTTCCAACTTTCTTGACATATATACTGAAACTTTTCAAAGTTCATTTCGCTGGCAACATGATCATCGTATACATGTCTGATATTTTTCGCATCTTGTTTAAACATTATAATTAAATTGGCATTATTATAATATGTGTATGATGTTATGGTGAATCATATGAAACGATGTTACCAGACTGCCGGCTGCGCTGGTCTTATGGCGTTTTGCTCCGGCTAGAGCTTGCCGTCTCGGGTGGGATCTTCCCAGTCAGCCTAGTAAAACCACAACACAAATATATATATATATATATATATATATATATATATATATATATATATATATATATATATATATATATATATATACATAAAAACCAGCTTTATGTGTCAGCTGTTCGACACAAAAAAAAAAGAAATGTTGATTTTGGAGCCCGAGGCAAACACAGTTCACTCCCTTTCAGTACACTTACACATACAAACCAAATGAAACCCTCTGACGGCTGAACTGCCAGGAATCTACCCTCCCCTTAGGAACCTTACGGTTCCTCCGTGACATCCCATTGGTCCTTATTGGATGTCACAAAAACGACCCCTTGGTATCTTTCCTTCCCCTTACTTACCGCATAAACTTAAATTAGACCACCATGCTAAAACACTAAAAATCATCAACTAAATATGAAATACATGTTTATTATAAAAAAAAATAATTATTAAAAAATTTAAAACAAAATTCAAAGTATAAAAATTATCCAAAAAAGGTAAACGAGATTATTTAATTAAAATAACACAAAAGAATTGATATTAAATTTACTTTAAAATTTACTTTAAAAAAAAACTGAATTTAACAAAAAAAAACGATGATTCCGTCTAGGATACGGCCGTCCGTACGTGGCATGTCCTATTTAAACGTCCGGTCGTCTCAGGTACAAATAAAAAAATAATATATATATATATATATATATATATATATATATATATATATATATATATATATGTATATATATATTTAATGACGAAACAATATTGCTTAAGGATCTCGGAATCCCGGAAACTTCTCACGATCGCGCCCGTTATGATGAGCTCACCTAACTTATGCGCCCTTTTTGCTTAAAAACGCGGCAAAAAGGCAAGCCCCACGGAAACTTTTCCCTTCACAAAAAAAAAAACTATATACATATACGTATAAACCTGTCCGTCACCGTTTCCGACCTGTACGGGTAAAAATAAACAAAGTGGCACGATACCTCCTTATTACCCTCAGCTGTCCATGGGCGACCACTTCTGTCACTCGGCTTGGCTATTTTGGCTTAGGCTTCAACAAAATTTTCTCCTCGGGTTGATTATGGGCCTTTTCTTGCTGGATTGTCGATTCGGGAAATCTCTGGTTTTCCTTCAATTTCTTCCTTTCTACACTTTAGGGTCGAGTTTCTTTTATACACGACGCAAATATTTTGGGGTGTTATTTATTAATTTTAATTTATAAATTTTGCTTTCAGTTTCAGTTCACTTTAGTTGTCTTTGGGATTCCCCTTTGTTCCTAGTTTTTTTTTTTTTATAAAATGTTTTTTTTTTAATTTCTTTTTACATATATATTCTTGATCCTTTTTCTTTCTATTTTTTTTTTAATCTAAATTTCAGTTTATTTTTCTTTTTACAACTTCTTCGTTTTCAATTGTTTTCTTCAAATAAACTCATAAAACTTCTTCACCAGAAATAACCAAATGTTCCCAAAACGTCTGTATCCAAAAACTTGACTGCAAAAACTTAGAATTCAAAATGGGCTTCTTCCATGTCAACAAAATTCCTTTTATAGCCCTTCCTACCTATTTACATTTCTCTCCAAACATATAAGTAGTATAGGAATGTATGAGGCACGGCAATTAAAATACTTAAAAATTCTCAAATTTCAATACAAATTTGGGCAATTACACTTAAAAATTCTCAAATTTCAGTACAAAATTTTAAGTGGCCAAATTGTTCAAGTGGTTTGATCTTTGTGTGTGTGTGTAAATTTTCCCACGGTTCAATAAGGGGGTTCAAATTGTTGTTGTTTTTTTTTCTTATAATGTAGGCGTGTGAAATTCTGTCTGTCCGTATGAGACCGTGGGAATTTGTGTCTGTCCCTATGTGACCGTGGGAATATCAGTCCGTCGGTGTGTGAGCGTGGGAATTTTTGTCTGTACATGTGACCTTCGAAATTTGTGTCTGTCCATATGTGACCGTGGGAATATATGTCCGTCGGTATGTGAGCGTGGGAAATTGTGTCTGTCCATATGTGACCTTGGCAATACATGTCCGTCGGTACGTGAGCGTGGGAATTTTTTTGTCTGTCCATATGTGAGTTTGTGTCGGTGTGTCCTTTATTAAAAGTGTTGTATAAATGGATCGCCCTAATTTTTTATGAATCTTTTCTTTTTGCTACAGTTTGATTTTGTCCTTTATTTTGGGTTGTTTAATTCTGGTGTGTGTACTTAAGAATTTTTTTTTTATTTTCTTTTTGTTTGTTTTTGTGTGCAATGTTAGAATTCAATTATTCTAGTCTTGAAGGCATTGTAAAAAAATTTACTGTTCCTTCATATTGATACTAATACTATGTTTATATTAATATTGAATGTGTTTATTTTATGCTTGACGATCATCTATGAATTATATTTGGTGTTCTGGATGATAGGTAAGGGTTCTTTTGTTTTTTTCAAGTGTGGGTTCTTTTGTGAGCGGCGATTGCAATGTTTGTCTTTCAGACAGGCTGTGTGTGGCGATAGGTGTCTGCCCACATGGTGGACGGGTTTTATGGTTTCAATGTGTGGACATTTCTATTTTGAGTACGCAAAGGGATCAAGTATGAAATGTGATAGAATGTACATATTCATGCGTACATAAATATCTACAAATTTTTTTCATTTACGCATGTATGTACATGCAAACAAATAATAATCGTTTACTATTTTTGCTCAAATATTCCCTTGTCCATTAGAATGAATGAACCATTGTTGTTGTTTGTTTGTGTGTTCTCTGAAATAAATATGTATGTATGTTTTTATTTGAAATAAAAAGACATTTATTTAAATTTTATAAGCATTTATTTAAAAGTTTGTTAACATATTCATTTTTAAGTAAAATTGCATTTCTTAAGGCACAAACACCATAGTCGTGATAGCTACAATAGAAATATTTCGAGTGCTTAGTTTCCATTTGTTTAAAATTAATGCAGCCAATGTCTTCAATGTTATGAACTGTTTGATGAATCATTTTTTCTAGCCATCTTTTTTTCTCTTCCCCCTTAACATATATTTGTGAATTTCTTATATTGGATTTTAAAAACTTGCAAACGCTTTGAATTGAGACTGATCCATCATTCCATTTAATATGATGATAGTTTTTGGTTAACCAAACTGCTTCTCTCTGCTTTTTGGTTGATAAGTATTCGAAATCAAAAGGCGGTTTTATGATGAAATTGAGGCATTCGTTGTTGCTGAAAACTACAGCTAGTTCTTTTGCGATGAAGTCGTTTGAATTATTTTTGAAACCTTGCAAGTCTACAAAAACAATATCACCATCCATGCTATTTAGTTTATAAGACCTTCCGTACTTGACCTTTTATTGGTATGTATTCTATTATGCGATCATGAATAAGAACGCAATAAGCAGATGTTTTTGCTGGAATATTAGTTGCTGTTTCAAATTCAATCTTTATGTCGATTGGTCTGGTATTGAGCGTTTCGTTTTGATGACTGACATCTACTACAATAATTGGAGCATTATTTTTAAACTCTTGGCCAGTTAGAAGAGGTTGGGGTTGTTTCATGTAGTAGCTTTGTTGAAATCTTAGATACATATCATATAGAATCGCATAGCGATCATTTCTAAATTTCATATTAAGATCGTCATATGGGTAAGAGGTTGAGTTTAAATGTACTTTCAAGTTACTAAGATCGCAATGAACAAATTTGTTTTCTTGTTGAAAAGCAATCAGCACAAAGCGAGGACGTTCTTTATTTGCAGCCAATTTAACATTCCATATATGACTTGTACCCGTATTAAGTTGTGGATTGATATGACAATCCCAACTACGGAATGCCACTGGTATAGCAGCACCACTGTTAAGTATTTTGATCATATTCAATTTACTATGATCAGATAATTGAACATGTGGAATTCTCCATGATATTAGTGAAATTGTAAGTTTTGCTTTCTCAGTGGAAACATTAGAGTGTACAAGATCTTCGTCGTTCTTATTACGAAAGAGTATCAACTAATGCTTACCATTTATTAAAACTTTATTGTAGTCTTCAGCGAATCCTAAAAGAAGTTTAAATGGTACATAGAAATTAAATGTCCATTTTGAAGAGTCATATTATCAAGTTTATTCCATCCAGCATTTTGCAACACAACGCTTTCCGTAGGTGATAAAGAAACCAAATTTTTTATGGTGCTAGTGGCTCCCAAATATCTTGTATGGTCAATTTCAATACCATATAGTTCATAGCGAATTTCGTCAAAGAGATATGCAACAAAATTGTTTTTTAATTGAAAGTTGGGTGTAGATTTCGATGTTTTTTCGTCTACAACAAATCCTTCCACATATATGTAGCTTTCACTAGGTAACACATATAAATCTTGATTTTGTATTGAAATTCTTATTTCATCGTTGTTGTTGAAAGACTGAAGGTATGGTATGTATGTATGATAGTCCTTTTTAATTATATTCTCGTCAGATAACGGTTTATCTAAAACATCTATTATTGAACTCATTTTGATTTCAGTTTCAAATTCAAAGACTTGAGGAAACTCTTGTTTGCTGTTGTAAGTGATTTTTGATGAACAGATGTTTTCAATTGTTGCTTAGGTTGTAATGTTTGAGGATTAAATGTTGCTGTAGTGTTCTTCGATATATTTCTGTTGTATATTATCATTATTTAATTGCTCTTAAATGTATTCGTATTGTAATTTCCTCTCCTCGAAAATTAATTAAGTCGCCGTTTTGATCGACCACGCGAAGAGCTAATGAACTTATCTCTCTGGAGTTTACTGGTAAATAAATAAGATTTTTGGGGATCTCAACTATTTTATAGCCAGCAGGTACGTTAATCGGAAACTCATATAGTGTATGAGCTTTAGAATTATTCATATAAGTATTAACCACAATACTACTTTCAATTTTCAAAAGATTAACCTTAAATATATTCACTGGAAGATCGGAGTAATGTTCCTTGTTTGGAGTTAATATTCTGCTATTGAATCCTAAAAGTCTACCCATTGTATTTTCATTATTAAACTATATTGGTTCTTTAGAGCTGCTGACTTTAACTTGCATTGTATTGTTATTGGCTTCAATACAAATTGTGTTTTCTGGCGTATATCGTTTGTATTCTTTTTCTATATAGTCAACTATGTCATTTAATTCATAAGATCCGATCCGTATTTCAATTACATGTTCCCCTGTATGAAACATGTTGTTATAGGAGTCTACATTCGGGATACTGTTATATGAATGAAAATCAGTTAGAGCACATTCATAGTTTCCGTTTAAATCAATAGGAGGAAAATAATTAGCAGATAGCTCTGATGAATTGGAACTCAGAGTCAATGTTATTGACATTGTGACTGTTTGATTGTAAATAAATAAAGTTAAGCACACAGTATAATTTATAAGAATCAGTTACATATTTATTATATATTTACTTATATTAAATTTAAATTAAAATATTGATGCAATTGTTGTTGTTGTTGCACATTTATTTCTTCAATTTACAATATCTCATCTTTGGTTATCCAAGAATTGTGTTCATTACTAAAGCCCAGCCACTTTACAAACACCTTCTGTCCTTTAGTTTTAAGGACTTTTTCAACTAGATATGTATTTGGATATCTGGTTTTTGAAAGTTCTTCTTCATAGAACCCACCTCTAATAGGATTTCCGCGATAGTCTTCTAATATGTATGTTGTAGGATATGTATTTTGTACTCTCTTAATTGTAAAGATTTCTGTTGTCCAATTCGGAGTATAACCTTTTTCAAAAATGTTTTTATATTTGCTTATGCGTACATGGTCCCCTGCATTAAATTTTGACATTTTGTACATCTTTAAATGGCTGTATACTGTATTTAGGAGCTGTTTCTCATTTGTTGAGTTGACTTTAATCGGTGGCATTTTAATGGTGCGATGAACTTTTCTATTGTATGCATTAAGTAAATCTTTGTATATATCAAGCCAGTTGTATGAACCATTAAAACTAAACTCTTTCCACATCATTCCTTTTAATGTTCTATTGAATCGTTCTACTATTGAGACTTTCATAGTGCTATATGTTGAGTAGTGATTAATATTGTATTTATCCATCAGCTGACTTAAATGTTTATTGAAAAATTCTTTACCATCGTCTTTTTGTAATTTTTTTGGAGCTCGTCCCGATGTAAAAATGTTGTCCATTGCCTGTGTTGTTTCAAATGCATTCTTCCTTCTCAAGGGTACTGCCCAAGCAAATTTTAAGAACGTATCAACTACAGTTAGCAAATATCGATAATTTCTGTTGTGTACCGAATAATTTCCCATTTCGACTAAATCAGCTTGCCAAAGATCGTCTATTCCTTTCATTACAACTCTACGACGTACAAAACTTTTTCGAGCTTGCTTATGCAGTTCGTTTACTATATTTCTTTTTGAAGACATTTAATTTCTCTAGTCGCTTTTTTAAGTGTGTTGTGGTCTTCTTGGTGTACTTTTACCTATTGATTCGAAAGCGTAATTTTCGATTCTATCAATTTTTTCTCTTAGCTCTTCAATTTCCTGATCAACAAATATTTTATTTCTTAAAAGCTTTTCATCCATTTTGCAAATGAGCATTAACCTTTGCTAATTGCAAGGCTGTTTCCTCTTGCTGTTTTTTGAGTTCATTTTGCAGAAACAATTTACTGATAACATCGTTTTCCTCCAGAGCGTTTGCAACATTTCTGATTCTCTTGTGTTGCACATCAAGGTTTTCGTTCGTATCCATAAAAAAGCCCAACAACTTAGGAGCATTTTTGTTTAACATAACTTCACTTCTATCGTTTATGTAATGCCCAAATTTATCAACAGACATACTTTATATAAAAATATAAATAAAAGATCTGCGTATATAGGTTACACTATTATATTAGCTTCACATAGTTCTTCAATAATTGAGACAATCTCGTTGTTGTGATTAATGACCTGCAGACTGTGATGCAAGCAGTAGTCTAAGTCGATCTACCAACTCGTTTGGATCATTTCAGTACATATAGTTTGGATTATGAAGGTTCAACTGCATCAAACCCCTTCCCAAATAATTAGTTTTTGTTACATCTGATGAGCTCCTTTCCCCTTTAAAAAGTTTTCCAATAATATGTTTGTACTTGGACGCTCTACTCCCTTTGATTTGACCATCGGACTTGTAGCCTCTCCTGTGCGCATTGGTAGTAAGTAATATTTTTTTATAGATTTCGAGTTCAAATTTATCATAGTTTTTTGGTGTTTTATGAAACATCAAAGAAAACAGCCCTGGAGTATGAGCCCATATTTGACCACCAACCTGTATCTTATCTTGATTAAACTCGATGTTACTATTACCAAATTTCCCTTCGTTATTATCTGTATGTGGGCCGTAGTTAGTATCTAGTTCATTTCTTGATTGCATTAGTGATAAGTCGGGATAACTTTCTTCATTATTAGAATGTTGTGAGTAAAAGTTCGTCTTCATCATAATCACTGCTGCTTTTACTATTAGACTGTTTAAACATTGTTTCTTCAATTATTTTCTTGGGCGTACTCGATTCAAATTTCACTGTTGAGTTCTGGGGAGGAAAACTTTCATTGTCATCAATTCCAGTTTTCTTATCATTCTGTTCTCTCTCGACCGGTCTATCAATGTATTTAGAGCTTCTGAAAAATTCTTTTAAAGGTTCTGTGATAGGCTTGAAGGTATCTCTTGATTGTTCATGTGTATTAATTTCACCAGTTTTTATACTTCGGAGCTTTTTCTTCAATATGTTTCCTGTTCTCACCAAGTCTCTAAGAAGTTTTTCATTCATTTTAGCTATCAGCAGCCCGTTTCTATAACTTTTCGTTATGATAACGAATGATTTTAATTTTTTTCATAACGAATGGGTTATAACGAAATTTTGCTTCGAAGTGTTTCTACAACTCAGAAAACTTACCTTTCGTTACGAGCGTGGCCAGTTATTACAAAGTGTATGAAACAGTGGAAACAAAACACTGTTCGTTATGTGTAACAGCTGAGTTGTTTTGTTTACTTCAATTCTACTTGTAGATTTTACTTGAACATATTGTATTGTAGGTATTGATTTGCTTAATTAATTATTCATTTAAAAAAATAAGTTGTATAGATAAATAAAGATGGTTTCACCATCGCCACCAACAAGAGCAGCTGGAAAGAACTCCAGCACCTCCTTGTCCATCCCTTCTAGCGGCGTCGGACCTTCGGTGGCAGGACGATTCCCAGTGACACTAGATTTCCAGTCTGCCCAACACTGTAAAAATAAATATATAACGGTTATGATGAATTCAAACATATACAGTGTATATGTATATTATACACACTATATATAACATATATATTATAAATATACTGTTTTTCATTTGCTGAATACAACTTCATATAAATAAATAAAAATATGAACGAACCTTTTTCCACTGGTCACTCGTCTTACATGCTGGTCCGCATGCATTAAGCTCTTCCGCCACTGTTTTCCAACAGTCTGTGCCGATTTCCAGTTTTTTTGGTCCACCAAACTGCCCCATAGCCACATTTCTGTGGCCATGTAAAATTTCCAAAAGCTTTTGCTTTTGGCCTTTGGAAATTTCACCAGTACGTACTGTCCTCTGTAAATAATATGTTTTAATAACTATAATTTTCACACAATAGTATAATTTTTCAGTCTTACCTCACTCATGTTTGTTTTGAGCCAAATATCACTACACTTTCTGCTGAACATATAATAACGAAAACTTTAACGAAAATTATAACGAAAATGAATACCACCACACTTATAGAAACACCGCTGTTCGTTACACCACTAAATTCGTTATATCGTTCGTTATAATGCGTAACGAAAGTTATAGAAACGGGCTACAGGTCAGTTTAATAGGTATCCGATCAGGCCAGTTTGATAGTTATCAGATCAGGTTCTCAGCTTTCAGGTCAGGTTATCAGGTATAAGATCAGCTTATCAGATCAGGTTATCAGCTATCAGATCAGGTTTTACTTATCTGATCATTTACAACAAAGACATATATAAAGTTTAAAGCCAGATTAAATACTAAACGGTACCTTTGATGAAACAGTAATTTATATTATGATGAAGTAATCAAATGACTTTCTATAGCGACCATTGTTTAATTCATTATCTTTACTTATCATCAAAAAACAATATTTTTCTTTCCAACATTCTCGACAAATGTGTTGAAACTTCTCAAAGTTCATATCGCTAGCAACATGATCATCGTATACATGTCTCATATTTGCCGCATCTTGTTTAAACATAATAATTGCATTAGAATTATCTCTTATCAAATGCTTTGGAATTCTTGTGTAAGTTTGACACAAGTAAAATGAGTCTACGTTCTTATGACGACCCATACAAAAATATGCTCGTATATTGTTCTGCTTTTCACATGCAACGGCATCAAAAATCATAATTGAATTGCTTTGAGCTTCACTAGGATTAAGAACGGACTCATTATCTGAGAATGTGTAGTATCCCATTCCTTTAATTGGTGAAATTAATTTCTTTAGGTACTCATATTTAGGTTGATATAGAGATTTTGAGTATAAGTAAATGTTTTCAAACTTGAGATTAAGACTTTCCAGCAAACTAATCATGACATTAGTTTTTCCACAATTGGAAGGACCAACTATTAATGCTCGAATAGAATTTGGTAACAAGGAACTATGCCTTAATTTTTTGCTGTCATTTGAAGAAATATCAGCATTACGAACTAAAATATTTTTATGTTGTTTTACGAAGCACATTTTAATAACTACTTGTGAAATTTTCAAACAATATCTTTTATTGTATATTAAAGTAATATGGTTGTATTTTATAACCAAAGTGTTAGTCACAAATAAACTATCTTTGGTGAAGGTTTACTATATATGTAGAACAATAAATTCTCTACCTTTCGAATTACATCTTCCTGGATATCAGTACTGTGGACCTGGCACAAGATTGGAAAAGCGTTTGGCTAGAGGAGATAAAGGAATTAATTCACTGGATGCTGCTTGCAAAAATCACGATATAGCTTACTCCAAAAACAAAGAATTAAGCAGTAGACACCAAGCTGATAAAATTCTTGAAAATAAAGCTTGGGAAAGAGTTCTTTCAAACGATAGCAATGTTGCAGAAAAAACATTTGCATATATCGTCACAAACGCAATGAAAGCGAAGGCTAAACTTGGTATGGGTGTGAAGCAAAGAAAAGGACAAATGGCAAAAGACCATCATCCCGAATTCGTATAAACGACAAAAAACTGTTTCATAAAACAATTAAAGAAGCAACAAAAACATTACGGAAGCAAAAACCACAAGACATTAACTCGGCCATCAGGATTGCTCGTAAAACTATCAGTAAATCTCTTAAGGGGAAATAAGCTCGTGTTGTAATACCGCGTATTATAAATGTTCCAAAAATTGGTGGATTTTTACCGCTAATTCCGATTCTAACTGCTATAGGTGCACTTGGTAGTCTATCAACTGGAGGTGCAGCTATAGCTAAGGCTGTAAAAGCAACAAAGAATGCAAAAAAACAATTTGAGGAAGCCACCAGACACAATAAAGCAATGGAGTCTATTGCTGTGGGAGAAGGACTGTACCTTAAACCTTATAAAAAGGGTTATGGACTTGTTTGTAGAGATTATTCAAAAAACTATTAGACATGCTACCCAACAGACCATTATCAGAACTTGATCTAAGAAAATTTTCAAGAAATATTCCACACTTTAGAGGAGTTTTCATGTTGACTCGCTGCCAAAACGTGCAAGGAAAATCGAATGTGGAATAATCAATTTAGATTTGTCAACAGGACCAGGTACTCATTGGGTAGCATACTATAGAAACAATGATGAAAAACAGTATTTCGACAGCTTCGGAAATTTACAACCTCCTTTAGAGTTAATCAAATACCTAGGTAGAAATATTGAATACAACTACAATCCACATCAAAACTTTAATACATTTAATTGTGGCCATTTATGTTTGAAATTTCTTTATGAAATAACTAAATATATAAAATAAAACACAAGCATATATCTGTATAGTAAAAAAAAATTATTTTGTTTTATTTTAATTTTTTTGTTTGTTAATTAAAAAATAATCGTATATAACATTGTTTTGATTTTTTTTTAGTGCCAAACGGGGTACTGACAGTTTGGTATCAATAACTCGTTCATCTCGCTTTCTAAGGTCAGGTTTCTCTCTCCTTTTCTTTGTACTCGATATTTTTCACTTGAAAGGTCCTCTAATTCTACATCTGTTAATACATTGTATCGGTTGCGGAGAAACAGTATATGGTTTTCCAGTTCAAGTTGAACTGTTTCCCCGTACTTTGTTGTAACTCGCTTTGCACGTACGATGACGTATTTGGATGATTCATCTAAATCCTTTATATGTATTAAGGATTTTGTATTACAGGAATTGAATTTGCTTATTAAACTCATTGCGCTATTAATATTTCACAACTTACAAGTTTGAACTTCAATTTCAAAGTATTCACGATATAAGCCTTCTAGACACTAAGAAGTCTAACTGAAAATTGATAAACAATGATATTTGATTTGTATGTAAGAGAGAGAGAGAGAGAGAGAGAGGGAACAAAAGACGGATAGATGAATAATGATATCTGTACTTAAAACTGAAAAGTTCGAAGAAGATAGAGAGAGAGAGGGAACAAAAGAATAGATGAATAATGAAATCTGTACTTAAAACTGAAAAAGTGGAAGAAAATAGTGATATATGTATAAATTTTTGAGTTCTTGACTCAAAATTTTAAATTAGTTTTGGAGTGAAACGCAGATTTAGTTTTTTGAATTGTATATCATTTAGTAGAGAACTAATAGTCAAAAAGATCGCAAGCCAATTTCGGATACAAAAATTAAAAAAAAAATTTAAATCATGAGCGAAATAAGAAATAAGGTTGAACAATTCTTAGCCGATTTTGAAGGATGTCAACTATATGAACACAGGGAAATGGTGAAATTTTTCCTCCATATGTTGGATGAAAACCAGGAGTTTGGTATAATGGAAGATGAGGACAAGGGCAATGGTCACTTCAAGTCTTGTCCGTGGAGTCATCCAGATTGTGAGGAAGGTCCAGATACTTGCCGATGCTCCGTATTTTATTTGAGAAAAATGGTAATAAATAATTTAATTAATTCGTATTATGTAATATTTCATTGAAGCTAAATAAAAATAAAAAAACAATAAAACAAAAATCAAGATTTTTTTTTCTCATTTTTAATATATGTATTTTCTATTTATTTCTCTTAAAAATAAAACAATTTGTTCTTTTAATACTAGATATTATCACATTTCTTCTTCTTCTGCTAAACTAGTAATATCTGCTAAAAGCATATCAAGTTCGTAATGAGGATTAGTTTCTTCTATACGAAAATGATGCCATGCTAACGTATTTATGTTATTGTTAGTAATTTTTCTCTTATCGTCTGCATAACTTAATACTGCTTTACTTAATTCACTAGTATAAATTTGATGTAATTTGGACTTAAACGTTAACATGGTATCATATACAATGGACTTATCAAATAAATAATTTCTATATAACAATAAACTATACTTATCTAAAATGGATTTCTTTACCCCCTTCGATTTTTTTACATCATTTTCATTTTGAATGCTAAAGGAATACATTTTAGGTCGCCGCCCAACAAATTCTGTCATTATTTTCCCGCAATTTTTGTCTTTCATCATACCCAAAACTTTTTTGTTCAAAAGAGGAATGTCATACTTATTAGCTAGAGCATAATCTGATGTATCAAATTGTTGTTCGATGTCAGGCTTTATGTCTGCGTAAAAGTCGTCTGTTTGTATTGTATAAATAAAAGAGTCAGTGTCCATATAATTTAATGATAAGTTTTTCTTGAACTTAGGTTGCATGTAGCCGTAATGGAAATCATACATTTTCCATTTAGAGAGTTCGAGTACACAAAATCCCAAGTAAATGGGCTTATTGTAAAATGTCTTCACTCTATTCATTTCGATAGCTACCATATCTTCAGAAAATATGGACAAACTATGGAAATTGGATTTTGATATCCAGTCTTGAGCCCCGAAATGATTCCGATTAGTTCTGCTCCAATTGGTTACAATTCTTACATTTCTCCTGTTGTCCACATTCTCCATAGTCTTCCCATACACTGCATTATTAAGCAATTTGAAGAAATCTTTCTCAAAAGCATTTTTAGCAGTGGCTCCTTGCTGGGTATTTAAGTCAATATAACCTTTTAGCCATGGAGATTGTTTAATTGTTAGAATTCGATGTATTTTCTTTAAAACTAAACCATATATCAAACATTGTTTGAGAACTCTATAATGGATAACGTATGAATGCTTTGCAGAGAAATCGGTTATTAATTTGCTGTGCTTCGATTGCAAAGTTTTTTTATTTTCAGCAGAAAAAGGAAGGTCATTGTGTAAGTCGTGTAGGTTAAAAGGGTAATCCAATGTGACTTCAAACACATAACCATCTGTTGAATTATCGGCTATGCTTTCCGGATCCAAATTGAGCTCCTCATTCGATAACCATCTGAATCCCCCATATGGAAGATATTCAGACATCGCCCAACCGTACAGGTTATTTGCATCTAAATATACAAGAAATTCGGACGGCTTCTCTTTATCAAAATCTTCTAAATATTTGTTGTTAGCTTTAGAATATCTTTTGCTACACTGTACAATTCCACCAGCTATGCCCTTTTTCATAAAATTGTACATGTCTATGTCTGTTAATAATTCGAGCTAAATTCTTGTATATTTCAAAATTGCAGCCCATGAAAGTCCAGGAGCTGTGTAATATTGACATGGATCCAGCTCATATATGGTTAGGTTAGGTTAGCAGGTTGCTGGTGAAAGGAAAAACAGAAACCAGCCCACTTGGGTCCAATTATTTTGATCCCTTTGTGACACCTGTATTTAAGAGGATTGAAAAGATAAGAAAAGAGGAAGAAGTAGGGATAGTCGAAATTTAAGGTAAAAGGATAGTGAGGAAGAAGATGGGATACATAAACCAGGAGTTATGGTCGTGCATACACGTACCAGGGGAGTCAGCTGCCGAACCAGCCACTGCTCCTAATAAAGAGACTCAGGTATCTCAGCCCTATCCCCGATATCTCCGAAATGTCTCCAAAGCGTGCCTTGCCCAGAGACTGTAGGCGCTGCTCCTCCAGAGCAGGACAGAAGCAGAGGAGGTGTGCAATGCTTTCCTCCTCCTCCTCATCATTGCAACTGGAGCAGTAGTCGTTATAGGGGAGCCCCATGCGCCCGGCATGGATCCCAAAGGTGCAGTGACCAGTAAGTGTGGCCACTATATTACGCAGTTGACCTCTTGCGAAGTTCAAGGGATCCTTCGTTCTCCTAGAGTCTAGGCGGGGCCATAAGACTCTTGATATCTCGCAAGTGGATTCTCTGAACCACCTGTCCTGAGCCAATTCGAATAGTGCAACATCAAAGAGTCTCCAGCAAGATGAGAGTGGAATTCCACTTAGTTGGTCGATGTCGGCTTCCTGAAGTGTGGTTCCTCTCCCCGCCAGTTCATCCGCTCTAATGTTGCCCGTGGTGGTCCCATGTCCCCGCACCCAGTTCAAGGTGATGCGTGAATGTTCCGCAAGTCTGTCAAGGGCTCCGCGGCATTCCTGGACAAGTAGGGATGTGCTATACACCCCCGTAAGAGACCTTATTGCAGCTTGACTGTCGGTAATGAATTGGATGTCCCGGTTCGATATCCGATAAAACCTTAGCCATAACGCTGCCCTTTTAATAGCAGATATTTCCGCCTGCAATACGCTACACTCATCCGGGAGTCTGAAGGACATCTCGATTCCAAAGTCTGGAATAAAGACACTCCCACCGACCCTGCCCCCCCGTTTGGATCCGTGCGTAAAAATCTGTACGGATCCGTGCAGTGGGGAGAACCCTTCCGCCAGAGAAAATTTAAATATCCTACTGAGGTAGGGTACCGGAGTGCAGTAGTCGATAAGATGTGGTAGATTACCCATCGTGTCCAGAATGCTAGCATGACCCCATGGTCTATGGGTCCATGCGCCTATTGTGTTCATTCTGACTGCAGTGCGTAGAGCCAGCTTCCTAGCAGTCAGCTCCGCCGGAAGCCAGTCCAGCGGAGAACCCTCTCCAGTCTCTACGGAGAACCCTCTCCATGTAGGATCGGTTTCTCGCTACGTCCAGTGCTTTCCACCAGATCACAATACCATAGAATAGTATAGGTTTTATCACAGTCTCTAGTATCCAATTTACCCCCTTTGGACTTATGCCCCAGGTAGGGCCAATGGCTTTCCTACAGACGTAAATTGCCACCAAGGCTTTTCTCACTCTTTCATGGACATTAGAAGTCCATGATAGCTTACTATCAATCACGATACCCAAGTATTTGACTTTATCCGAGAGGTCCAGGGTAGTGCCATTTAGTTTTGGGTGGATGAATGGGGGAATATTGTACCTTCTCGAGAAGAGTACCAGTTCCGTTTTTGTAGGGTTGACGCTGAGTCCGAATCTCAAACACCAATCGTTAACCCCTTTAAAAGCTGTCTCCAGCCTCCGTGACATAGTGTTCAAATGGAAACCTGATATTGCCTCTGCAACATCATCTGCATATGGGCATTTCCATTTTGGCGTTACGTTACTTTTGTACGACGATATGTTGAAAAAAAACGTTAAAAACCAGAATTTAAAAAAGTTTTTTTCTCACATTAGAGAAGTGATTGGATAGCTCTATATTCAGCCAAAAAATGGAAATAGTTGAGCCTAAGAATTTCAAGATATACTCCAAAAAGTGACCTGGCGTTACGTTACAAAAAACGGAAGTGCGATTTGACTTTGATAACAAAATTGTTGAACTCTGCGAATTGGGCAAGTATTTTTAATCAAATTTTTTTTGATAGGTTTTGGACCAATATACATTTATTTTCCAAGTTATAAATTGAACAAATCTTTTTTCCTTTTTTTTTCTTTTATGAAAATTGGTCTGGCGTTACATTACTAAAATTTCCACTTTATTTTATTATCTTAAAAAAATGCGAAAAAGACATAAATATTAGAAAATTATATAAAAACTACAAAATACTAAATTTATTTTTTGCATTTGTTTTATGATTAAATATGTTTGTAGCAACAGTTTTGCATTAAGAGTATTATTATGAAATTGCTTTTAGGAATGTTAATTATAAAGAGAAAATGCCCTTGAAGTTAAGAAACACTTACAAAAACGGGAACTTCAAACTTGTAGCTCAGTATTTCACCATCCCAACAAATGAAAGCTTTGAGCTCCTAAATTTAATTTATTTTAGAAATTTCTCTTTTATAATACATTAGGAAAAAATCTGTTTGTAACTTTTAATTTTTCGATCAAGGTGGACTTTTTTCTGGAAATGCCCATATGCAACAGTTTTAATACCCATGGTCTCCAGACTTCTGAGCAACAGATTCATCGTTACATTCCACAATAAGGGTGACAGCACCCCACCCTGCGGGGTTCCCCTGTGGGCCCTCCTGGTGATGGTGGCTGTACCTAGAGTGGAAGTAATAATTCTGCATGAGAACAAATTTTCAATAAGCCGAATAGTCGTCCGGTCAATACCCATCTCGCCTAGAGCGTGAATAATTGACATTGGATCGATATTGTTAAAGGCCCCTTCAATGTCCATGAAGGCGGCCATAGTATACTCCTCAAGAGACTTTTCTATATGTCCCACGAGCGAGTGAAGGGCAGTCTCAGTCGATTTACCTTTGGTGTAGGCATGTTGAGACGCGGAGAGGAGAGAGTGATTTATGGATGCTTTTATGTGAACACCAATAACCCTCTCCAGTGTTTTCAAAAGGAAGGATGTCAGGCTTATGGGTCTGAAATCCTTCGCCTCAGTGTGCGAAGTCTTCCCTTCTTTAGGAATGAAGATCACGATGCATTTAGTCCACCTTGTTGGAATATATGACCAAAGGATACAAGCTTTATATATAGCCGGTAACCATGGAATTACGAGAGCTGCGTTGTGTTGCAGGTCCGCGGGAATGATCCCATCCGGTCCTGGAGATTTGAACGGATGGAAACTATTTATGGCCCAGCATATCCTTTCCGCATCTATGTCAATGGAAGCGGAAGGCTGGCTATGTGTGGGATATACCTGCGGTATTACCACATCAGATTGGGAACCCGGGAAGTGGGTGTCCATAAGAACCTCTAACGATTCGATACCATTAGTGGTCCAACTGCCATCGTCTTTGTGGATGTAGCCGGGTATCGACGGCTGTTTGGCTAGGATCTTACGCAATCTGCAAGTCTCGGAGGTAGATTCTACACTAGTGCAGAAGCTCCTCCAGGTCTTACGTTTTGCATTCCTGACCTCATTTTTGAATCTATTCAAGGAGGCTTTATAGAGTGTCCAGTTTCCCGTTCTCTTTGCCACGTTGAAAAGTTTGCGACAGTTCCTCCTGGTGACTGCTATATCCTCAGTCCACCACGAAGGTCTTTGCTTGTTACGTTGTACAGATGGCCTACAGGATAGACCTGTGGCCATCACGAACGCATTTGTCAGTGTGTCCACTGCTTTGTCAATGTCCGCAGCCTCGCCTATGGTTAGAGGATGCGCAATATAATTGGTGAGGATACAGCTTTGTTCCTCCCAATTTGTTCTTCGTCTGTTGACGCACAGTCTTATGTTACTACCTAAGTTGCCAACCGCGAAGGTTAGATAGCGATGGTCAGAGAAGGAACAGTCAGAGGAGACCTTCCAATCTCGAATTAAATTGGCATGTTTTGCGCTAACAAGTGTTATATCTAACACCTCCTGTCTGTTCGATACAATAAAAGTTGGTTCTGAACCCTGATTTGACACCACTAGTTTATTTTCTAGAATGAAATCAAAGAAACACTCACCCCTTTCATTTGTGTTTGTGCTGCCCCAGATATGGTGGTGCGCTTTTGCGTCGGCTCCAAGTATTATGGGAGCGCCTTTTGCATTTGCGACCTGGACCAAGTTGCGGACCAGGTTACTTGGAGGTGGGCCCTGATGGTCGTGGGCCATATAGCAGGAGGCAAACCACACAGAGGTTTGTCCTGTCTCCCAGACTGCAGTCACCGTATCTTCATCACTATAATTAGATAAAATGGAGATATTCAGGTTGGCTTTCGCTAGAATGCAGGATCTAATGTTCTTTTCATCATTACCTGAGTTTTTGGCATACAGCAGTTTGTAGCCCTTTACGCCAAGTCCAAGAATTTTGCCTTTGGAGGTCCATGGCTCCTGGATTAGCGCAATATCCTCTCCGCTCTCCGAGAGCCGGAGGGTCAACGCAGCAGACGCTGCCTTACAATGGTGAAGGTTGATTTGAATAACCTTCGCCATTTTAAACGTCCGGGTCATAGTTGACAACGATTTCCGCGTCTCCTGGATTTGGGTCCAGGAGCGTGTTCTCGTCTTCCGCGAATTCCAGTCTCTCCAGGAGGTCTCCAATCAGACATGAGTCTGCTTGGGAACATCCGGAAATTACTGATTCCGCGGTGTCGACTATGCCCTCCATTGTGGTAGCTGTTGAATTGTCAACGTCGAAATAAGTTGAACACCAAAGGTTTCCTGTGGAATTCAGATTTTTGTTTGTTTAGAATTGGTTTAGCCCAGGTAGAAACACCTTGTGCTGATATAAAATATAATTGAGCTTTAGTAGAATCACTAAGACCCTTGAAGCAATGAAAAGAGTTAATCTTTGTTTGCCTGGTTGTCTTTATTTTTGTCAGTCTTTTATACAATTTAATTGCTTACGTCTAACTTAAAATTAATAATAATAATATTCAAAGATCCAATTTCAGTAGTTATAAAAAATGCCTTTAATTGCATTATTGCAGTATTGCCTAAAATATTCTAAAGGTGAATGACATTTAGTTTTATTATTGTAACATTAAACGATTCTAAAGGTAAATGAAGTTTTATATTTGTTATTATAATATTAAATGGCTTTAAAGGCAATGACTGCAATAACAAGTTCAAGGGCAAATGACTAAATATTGTCGTATATGCATTTTGTAGTTTTTAGTAATACGTGAAATCATTTTTGCTTGTTGTGTCTTTTTTTGATTTCTTTTAATTTTTAAGTTATGGTTTTTTATTATGGTTAACATTTTCCGCCACGTTGAGCGGATAGCGAAAGGCAAAATTTATATATGAGAGAAATGAATTAATAATATAAGAGTTAATAAATTGGTATTTTTTTTTTATTTCTTAAACCTCAGAGTTTAGCTGTCATGGTGTTGGTTGTGGGGCTGATTCTGGCATCGTTGGGGACAAGTTCATTGAGGCTCCCTTGCAGCATTTAATTTTCCGGCCTATTAGGATGGCTATTATCAATAATGACAGAAGTAGCGCCAACAAGCCGATATGTGGATGATGAAGCACTGGGTACTCCATATCTCTTGGAAGATTCTTGATGTTTGATAGCTGTCTTTGGATGTTGGTGAGCTCATCTAATTTGATGTCCAATTCGATGTTTGGTGCTAGTAGCCTCTTGACCTCGGGGGGTTTGCCAATTGCCGTAATATTGCCAAACATGGCATATGAAGTATGAAGAGGAGTAATACTCGTTTCATGGCCATGGATAGTTAGTAAATTTCCCTTGATGATACAGGTTGGTTTCATGGACATGAGGCCAGATTGTTTGACGGTAAAATGTATGGTTTCAGAGTCGCACACTGCAGTTAGCTCTAATGGTTTTGCTGTTGCATAAAGCCAACGATTGATAGTGTTTAGTGCGATAAAAGAAACCTTGTTTTGTACGTTCCCGAAACTACATTATGGGGATGTCCGGTTGTTAAACAGAGCAATTTCGCAGGAATAGCTGCTGGGGTCTCGAGTAACGCTGACTTGTGACGCAGTGCAAAGATATATGTCGCTCTTTGCTACAATGAATTTATTGAATTGAAGTGTATTTAGTGACAGATATTCATCTCGGTGGCTGCTCACAGCGAGATATTCAATATCGGTTTTTATAGCAATGTCCCTGTCGTGTATCTTGGTGGGTATAGGGATGACCTTGAAGAGCTCAAAATGTTCCTGGTTCACTAACGGTAATTCAATCATGAAAATGACACTCTCCTGTGTTACTGTGCCCTTGACGCTCATGATTTTGTATAATTCCAGCAAGTCAGTATCTTCAATTGGTAACGAGCGACCAATGGGAAGGTGGCTTTTAATCTTAGCTATCTCTGTTCTTAACTGTTTTGGTGTGAGGAGAAGTGGACTTATTTTACCGTGATTTGAGTGCGTGAGGGCAGCGATCAGCTCTGTCTCAGTTCTTTGTAACTCTGCCGCCAGTGTATTTAATCGCCAGGGACATTAGATTTTGGGTTTGTCGCAAATTTGAGTTCTCGTTTCTAACTGTATTTAACTCATTATAGATGCTGGTTTTAAGCTCTGAGAAGTGCACCTTCATATTATTCTCGCCTTGCTTGAGAATATTAATCGTCGAATTTATCACCGAAGTTTGGTTTTTGAGTAACAGGTGCAGATATTCCTCGTTTTACTTCACATTGGCTATAGTTTGGGCCATTTGTTCTACATACTCCGAATCCAGGACTCCAAATATAGCATGAGCCATATTCCCCACAATATCTAGTGCAGCTCTTCGGTTTCTTCTTGGAGTTAAAAGTCTGATTCTTGAATGAGATTGTCCCAGGTATGCTGAAGTGCGAGGTAGAGTATTTCACATGATTTAGTAGCTATTGATTGTTTGCAGAACTTTGAAAATGCTGTTATTCCGGTTTCCAGAACCTTGTTCCTCTCCCAAATCGGTGTGAGATCGTAATATATGATGAATTTCCAGGTAGCAGTTACCAATTTTGTCGACCCTATGCCTTCGAAATACAATCCTGGGTTGGAAGAAAACTCTGTGACATTGATCGAAGAAGCTAGTATTATCGGCAGTAGCAGGAGCGAAATACATATTGTACTGACGATTCCTTGCGAAGCATATGATACTACCTTCCGTTTGGGCTGTATAGAGTCGCCTTCTAATGAGTGTTGTCTCTTTTGCGATATTGGCTTGTCATATTCGGAGTGTTCTGTGTGAAAATCGTTGAACAGGGGCGCTAATCTATGAATTGGCCTTTTGAAAGTTCCCTTCGCTATTTTGACGTCGCAGACCCTAATAAGTCCGTCATCTCCCTTGTAAATTCGGCTGATTCTTCCCAGTGGCCATTGTAGTACAGGAGTATTGTCTTCTTTGAGAATGACAAGCATGCCTTCAATGACGTTCGGTGAAGGAGACTTCCATTTTCCTCTTTGTTGTAGCTCATGTAAATATTTTTGTGTCCATTCCTTCCAGAATTTGTGTTTAATCTCTGAAGTTATTTTCCACCTTGCATCTAATAGTAATTTTGGAGATTGGGCGTTAACATCCACTGCTGATGTTAATGGCTCACCTACTAGAAAGTGGCCTGGTGTGAGAGCTTGAAGATCTTCGTAATTTGATGAGAGAGGAATTAAAGGTCGCGAGTTTAGGATGGCTTCTATTTCAACCACTACTGTTTCCAACTCCTCATATGTAAGTGATGCAGTGGTCACACTTCTCAGCAGAAGATGTTTGGCTGATTTAACTGCCGCTTCCCAAAGGCCACCGAAATGAGGGGCTCTGGGTGGAATAAATTTGAAGGTAATTGATTGATTGCTGCAGACTCGTGTAATTTTTTCTTGGGCTGATTGAGAATATATTGATTATTTTAATTCAGCTATTTTGTTGTTTGCTCCCACGAAATTAGTAGCATTGTCGCAATATAATGTCTGACAATGGCCTCTTCTGCTGATGAATCTTCGTAATGCTCCGATAAAGGCTTCTGTGGACAAATTGGACACAACTTCCATGTGAATGGCCTTGGTTGCAAAACAGCAAAATATTGCGATATAGGCCTTGTCTGGTCTTTTGCCCCTAATTTTGTGATGTATCCAAATCGGCTCGAAGTAATCAACTCCTGTAGTGATGAATGGACGTCCTGGCGTCACTCTGTCAGCTGGTAGATTTCCCATCAATTGTTTAAAAAGCACTGACCTTGCCTTGGTGCATCGTATGCATTTGTGGACGGTACTGCGTGCGACTGATTTTCCGTTGGTGATCCAGAACTGCGCCCTGGACGCAGCCAACAATGCTTGTGGGCCGCAATGACGATTTTCGTCATGTAGCATTTGCATCAATAACCCTCTCATAAAATGACTGGGTGGTAAAATTGCTGGATGCTTCGCCTTGAATGGTAATGTTGATTGCTCCAGACGACCACCTACACGCATTATCTGGTATTCATCCAAGAATGGATTTAATGAGGCCAAAGGGCTGGATTTATGTGCAGGTGTTTTGTTTGATAATCGTTCTAGCTCTTCCCCAAATTCCGTGGCTTGCATGAATTTGATGATAACGTTCAGAGCTTCTTCCATTTCATGTGCATCGAGCGTCTTGTTCGATGGACGACAAATTTTCGCAGTTTTGGAAATTGTGATGAATCTCAAGACATAGCCGATCGTGCGCTGAAGAGCCTTGAAAGAGTTTCGATGGTTTATTCGACTTATAATGTCTTCGTACCTTTGCTGCGAGGTTGATATCGTCAAAACATGCTTCGACATTTTGCGTTCTTCGTTGCAAGGTATATCAAAAACTTGTGGAGATGAGTTCGTCCACTCACTTTTTTGTCCTAATAGAAATAGTGGGCCATAAAACCAAATTGAATGTTGTGATAGGTTTTCTGGTGCCAGTCCTCGGGATATTGCATCAGCTGGATTCTGTTTGGAGCTGACATGTCACCATTTATTTGATTCGCTTAATTCTTGTATTTTGGCTATTCTGTTTGCCACAAAAGTGTGGAAGGATGCTGCAGTCGAATTTATCCACGCAAGGACAATCTTTGAATCTGTCCAGAAAAAGTTTGCAGTATTTTGTAGGCGAAGATCTTTCTTCACTCTGTTTGTCAGCTCTACCCCTAGTACTGCGGCACATAATTCCAGCCGAGGCAGCGTCTGTTTTTTAATGGGTGCTACACGGGATTTGGAACATATTAATCTTGTTGATACAGTTTTGTCCTTGTATGTTGAACGAATGTAGATTGCCGTTCCATAGGCTCGTTCCGAGGCATCAACAAACGTGTGAAGCTGCGTTGTTACTGGAATTTCGGTTTTTAGTACGAATCGATCGATCTTAATTTTGTTTAGTGCTTCTATGCTTGTTCGAAATTTATTCCATACGTTCTGAAGATCCAGGGGCAATTCGTCATCCCATGAAAGTGGTAATTGCCAAAGCTCCTGCAAAAATATTTTGGCTCGTACGACTACCGGCCCGAAAATTCCTAATGGATTAAATATCTTGGCAAGTTCTGAACTAACTATTCGTTTTGTTACACCTTTTGAATAATTTGCCGTTGGTACTTGTGCTCGTCCACATATCTGGTCAGACCTTGGTAACCATATTAGTCTAAGTGTTTTAATAGAGCAGTTTGAGTTTTCGTCTAAGTCCAAATTGATCTCCTGGTCTTCAGGTGCAATACCATTTAGCAGCTGGGGATGATTTGAACACCATTTCCGAAGTTTAAAACCAGCTTCTTTTAGGATTAAGTTGAGTTGTCGTTATGATTCCAATGCTGTACTGATAGAGTCGGCTCCGCTTAGGCAATCGTCCACATAAAAATCATCACGTAATATTGAGGCTCCTAGTGGATATTTCGTGGTGTTTTGTGTTGCTAGGTGTTGAAGGCATTTGGTAGCTAGGTATGGAGCTGAGGAAGTGCCGTAGGTGACAGTTTTGAGACGATAATATCTGATATCTTGATATTTGTTATATCTCCAAATTATGAGCTGGAACACTTGGTCTGCATAATTGACTTGAATTTGTCGGTACATTTTTTCGATGTCTGCGGTGAAGACGAATTTATGCATCCGAAATCTCAGCAGAACTGAACATAGCTCACTTTGTACGGTTGGTCCTGCATGAAGGATGTCGTTGAGTGAGAACCCGCTGGATGTTTTGGCTGAGGCGTCAAACACTACTCGCAATTTCGTTGTTGAACTTTCCGGTTTCAACACGCAATGATGAGGCATGACGTAATGTACATCGGGAATGTCGTCTTCCTGTATTTCTTCCATGTGCCCCAAGGATTCATATTCTTCCATAAATTTATTGTATTCTGCTCTAAGTTATGGCTTAAGGTTCAACCGTTTTTCCAATCACAAAAATCGATTGAAAGCCATTGTTTTAGAGGTTCCGAGAATTTATGGATTTTCTGCAAATGGTAAGCGGACAACGAGTCTCCCATCCTTGTTTCTTTGTAAGTTTTGCACAAAATGATCTTCACATCGTTTCTCAGCTAAAGATAGTGCACGTTCTGAATTATTTGCCTCTTCAAGTTTCCAGAAATTTTCAATCAGCCCGTTTGTTGTTTGCTGTTCTGGGGTAAATACTGCACAAGTAACCAAGTTGTTGTCGTTGTTTTCTTGTAGTTTACCAGTTACGATCCAACACAAAGCTGTATTTTGTAGAATTGGTAAGTTCTTGTTGAGCCTTATTTGTTGTGGCCGCATTAGTTGGTGATAATATTCTGCTCCGATCAGCATATCAATTTTATCCATTTGATTGAAACATGGATCTGCTAAATTAATATTCTCACGAAGATTCCAATCTGATGTGTTGAACGATTTTGTAGGCTGAGGTGGTTGGGAGTACAAATGCTTCGATTCTGGTAGCATAATTGCCTGAGCATGCATGTAGCTCTACATTGATTCGTCGGGATGTGTTGTGAACCTTACGGCCTATTCCTTCAATGTGCAAAGAAGAATCTGAAGAATCCAATGATAGATTGTTTAACACTCGATTTGTAACCAGATTGATCTGTGATCCAGAATCTAGAAGAGCACGGAATATGCCGGTGCGGCCATTGGTTCCAATCACCTTTACTCTTGCTGTGGCGAGTAATACATAGGTGTTGCCGCTGAGTTGCTTGTTTGTTGCAGCTACGATTGGGGAATTTTTATTTGAAGCAATGGCTGGATTTTGTGTCTTTTCGAAGCTTCCAGCAGAGGTTTTTGATGAATATTGTCTTGGTATTTCTAAGTGCAGCAATGTGTTGTGCTTTTTTGCGCACTTTGAGCATGACCGTGATGTGCATGATTTGGTGGTATGCTCTGATTTAAAACAGTTGACACAAAGTCTCATCTTTTGCGTCCATTGTAGTCTCTCGGCTGGGGACATCTTCAGGAACTTTTCACAGTAATATATGGGATGTCCTGTTAATCCACATACCTTACAATTTGGATTTGATGTAGCTGATGTTATGATTTTGGCTCTATCCTTCCCCCCTCCAGATTCGCCCGATCTTCCTCGCGTTTCCAATGCCTGGAACCTATGCTCTATGAATTTAAGCAGTTCATCGAGACTTACGAGGCTTTTGTTGTCTTTGAGTGATTGCTCAAATAGTGTTTGAGTCGAGAGATCAAGCTTCTTCAATAGTATGTGGACGATTATTGCGTCCCATTGGTCCACTGGAAGTCCCTGTGCTTTCAAGCCATGGATGCATTCCTTTGTGAGGTCATGTATATTTTTGAGAGATTGTGCCGATTTATTTTTCACTTGTGGATTAGAGAGCAAGTTGTTGAGTAATGTTGTCACAATGAGCCTTTTGTTATCGTATCTATTGACGAGAATATTCCATGCAATTGCATAGTTTGCTGTTGCAATTGGCAAATGGTTTATTAGCTTTTTTGCTTCATCTGTGAGATGTGTTGTCAAATAAAACATTTTTTCACCTTCGCTCATTGCTGGATTGTGAATTAGTTGAGTATACAGGTCTTTGAAGGCTACCCATTGGAGATAATTGCCGTTGAATTTTGGAATCTGAATTTATGGCAGGTGTGGTTGACACTGCTCAATTCTGTTGATGTGTTGTGGAGCACTATCATTGGAAAGACTGCCATGTTGTTGTAGAGTACATTTAATGTTGTGCACTTCGGCTTGCGTTGTGTAGAAGTCATCCACCGTGTACCCATCTATTTGTTCTTTAGTGGTTACTTGCCATAACATGTCATTGTTTCTCGAGAGATCACCCATATATTTATCAATGAGAGTTAATTTTGCATGAATTTCTTCGGCCATGGCTTCGTCCATTGTTCGTCTTAGTGCTCTTGTTAGAGCCCGTTGTGATTCTCCCTGTATGCAGCTGCTGGCACCTTCATTGGTTTGTTGATTATTGATTGTTGTATTTGAGAATCTTTTGATTTCAGACTCAAATAGCTCTTTGTACTTTAGTGTGTCACCTGAAACGCGCAAGTATTGGTCCGTAAAATATTCGTGCTGCATTGGAAGATTTGATAGACACCTTAATTTGTTGTCAGTGTTCTCAAATTCTAGCCATGCAGTGTCCAGCCGATTTAAACGTTCCAGGTAGTACTCCTTCGATTTTCTTGTTGTTGGGTCCTTTTTAAAGTTTCGGATTATGGCCTCTATTTTATCCGCCGTCTTTTGTTGCGCTGCTAGTAGGACGTCAAATGTTTCCATGGTCGATGATTTGTTTTGTAGCTTGAAGGTTTATGAACCAAATGTTGATTTTTGTCTGTGGACTCGATGTTGTATATGTACTCGATGTCCTTGATGTCACCAACTGTTGTGTGGAGTAATGTTATGTTGGAATTTATATTAAAGTATATTTGTTGTTTTTATTTTTATGTGATCCTGTGCCAAGTTACAGGATCGTTGGATCACCAAATGTAGATTTTTGGTGGGTTACTGAACGCTGCGTGTAGCGTTGTTTTTAGTATTAAAACCAGTGTGGTTTTTTTTTTTTTTTGTTTAATCCTGTGCCAAGTTACAGGACCGTCGGGGTCACCAAATGTTGAATTGTCAACGTCGAAATAAGTTGAACACCAAGGGTTTCCTGTGGAATTCAGATTTTTGTTTGTTTAGAATTGGTTTAGCCCAGGTAGAAACACCTTGTGCTGATATAAAATATAATTGAGCTTTAGTAGAATCACTAAGACCCTTGAAGCAATGAAAAGAGTTAATCTTTGTTTGCCTGGTTGTCTTTATTTTTGTCAGTCTTTTATACAATTTAATTGCTTACGTCTAACTTAAAATTAATAATAATAATATTCAAAGATCCAATTTCAGTAGTTATAAAAAATGCCTTTAATTGCATTATTGCAGTATTGCCTAAAATATTCTAAAGGTGAATGACATTTAGTTTTATTATTGTAACATTAAACGATTCTAAAGGTAAATGAAGTTTTATATTTGTTATTATAATATTAAATGGCTTTAAAGGCAATGACTGCAATAACAAGTTCAAGGGCAAATGACTTAATATTGTCGTATATGCATTTTGTAGTTTTTAGTAATACGTGAAATCATTTTCTTGTTGTGTCTTTTTTTGATTTCTTTTAATTTTTAAGTTATGGTTTTTTATTATGGTTAACAGTAGCATTGTCTGACCCTTGCGACCCCTCCATTCGGTCGGGGTTTTCGGGATCGGGTTTGTCATCACTCCGGTATATACGGAACCTGTTGCCCATGAACCCATAGTACACCAGGCCCTGCCTACCCCGGAGTAGAGACAACGTCTCCTTATTCAGGACCACGATCGCCTTCCTACGGCCACCTACCGGCTCGAAAACCTTTACTACCCTCCAGTCACTGGTAGGTAGGTCTGGGTTTCCTCTCCGGAAGATGTCCCGGATTTTCGCAGGGTCATGTGGTTCCGCCGGAATGATCGCAATTGCTCTCGGTCGGCGAGGAATGTCGCTGACCGAGATCAATTCCAACCTCGCGCCGGACCACACTTCCCCTAGGGACTCAATTAGGTCCTTTAATTGTGATGTCGACGGCTCGTGCCTACATAAGACCAGTTTGACGTGGCCCTGGAACCAGCCGGCATCCGTAAATTGTGGCGAGTGCCCCTGAATCCCCTCTGGATTCTGCAGGTAGACATTCAGTAATCTTAGACAGATTAATCCCCATTTTTCGTGGTTGATTGAGCCGTCGCTGTTACTGCGGTCAACAATAGCCTTTACCAGCGGGTTTCTTGCAACTTCGCTGTAAGGCCTATTTATAACCGTAGCCTCCTGGCCGGGGGCGATTGCTCGATGGCTGCGTTTTTTGCTACTGTTGTGGCTCTTCTGCTGAGCGTTGCCTTTTAGGCGCTGGACTACTGATCGCTGCAGCATTGGAGCCGCTTTGGGCAGCCAGACGGACCTTGGCCCATGCCAGCGCGGATGGTTGAGTCCTTGGCCTGTTTTTTGCCTAACTGCTCGATATGGCGTCGAGCAGCCCGCTCTTCAGCGAAAGTTTTCCGCGCATCGAATTGTCGATTGCGCCTTTTCTTGTCATTTAAGGCAGCTGCTTGTGCCTCAGCTGTGTATGAGGCAGCCGGTGCAGCTGCTGATATTGCTTTTTTTTTTTTTTTTTTTTTTATCTTGGACCAGCACTCAGGGTATGACCCCTATATATGCAAGGCATTGCGCCGGAACTGAAAACGAGGGGATAGTATTGAGGGGACAGATTAGGAAAGATGAGAAGATAGACAGTTGTTTTTGTAGCTATTTCAACCTTTTACTTCGCCGGCTAATTTTTGCTACAGGGCCGGCGAAGGTGGGTGCTGTTACTCTGCTTTTTAGTACATGATAGTGTCGGTCGCTGCCAATTATGTTCAGTGATCAGTGACTATGCCTTCATCATTGAAACAGGCTGACAACAGATAACACAACCACGCACTAATGCTGATCAGAAGAATTCAACAGAATATTTCATGACTCAACGAGGGCTCGAACTCACGACCCTCCGCTTCATAGTCTCGTGTTCTACTACTTCAGCCACCAGCACCCGCTTTGGCGGGTACATGTGGCACTGCTGGTTTTGTTCCAGCTGGCGCACCCACCGATTTTGGAATTGCTGCTTGTGGCACTGCCGGAGGTTTTCCGGTTGGCGCACCTTTGCTGGCCTTAGCCTTTGCTGCTGCAGATGTGCTTGGGCTTACGTCCAAGGACACACTGCGCAGTAATCTAGCCTTCCCTAGTGGGAGGGCTAGCGGTTTGTTTTGGTTTTTTATTTTTTTGTTCTTCAATTTTTGTTCCCACGAGTTGTGCGTAACAGGTGGACCACCCACCACAGTGACGGCATGCCGTGGGTTAGGCAACTATTTTTGGGTTACAACCGACCCGTGCTCTGGCGTCGGAGGGGAGCTGTTAGCGACTAGTCCTCTTTAACCACTGACTAGCCATTCAGGTTCTCGGCACTGCTACCAACCACCTTAACCTTACAAGTGGTGTAGTTTTGGTCCGCGGGCTCCAACCCAGATTTCCTACATTCTTGAGGAGCATCTTCCATTGTCTAGAGCGGTCCACGAACAACAGTGTTGTGTGTCATGTAACGCTATTAGGACTGTAGGGGCTGCTACCGCCACGAACCCAAACTAAGGAATGTTGAACGTGTCAGATTCCTTCCCATCTCTGCCTCACCTTTGGTGGGGTGTCGATAGAGGTGGGAAGTAGCCCCGGATGATGCCCCCCACTTGGATCTGACAGCCATGGCGCCTCTTTGGCAGGGTACGCCCAAGCTGATGAGATCCTTTGAATGGGGTTTTCCTAGTGTGGAGCCTAATCCGACCCAAACCTGTGGACGTTCAGTGGTGTGTGAAGGTCCACAAGTTTGAGTCAGACCCAAAGACCTGATAGTGACTAAGCTGACCACTTGTGCAGCGTATCAGATGAGGCACTATCTCGGTCTTCCCCTATCCGCCACCTGGGGACGCGTCCGATGGGAGACTACAAAACTCCAGCACGGACAGCTCATATATACTTTTACAAACTTTTCTGAAGTTCTCGAAAATATCTGTTAGTAAAAGCACGTCTGTATTTAAAAACAATTCCATGTAATCTTTAATGGTTTTGCAACCAAAAGTATTCCAAACCTCTTCGGCATGTGAGTATTCCTCTAAAGAACATTCCTTGTTGTTCAGTTTATAAAAGAAATCTCTGCGCGAAGGAAGCTGACACTCATTAAGCTTATGAAAAGAATTTAGATACTCATACGGAAAAATACCATTTTTCTTAATCAGCTGAAATCCTTTTTCTAAGGGAAACATAGATTTAATGGTGATGAAATCGTTATCGCATAAATTTGAAGTCAATGATTCCAAACTGTCGGCCATAAATCGTATTGTGTCAAGAAATCTTATTTCAAGATTATGACCATCGCTCATTTCTGTAAATTGGGAAAGTGATATATATTTTTCCTTGTTAAGAGGGAGTACTTTAAGTTGCATAGAAATTTTTCCCAATTCCTTAACAAAAAGATGTGAATCATAGTTGGAATAGTTGTGAAAGTATACTGGTATGAACTTAGGAATTTGGTAATTTAAATTACAGTTTTTGTGGGCTGCACCTCTAAATTTTCCACTAACATGACAGTGATCTCTAACACGATCATTACCTAGACTATGTTGACATATATGACAAGTCAAAGCATTATAAAAATTATAAGTCTCTGAAGGGGATAGCACATCCATTTTCTTATTATTTATTAAATAATCATTATATATATCTTCGCAGTCTTTAATTAAAAATTCTACAAATTTTTTTGAGGCGTCTTTACCCGTATATATTCTTAATTTAACTAAGTTGTTCGTATGAAAACACTTAACATAGTAACTAAAAGCACAGGGGATATGTTTCTTAACTAATTTTATTCCTCACACTAACATCAATCTCTTGTAATATGCATTCGAAGTCTGCATATATAACGAAGGGCACATCCATTTTCCTGTGATGCCCCTTAAAATTAAGAATATTATTTGGAGCTGACGGCATAGTGGTAACGATGTTACCACATTCCAATTTGTGTTGCTCCATAGTCCTATCATTGTGTGTGTATTGCAGACAGCTGTTGCAAAACAAAAGTTTTCTGCAGTGCTTCGTAGTCTGATGTTTTAAAAGTCTGTGGAAGGAAAATAGATATAAATATTCATACCAATATATTTGTATGTGCGTAAGTGAATATGTGTATTTCTTTACTTACTTTGATATGTTTTTTATAAAAATAAAGTGATGACACTCGTTTTTCTCCAGAAGAAGTAAGTTAACATGTTTGTTTTTTTCTTCTTTTGTGAGGTAAAATGGTACAATAATTTCATCAGCTTCCTCATCATACCCAAACACATTAACACTGATATCAATGTTGTTCTATTCAAAAATTCTGATATCCTTTAATTTTAGAGGGACACTTAAAAGGCTGAAATCTAGCACAACATTGTTTTGAAGCCTGATTAATTCTCTACTTATATCAGCAATATTATATGAGCTGCACCGTCGTCGTTCTTTAATATCAGATGAATCCAGTGCAGATATTATGGCCCATTTAAAACAATAAATGTCATTGTTTTCGACATTAATGCAAACAGATTTATTTTTGAGTTTTTCTGGCGTGCTAATCCAGTTCGATCCTCTAACCAACGATGATTTATTTGTAGAAATTTCAAGACGAACAATTCTTATTAAGGTCCACCCAGAATCCCGCTCTTGAAACTCTGACATTTTGTTTTCTATTTCTTGCAGTTGTTTTTCTATAATTTCCCCAACATCATCTCCAAAGGACAAAAGATGCATTTTGGGCCTATGTGAAATAGTACACAATTCCATATCATCACTAACAATTTTAATATACTTCCCAATAAGAGTAATATTAAATTTAATAATACTGTGTACTGTTAGACTAATTTCAAGCCTTTCCTTGATGATAGGTCTATTTTCATTGACGGCATCTTCAAATAGAATGCAGTCTTTATTTATTGGGATTCCATATGTTGCAATGTTGTTCTTAAATGCGCTATTTATTAAGAAATATTTGGGGTCATTTGGAGCTTGCTCCTGCCGTTCACTCAAAGAATTAGATGTATCCATATCTTCTTCATCGTGGTTTTCTTGACTTATATCCATGTCTCTATGTTCCTAATTGTCCGCTTGTTGAATAGAATTCTCAATAGGCCAATAGCTTGGGTAGTAATTGGGGATATTAGACTGCTGCAACTGCAAGGGTACGGCGTATTGAAATGGATAATGTGGTATTTCCATGGGTAGTAAAAACTGATTATTATATCCCTGCATCTGCACTGGATATTGAAAATTGTTCCAGGACATTGGGTTGTATGTTGCTGCTGGGTTGTATGCAGGTGTTGGGAATTGCACAAACTCTTGCACTTCTTGAGGTAGAACATGACTTCTGCAATGTGCTAAATATGATTTTTGGTAGCTGTATACCTTATTACAGATATTACACTTAAAATCTGGTGAACTCATTTCTTTATTTTGATATTTGAAATTCTTTTTGTATATAATTTTTGTTTGAATAACAAGAATATTATACGTTACAATATGTTTAGGGGAATGAAACTGCTACGTAGACAATATTTATGTACACAAATATGTTGATAAGTGATATACGCAGAATACGGAGGCATGCTCATGCATGCACATACGTTACAATATGTTTAAGGGAATGAAACTGCTACATAGACAATATTTATGTAAACAAATATGTTGATAAGTGATATACACAGAATACGGAGGCATGCTCATGCATGCACATACGTTACAATATGTTTAAGGGAATGAAACTGCTACGTAGACAATATTTATATAAACAAATATGTTGATAAGTGATATGAACAGAATACGGAGGCATGCTCATGCATGCACATACGTTACAATATGTTTAAGGGAATGAAACTGCTACGTAGACAATATTTATGTAAACAAATATGTTGATAAGTGATATACACAGAATACGGAGGCATGCTCATGCATGCACATACGTTACAATATGTTTAAGGGAATGAAACTGCTACGTAGACAATATTTATGTAAACAAATATATTGATAAGTGATATGCACAGAATACGGAGGCATGCTCATGCATGCACATACGTTACAATATGTTTAAGGGAATGACACTGCTACGTAGACAATATTTATGTAAACAAATATGTTGATAAGTGATATACACAGAATACGGAGAAATGCATATGTAAGCAGAGACGATCCAAATTTTGTAACAAAAGAAACTGCTAAGTGGATAAAACATTGTGGTAAATGGTAAACTACAAAAATTTTGTAGCTAAACAAATTTTCAAAACAGAATTATTAGATTTTGAAGTTGAGGGTTGTGACGACCAAAAGTCGCCAACCTCGTTTTTGGCGCACACTAGAGATAAGTACTCGTATATTTTGAATTCGAAGAGAATTTTATTTTAATTACCTAATTAACGAAACATTCCCACTGTGCTGATAAACTTGCAAAATAGCTTATATATTAAAATACTTACTTACGTATCTACATACATGCCTATGCACATACGACATGAGTAACGGTCGCCATCCAAAATATCAATTTGTTTTACATACTGCTTGTGCATAAACATACATACATGCATTGGTTAGTTGTTACTGTGATCTGCTTTGCTCTTCATCGCACAGCCGTGATCATATAGTTGGCATGTACGCATTTACCTACTCATGTATATCGGTATGTACACATACTGATTGTTGTTTATTTGTAATATTTAAGCTGGTTGTCAACGAAGTAGAGTGGTGATGAATTGCTTATATATTAATTTAACATACGCGCTATGATTTCAAGAATTGTTCGTAGTTATTACGTTGCTTATACATTATTCTTACATATTGTAAGAACTGTACATTATGATAGCATTTTATAGTAGATGTTAAGTTAAGAAAACAGACAAGAAAATATTGTACATGCTGCGCACAGCTATAAAAGGCGAAGCATTTCGCACAAACGGGGAGTTCCTGTGCAGCCGGCGTGGAGGTAAGTCACTTATAAGATTAAATTTATTTTGTTCGTTTAGCTTCATATTGGGAAGCATGTGTGCTGGTTAGAGGGAAATTTATCAGCTAAACGGGATTGAAATCCCTACCTGAGGATATATTCTTTGCTCACCAACACCGCGTTGTAAAGACACTTGTCCGGGCCACTCCCTGCGTTTAGCTTCATATTGGGAAGCATTTGTGCTGGTTAGAGGAGAATTTATCAGCTAAACGGGATTGAAATCCCTACCTGAGGATATATTCTTTGCTCACCAACACCGCGTTGTAAAGACACTAGTCCGAGCCACTCCCTACGTTTAGCTTCATATTGGGAAGCATTTGTGCTGGTTAGAGGAGAATTTATCAGCTAAACGGGATTGAAATCCCTACCTGAGGATATATTCTTTGCTCACCAACACCGCGTTGTAAAGACACTTGTCCGGGCCACTCCCTGCGTTTAGCTTCATATTGGGAAGCATTTGTGCTGGTTAGAGGAGCATTTATCAGCTAAACGGGACTGAAATCCCTACCTGAGGATATATTCTTTACCCACCAACAGCGCGTTTTACTTTATCCGCATCGCTTCATATTGGGAAGCATTAGTGAACGTTAGGGGTGAACTGCTATCTAAACGGGATTGAAATCACTACCTGATAGTACGCTCACTACTCACCGACACCGCGTGTTAGTCAGGCCGGCAAAACCTCGTCAAGTAAATACGTTATTGGCCACTGTGCCACCCGCCACGCCGCTGCAATCATCATCACTTCGTCGAAGCCCAGTTGTCTACAATAAAGAGGCCAATTAATTCAATCTCTGGAGTTTAATTTTCATTTCCCTGCAAAATTAAAAATTTATGTAACGACCCTGGACGCCGCTGAGCAATACCCCAGCATACCAGCGGAAACGTGTCGTCACAGGGTTTAGTTGTAAAATGAAGCCCTTCTGGTACACCCCGTTGTATCGCAGAATTCAGCGTCGCCACTTGAAGGAATATCTGAGAAGTGCCAGACAGGAAGAATTCGAGAGATATCTTGAAGAAGATGAGGAGCTTTTCCTAGAGCTGTCATCGCAGCCAACGCCTGACGCACCCCAAGAAAATGCAGCATAAAAAGAGATGCTGACAGGTGTAGCGTATGATGATTGGTGTGTGGGCAACACTGTATGCTTAAAACATTGCTTCGTTAAGATGGTAGACATAGAGAAATAATAAAAGTATAAAAAAACAAGTAAAAACGTTATATTCGACCGGGTCGAATCTTAAATACCCTCCAAATATTTAGTAAGTGAATTTGAAATGTTTAACTTGGTGGGACAGAGTTCCTTTATATAATATCGTACGTCAACGCCCACTAAAGGGGACGGGGTTCAAAAATATGCAAAATCATGTTTTCCACAGACGAACGTATGGGCATTGCTAGACCGTCTTAGACTTCATCACAATTCTCTTTGGAGGCTATAAAAACTGTATTTTGGCGGGGTCGCTCTGGCAAGGGCTGTGGGGGAAACATTTCACCTTTGTCATTAAACTCTAAAAATAAATGCTTGGAATAATTATATACAAAATTAAAATTTCTTTTTTTTGATAGGGTCATTTAGCCGGCAAAGGGGGAGGATGCGGTAGGGCAGCAACGGGCAGTCATAAAACCCTAAAGATAAATGCTTGGGATGATTAAATACAAAATTGAAAAAAAAAAATTATTTTTTTTGGTAGGGTCATTTAGGGGGCAAAGGAAGAGGGGGGGGGGGGGTAGGGCAGAAATCGGCAGTCATAAAACTCTAAAGATAAATGCTTGGGATGATTATATACAAAGTTTAAAAAAAAATTTTTTTTTTTTGGTAGGGTCATTTAGGGGGCAAAGGAAGAGGGGGGGGGGGGCTAGGGCAGAAATCGGCAGTCATAAAACTCTAAAGATAAATGCTTGGGATGATTATATACAAAATTTAAAATAAACAAATTTTTTTTAGTAGGGTCATTTAGGGGGCAAAGGAAGAGGGGGGGGGGGAGGTGTAGGGCAGAAATCGGCAGTCATCAAACTCAAAAGATAAATGCTTGGGATGATTATATACAAAATTTAAAAAAAAAAATTTTTTTTTGGTAGGGTCATTTAGGGGGCGAAGGGGAAGGAGGGGGTAGGGCAGAGTAGTACCAGGTTTCGTCTCAGCTTCGTCATTAAAGCTTAAAAGTGAAATTTTTAAGGAATGTAGGCTTAAGTAAAACAATTTGTTAAAATTTTTATGCTATTTTTGCCTATAATAACGCCCACTGAAGTGGGCGGGGTCAAAAAACATTGTTATTTTATTTAATGGCTCCAAGTTTAAGGCGTTGGACCATATTTGACATAAAAATATATCATTTGCTTAACAAAATAACCAAAAACTTTAAAAATTATGTTGTTTTTTCTGGGTTGGTTTAGTTCTTCTTAGGGGAACTTTTTTCCCTCTTGCCCGATTTAGCCCATCTTCGAACTTAACCTGCTCTAAGTTTTAAAATATATTTGTGCCAAATTTCAAGAGTCTAGCTCTGTTCGTTTGGACTGAATCGTGATTTCCACAGACGGACGGACGGACATGCTCAGTTCGTCTTAGATTTCATCACTGATCAAGAATATATATACCTTATGGGGTCTGAGATGGATATTTCGATGCGTTACAAACGGAATGACAAAGTGAATATACCCTCCAAATTCATTTTTGGAGGGTATAAAAAGAACAGGAATATAAAGAAAAAAAAAACAGAAGTAAACAAAATTGCAAAAATGTAAACAACATTAGTCTTTAGGCACGATCACCTATTCTTTTTATGTTAACCTGTGACATTGACTGTGAATGTATCTCGTTGTTGGTAGCAATTTTTTTAACTATTATGCTTTGTGTATTAATCTTTAATAGCATTGAACATCAAGGCCATAATGGCGGAGTCCAGTGACTTTTATGTCAAATGATACAAATATAGATTCAAGTCCATAATGGCGGAGTTCAGTGACTTTTATGTCGAATGATACACATATAGGTTCAAGGCCAGTATGGTAGAGGTCGATGACTTGACTGAATATATGGGTCAGTTTTGGGTACAGTGAACTCGCGGTAACGTGAACTAATGAAAACCATAAAATTATTAATTAAAATTTATTACAAAACTTGTTCATGTTAGACGGTGTTCACGTTACTGCGAGTGCACTGTATTTGTATCCGTATGAAGTTGCAGGTAGAAATTGTGAATTATGTTAGTTACATGAGTTAGAACAAGATAAATATAACGACTAGTAGTCAGGTCAAAATATTTTAGGTAAATTTAAGGCGAATTGGAATATTTTTGTAGGAAGGCCGTTAGGTTGAAAGAAAAGTTTTTTGGGTAAGGGAGAATTGAATAAGATCTGGTGGAGGTAGGTCGCAACCGCGGCTGAAAGAGAATAAAATTATTTAAAAAAGGAAAATTAAAATTATAAAAATAAATTTTTGGTAATAACCAAAGAAAAAGAAAAATATTAAAATCTAAGGAGCCATCATTTTTGTGCGTGAATGTAAAACAATAAACAAGCCGTGTTTATTGCCAGGAGAAACAATAAACAAGCCGTGTTTATTGCCAGAAGAAAAAACAATAAACAAGCCGTGTTTGTTGCCAGAAGAAACGAGGTGAATACTGCCCCCATAGCCAGCCGGAAACTAGTATTTGGAACAAGACAACCTGGAGACGAGGGAACGAAACAAATTTTGGTAAAAGGTGTATTTGGTGAGCTAAGGCGCCGTACAAGATTCGTCGAGAGTTGGTGAGTCCGTTCCAATATTATGTTGTAAGAAAAAAAAAATAAAATATAGTGAAGCAGATTTCAAATCTATGGAAACAAATATAGCAAATTAGTAGTTGTCGTTCAAATAAAGTAGGTGTTCAAAGAAAGAAAAAAAAAAATATATATATATATATATATATATATATATATATATATATATATATACATATACAAGCCAAGAGGCTATATAATTCTCATTCTAATTTTATAAATCGTGATTTTTTTGTTATACCAGATTGGTCAAATATAGTACTGCTAGTCTTAAGAATATTTTATTGATTAGTGTTAGTGTAGTGTGGAATAATTGTTAGCCCAACAATTACCTGTTTCGCGTCAATAATATTAATAGTGAATTAGATGTGTTGTTTGGTAAAAGAAAAGAAAACCATTTTTTAGAGAGCTCTCTCAAATAGGTGCATTTATTTGATTAAAAAAAAAAATTCGTTCGTTTATCTGTTTTATAGTGATAGACAGTGTAAAATCGGTAATTCTGGGTTTTAGGTAAAAAAAAAAAAAAAAGATTTTTGTTAGTACATATTTATACCTATAGATTTAAGTAGAGGTTGATTGCAACTGAAATAAATTGTAATAGTTTCGATTTGTCACATTTATAAAGAAAACAGAAAACAAAGGGTTTAATTATTATGATTTTCTTTAGCTGAGATACATTAAGATAATAATGTCCGGCTAATTGTAAAATAATTGTCATGTGGAAGTAAGTAAAAAAGTGATCTGTGGTTTATGTTGGGTAGCATAAAGAATGAAGAATTATGCTACTAAGGTAGGGTGGGTCACTAGTGCGAGGCAAAACGACATCTAATGTCCTCAATATATGTATGTTGTTGTTTGTTGTAGGCGTTTATTAGTGTTTGCTTTTTTTTTATTTTTATATAAATTTTATTGTAACACCCTGGACTATGAATAGCTGGTCGTACCCCCTCTGACATCCCTGGGCTGGTTTGGGCAAGAATAGAGTTATTTATGGGTTGCCAAGCAAGGGGTTTGTTGGTATTTGTGTATAAAAAAAAAGAATAATTCCACAATACTAAGGTTACAATATGGCGCCCAAAGTAAAAGCAAATTAAATTAAAATGTAAGAGTTAGGGAAGGATTTGTTGTATTTATTCAGTCTTGTGACTTGACCAATGATAAACAAAAAGGCCAACTGCACCAGTACTGAACAAAAACAACGTGAGATAGATGGAGATATTTCTAATTCGTAAAATTTCAATAAATTGTCTACAATAAACTGTTTTGTTGTAGTATTTAGTATACTAATTCTTGTGGAGGCCGAATGTTTTAATATTTGTCATTCGTTGCCCAAAGGATTAGCAAAATAAATAAACAATTTGAGATACGGCCGTAAAAGTAATTATTCCCAACAAAATGTAATTCGTGTGACATTACATAAGAGCACACTAGCCCGTTTTGTAAAGAATAATAGAAACAAGGCCAATAAAATTTAAATGAGGGCATATGGTAATCAGATTTTTCCATATTCGCCTCTAATTTATTATGCGGAACAATATTTTTTTTATCAATAAACGGTTAGCGATACAATCAACAACATTATCTTATATATAAAAAGAAAACTAGTTAAAAATTTAACAGATCACTTATTACGTTACAACACATTGCAATTTTTGAGAGATAAAGAGGTTCAAATAGTTACCGCTGCAGTTTTAAATATACATACATTTGAAAAAAAAACATATATTATATATTATAAATAAATTATGGATGACTCCAACAATAAAAGTAGGCGATCGTTGGAATTCGACCAAAATCGTCCGGGATTAGTAAGACCCGTCCAACATTCTCCTCCCAGGCCTTCAGTTTTTCAGGAACCCAATTTTCAAGATTTGTCAGGAACTATAAGCAAGAACAGACAGGGTGATATTTCTAAGCGTAAGGATAAAGGTGTTGGGAATAGAAACAACTTACCAGATGATAGAACCACGCATGATAGGGAACAAATTTTGCTAGATATAGGTGACCAAGGGGCTGCATCTATCTTGGTAATAGAAGAGTCTGAGCGTAAGCGAGCGATGAAAGCTGAAATGACAGAAATGATAAATGATACAAGTCGCATTAAGTGAGGGACTAAAAGGTATTATGAGTGAAGTTAACAAAACACTTGAGCCGTTCAGGAGTTCTAAAGAAAATAGTCCAAGTCATTATGAGTCTGGGTCATATAGAAGTGGTTCCAGAGAACAACACGAAGCTCAAGATAAACCAGCGATAAATGCGGAACAAAATAGGGCTGAGCAAATAGGAGTAGAAAACAGTCGTCACCGGGTAGGAAGACCATATACGGTTAATGAGGGCAACAGAGTGCACTGGACAAACTCTAGATGTGCCAATATCCTCTCCACTGCTCCAAATTATTATTCATCTGATAGAATTTTGAATGTGCGTTCGGTAGATGGCCAAATACGCATCGACAAGTGGGATGTAGTATTTGAAGGTGGTGGCCGAGGGATGTCGATTGATGACTTTGTGTTCCGAGTAGAACTACTCCAGGCTAGTTACGCTATACAGTGGGACGAAGTCCTTAGGGATTTTCACCGGCTTTTGAAGGGTCAGGCAAAAGAATGGTACTGGCTGCATTTGAAAACTCAAAGTGGGATAACTGATTGGCCTACATTACGTTATAGCCTCTTAAACCAATTTCAATCCAATCGCAGTGATTTCGAAATTATGCAAGAAATTGTCGAAAGACGACAACAGCCCCATGAATCTTTAGAAGATTATTTCCACGCAATGGTGTCTCTAAGGGCACAACTTCGATCTCACATTCCGGAATATGAGATGATAAAAGTGCTAAAACGCAATGTTAAGGACCATCTGGCTAGATTAGTTTATCCCATGGCCATTTATAATATAGAGCAGTTGAGAGAAGAGTGTAAAGAAATTGAGAAACGTTTTCCCAAGCGTGAAATCAAAATTCAAGCCCCCATTACAAACTCTACGCGCTATGTGCCGAGGCCCCGAGTAAACGAAATATATAGTGAGGAGCAGGCAAAGTTCTACGTGGAAAACCAGAACCAGCAAACAGTCGAAGAAGTAACAGAAATAAGAAAAAAAGAAATTATTTGCTGGAATTGCAAATATGTCGGACATACGTACATGGATTGTGACTCGGAGGTTCAAAACATTTGTTTTAAATGTGGGTTAGAGAATACCATCACGCCCAAATGCCCTAATTGCAGCAAGCAGGGAAACCGAAGAAGGAGCATGATAAAGGCGGGAGTGTCACGCTCAGAAGGACATATCGCATCTCCCCAGAAATAAAAGTTACAAGTCCCACAGACAGAAAAGAAATTAGTAGGATATCCGGTAATCGTACTGAGGGAATCTATAATAGTATTAAATCTAATGTTAGTAGAGGATATCAAGAGAGATTATTAAATTACATAAAGGTTAGGAGTCGAATTTTTAATCAAAGTGATGAACCAGAGATAGTGCAGTCATTGAACGTCATGAGAGCCAGAAAACTATATCAAGATAGAAGGGCAATTAGAAAAAAGGTTATGGCTTCGTTGAAATCGATCGCAAGTGTTGATCCTAGAGTATTTGTTGATGTGTCATTGAAGGGTAAAATAGTTAAAGGATTACTAGATACGGGGGCTTCAGTCAGCGTGATAGGTAGAGGGTGTATAGAGTTGTTAAAGGAAATAAGTGTTGCACCGTCTAGATATTTTTCTAATGTTAGGACAGCTTCTGGTGAGGAACACAAAATTTGTGGCCAGGTCATCATTCCTGTGGAATATAAGGGTGAACTACAGCAAGTAAAATTTTATCTGTGTCCCTCTTTAGAACAGAATTTATACTTGGGAATTGATTTTTGGCGAAAATTCAAACTAGCCCCCGATGTTATTGATGTAGAAGAAATAGAGATGGAGCCTGTGTCGGAACAGCAACCAGAACACCATGACTTAACGGCAGAACAAGAAGCACGTCTACAAGAGGTCAAAAATTTATTTAAGAGTTTTGAAAAGGATGGGTTAGGAAAAACGCCTCTAGAAAGGCATAATATTGAATTAGTACCTGGTTATGTGCCATTTAAGGAGCGGTATTATCCGGTTTCACCAAATGTTCAGAAACTTTTGTATGAAGAGGTCGACAAAATGTTAGAATTAGGTGTCATAGAGGAGAGCGAAAGCCCTTTTAATAATAGAGTAACACTGGTAAGGAAACCCGAAAAAAATCGTCTATGTCTGGATGCGAGAAAATTAAATGAAATGACTGTAAAGGATGCATATCCCATACAGAATATTGAGGGAATACTCAGCAGGATTGACGATACGGTTTTTATTAGCAGTGTAGACCTTAAATTTGCATTCTGGCAAGTAGAGTTAGTCCCGAAATGTCGCGAATACACGGTATTTACCATTCCTGGTAGGCCACATTACCAGTACAAGGTCATGCCATTCGGCCTGTGTAATGCAGCCCAACGCCTTTGTCGCCTCATGGACAAGGTAATTCCCCAGCGGCTCAAGAATAATATATTTATATATTTGGATGACTTGTTAGTCATCTCTAAAGATTTTAACATCCATATAAGACTTTTGAGGGAATTAGCTAAATGTCTTTCAGATGCTAACCTTACCATCGGAATGAAGAAAAGCGTTTTCTGTTTTAAGGAATTAAAGTATTTAGGTTTTGTGATAGGCGATGGAAAACTTCGAACCGATCCAGAAAAGATAAAGGCCATTCAACAGATCCCATTACCTAAAACTCCAAGGCAGGTTAGAAGTTTCTTAGGTACAGCGGGATGGTATAGGCGCTTCATTAAAGATTTTGCCGTCATAGCCGCACCCCTTAGTGATACTCTGAAGAAGGGAAAGAAAGTTGCATTATCTGAGGAAGCTATTAATGCATTTAACGAATTAAGAAATTCGTTAATCACAGCACCGGTTCTGGTCCATCCAGATTTTAGAAGACCGTTTTTTATACAATGCGACGCATCACACGTAGGAGTCGGGGCCGTGCTATTTCAGAAGGATGACGAGAGTAACGACCGACCAATCGCCTTCTTTTCGCAAAAATTGAATGGGGCACAAATCAATTATACTGTCACGGAAAAGGAGTGCCTGGCCGCGGTGATGGCAGTGAAACGTTTTAGACCTTATGTCGAGTTAATGGAGTTTACCATTATAACCGACCACGCTAGTCTGAAATGGTTAACATCCCTGAAGGATTTGAGTGGTCGCTTAGCTCGCTGGGCACTTCAGCTTCAAGCTTTCAATTTTAAGGTCGAGCACCGGAAGGGATCCGAAAATGTGGTGGCCGACATGCTTTCTAGGTCAACAAATGAGTGTGAAGTGGATGAAATCGACTTTTTAGGATTCGAAACTACAGAATTCGATTCGCCTGAATACCAGGAATTAGTAAAAAAAGTTTCCGAAAACCAACACAAATTGCCTGATTTAAAAATAGACGAAGGAATGATTTTTAAAAAAACCAACTTTTCGAGAGATGACAGTGGCCTAGAATGGAAACTATGGGTACCAGAAAATTTAATTACTACCCTAATATCTAAAGCTCATGATGATGAAACAGCTTCGCATGGGGGCGTAGCAAAATCTTTGCATCGTTTAAGGCAGTTTTATTATTGGCCCAACATGGCAGTCCAAGTAGGAAATTATGTAAGAATTTGTGTAACATGCCGGCAAATAAAACCACCTAATTATGAAATGCGACCCAAAATGGGCGACGAGGTGAAAACATATCGCCCATTTCAGAAGATTTATATTGACTTCATGGGCAAATATCCCCGTTCGAAGCGAGGCAATGCCTATGTTTTTGTAGTAATAGACCACTTTTCAAAATTCGTCTTCTTAAAACCAATGAGAAAAGCGACATCAGGGATAATCATTGACTATTTAGTGAGAAAAATCTTTCATACATTTGGTACGCCCGAGATCATTCATTCTGATAATGGAAAACAATCTACGTCCCAAGAATTTAAACACCTATTAGAAGCATATAAGATCAAACACGTCAGGACAGCGGCATATGCACCACAGTCGAACTCTTCAGAAAGAGTAAATCAGTCACTGTTAGCCGGGATTAGAGCATACTTAAAGGAGGACCATAGGAACTGGGATGAGCATATATCAGAAATTGAGTATGCAATACTTTCGGCTAAACATGAGTCTATTGGAACAAGCCCTTACATGGCACTATTTGGACAACAGATGTTTTTGTCCGGGTCGGAATATGCACTGGTCAGGAAGTTAGAATCTTTGTGTGATAGTGAATTTGAAATGGTGGAGAGGAAGGACAATTTACAAATTATCAGGGAACGAGTTAAGGGAAACTGCGTAATGAACGTTTAATTACCTACTATATATAAATGTATGTGGCGTCCCGTTTTACCTTTGATTATTAGCCCGATTATTAATTATTACCTGTTAGTGAAGTCCTGTTTTAATTATACAATAAGTTGAGTCCTTTTGATGATAATTTCCCGTAGTGTTAGGTTCACCGGGGATATTCGGTCAGCATTTGTATGAGAATCTAGTCCATGGTACCAGAGAACAGGAAAAACAAAAAAAATATTAATAAAGTACCATAATTTTGTGGGGAACAAAAAGATGTATGTGGACTGTTCATACTTGTAAAGTGGGTAAATCCGGCAACGGGTGTAATACTCGTCCATACTTTCGGTGGCAGACACGTAAAACAGCAGATACCACATGAAGCATACTTATAGTTGAAAATTTAAAAAAGAAAGAAAAAATTATAGAGCATAGGTAGTAGTTTTTGTAAAACCGTCATAGCAAGCATCATACACCCCCATAGAGTATATGAAACCAGATTAATATAGTGTAAGATTAATGTATTTATACAATGTATGAATAGATAGTAAAACGACCATATTTCTTTACTGCACGCAAAGATTTAGTGGTTGTACTATTTGTCTAATGCAAAATCGAAAACAAATGCTTATATAGTAAATGATTGGGATCTTGCATTCAGGATGCTGTACAGCCGTGTAACAAAAGAATCTAATGCAGGTGTAGGCGAGAAAGTTTATAGCACATTCGTGCGTTCGATTTTATTAGCATACGTATTACGTACGATGCTAGATAATAAATTTGTAGTAGAAATAGAGACGGTATAAAACAACTAATATGTGTACCTTAGAGTTCCAGCAGGATATTTACTTTCTAAAAAGGAACTGTTCAAACAGATAACTGCTCGGATCGGGGATCTGTATGTTGGGTGGATGCAAGAGCTCGGCCGCTTACTCCGCTTCCATTTACCAATGTAAAAAAATTGTATTTCATGTACAGTGCGTGCTGATGCTTTTTTGTTTTTTTTACGCTTTCGTAGTTATGTATCTACTGTTGGACTTAAGTGTTTTGAATTAGAATATTAAACTTGGATTTTTCAACAGATGTATGTTCCTTTTATGTTGTATGGATTACATTATAATAAATATATATATGTATATATATATATATATATATATATATATATATATATATTTTGTTATGACAATTCCGATTAATAATTCTGACAGACACCGCATGATTTCAAGTTATAGCGGGTTGCCAGATGGTGGTTATTCCAGCGATTTTCATTGGTAGTGCCCGGCTAGCTCAGTCAGTAGAGCATGATACTCTTAATCTCAGGGGTGGGCGTTTGCCTACGTTGGGCCTCTGATCATTAGTAATTGATCCGCTCTTTTGCTTTTCGGCCGACGGGCGTTGAAAAACAAAAGATTTGTAGCGTATGATGATTGGTGTGTGGGCAACACTGTATGCTTAAAAAGATGGTAGACATAGAGAAATAATAAAAGTATAAAAAAAAGAACAGGAATATAAAGAAAAAAAAACAGAAGTAAACAAAATTGCAAAAATGTAAACAACATTAGTCTTTAGGCACGATCACCTATTCTTTTTATGTTAACCTGTGACATTGACTGTGAATGTATCTCGTTGTTGGTAGCAATTTTTTTAACTATTATGCTTTGTGTATTAATCTTTAATAGCATTGAACATCAAGGCCATAATGGCGGAGTCCAGTGACTTTTATGTCAAATGATACAAATATAGATTCAAGGCCATAATGGCGGAGTTCAGTGACTTTTATGTCGAATGATACACATATAGGTTCAAGGCCAGTATGGTAGAGGTCGATGACTTGACTGAATATATGGGTCAGTTTTGGGTACAGTGAACTCGCGGTAACGTGAACTAATGAAAACCAGGGGAGTTCATGTTAGCGAAATTGTTCACGTTAGCGATGGTCGTGTACGTGTGTACATTCTTGAATGTGAAATTCTTTTATTATTATTTGCGTTATTAAAATATGAAAATAAAATTATTAATTAAAATTTATTACAAAACTTGTTCATGTTAGACGGTGTTCACGTTACTGCGAGTGCACTGTATTTGTATCCGTATGAAGTTGCAGGTAGAAATTGTGAATTATGTTAGTTACATGAGTTAGAACAAGATAAATATAACGACTAGTAGTCAGGTCAAAATATTTTAGGTAAATTTAAGGCGAATTGGAATATTTTTGTAGGAAGGCCGTTAGGTTGAAAGAAAAGTTTTTTGGGTAAGGGAGAATTGAATAAGATCTGGTGGAGGTAGGTCGCAACCGCGGCTGAAAGAGAATAAAATTATTTAAAAAAGGAAAATTAAAATTATAAAAATAAATTTTTGGTAATAACCAAAGAAAAAGAAAAATATTAAAATCTAAGGAGCCATCATTTTTGTGCGTGAATGTAAAACAATAAACAAGCCGTGTTTATTGCCAGGAGAAACAATAAACAAGCCGTGTTTATTGCCAGAAGAAAAAACAATAAACAAGCCGTGTTTGTTGCCAGAAGAAACGAGGTGAATACTGCCCCCATAGCCAGCCGGAAACTAGTATTTGGAACAAGACAACCTGGAGACGAGGGAACGAAACAAATTTTGGTAAAAGGTGTATTTGGTGAGCTAAGGCGCCGTACAAGATTCGTCGAGAGTTGGTAAGTCCGTTCCAATATTATGTTGTAAGAAAAAAAAATAAAATATAGTGAAGCAGATTTCAAATCTATGGAAACAAATATAGCAAATTAGTAGTTGTCGTTCAAATAAAGTAGGTGTTCAAAGAAAGAAAAAAAAAAAAAATATATATATATATATATATATATATATATATATATATATATATATATATATATATATATACATATACAAGCCAAGAGGCTATATAATTCTCATTCTAATTTTATAAATCGTGATTTTTTTGTTATACCAGATTGGTCAAATATAGTACTGCTAGTCTTAAGAATATTTTATTGATTAGTGTTAGTGTAGTGTGGAATAATTGTTAGCCCAACAATTACCTGTTTCGCGTCAATAATATTAATAGTGAATTAGATGTGTTGTTTGGTAAAAGAAAAGAAAACCATTTTTTAGAGAGCTCTCTCAAATAGGTGCATTTATTTGATTAAAAAAAAAAAATTCGTTCGTTTATCTGTTTTATAGTGATAGACAGTGTAAAATCGGTAATTCTGGGTTTTAGGTAAAAAAAAAAAAAAAAGATTTTTGTTAGTACATATTTATACCTATAGATTTAAGTAGAGGTTGATTGCAACTGAAATAAATTGTAATAGTTTCGATTTGTCACATTTATAAAGAAAACAGAAAACAAAGGGTTTAATTATTATGATTTTCTTTAGCTGAGATACATTAAGATAATAATGTCCGGCTAATTGTAAAATAATTGTCATGTGGAAGTAAGTAAAAAAGTGATCTGTGGTTTATGTTGGGTAGCATAAAGAATGAAGAATTATGCTACTAAGGTAGGGTGGGTCACTAGTGCGAGGCAAAACGACATCTAATGTCCTCAATATATGTATGTTGTTGTTTGTTGTAGGCGTTTATTAGTGTTTGCTTTTTTTTTATTTTTATATAAATTTTATTGTAACACCCTGGACTATGAATAGCTGGTCGTACCCCCTCTGACATCCCTGGGCTGGTTTGGGCAAGAATAGAGCTATTTATGGGTTGCCAAGCAAGGGGTTTGTTGGTATTTGTGTATAAAAAAAAAAGAATAATTCCACAATACTAAGGTTACACAGACGATGAGGAGTTACTTTTAAACGTTAATACTCAGCCTAGCGGAGTAGAATGTGAAAATAGTAAACCTCAAATAGAAATATTGGACGTGCAAATTCTCCCAAATATAGATATACCTATGTTTCTCGCTCTATATGAAGACGATCAATTGTTGGTAGAGGCAGCGGACGCAGTGGAGTCAGATTTAAATTAAGATATAAATTAATATATATATATATATATATATATATATATATATATATATATATATCTTTACGAGTATATAATTTTATACATATTAGTTATTAATAAAAATTAAAACAGTGCATATACATATGTACATATGTTTAAACAATGGTTCATTCATTTGAATGAAAATAAAAATGAATATGTTAACAAACTTTTAAATAAATGCTTATAAAAATTTAAATAAATGTCTTTTTATTTCAAATAAAAACTTACATACATATTTATTTCAGAGAACACCCAAACAAACAAGCACAATGGTTCATTCATTCTAACGGACAAGGGAATATTTGAGCAAAAATAGTAAACGATTATTATTTGTTTGCATGTACATGCGTAAATGAAAAAAATTTGTAGATATTTATGTACGCATGAATATGTACATTCTATCACATTTCATACTTGATCCCTTTGCGTACTCAAAATAGAAATGTCCACACATTGAAACCATAAAACCCGTCCACCATGTGGGCAGACACCTATCGCCACACACAGCCTGTCTGAAAGACAAACATTGCAATCGCCGCTCACAAAAGAACCCACACTTGAAAAAAACAAAAGAAGCCATACCTATCATCCAGAACACCAAATATAATTCATAGATAATCGTCAAGCATAAAATAAACACATTCAATATTAATATAAACATAGTATTAGTATCAATATGAAGGAACAGTAAATATTTTTACAATGCCTTCAAGACGAGAATAATTGAATTCTAACATTGCACACAAAAACAAACAAAAAGAAAATAAAACAAGTAAAAACGTTATATTCGACCGGGTCGAATCTTAAATACCCTCCAAATATTTAGTAAGTGAATTTGAAATGTTTAACTTGGTGGGACAGAGTTCCTTTATATAATATCGTACGTCAACGCCCACTAAAGGGGGCGGGGTTCAAAAATATACAATATTATGTTTTCCACAGACGAACGTATGGGCATTGCTAGACCGTCTTAGACTTCATCACAATTCTCTTCGGAGGCTATAAAAACTGTATTTTGGCGGGGTCGCTCTGGCAAGGGCTGTGGGGGAAACATTTCACCTTTGTCATAAAACTCTAAAAATAAATGCTTGGGATAATTATATACAAAATTAAAATTTCTTTTTTTTTGATAGGGTCTAAACTCTAAAGATAAATGCTTGGGATGATTATATACAAAATTTAAAAAAACATTTTATTTTTGGTAGGGTCATTTAGGGGGCGAAGGAGAAGGAGGGGGTAGGGCAGAGTAGTACCAGGTTTCGTCTCAGCTTCGTCATTAAAGCTTAAAAGTGTTATTTTTAAGGAATGTAGGCTTAAGTAAAACAATTTGTTAAATTTTTATGCTATTTTTGCCTATAATAACGCCCACTGAAGTGGGCGGGGTCAAAAAATATTTTTATTTTATTTAATGGCTCCAAGTTTAAGGCGTTGGACCGTATTTGACATAAAAATATATCATTTGCTTAACAAAATAACCAAAAAACTTTAAAAATTATGTTGTTTTTTCTGGGTTGGTTTAGTTCTTCTTAGGGGAACTTTTTTCCCTCTTGCCCGATTTAGCCCATCTTCGACCTTAAGCTGCTCTAAGTTTTAAAATATATTTATGCCAAATTTCAAGAGTCTAGCTCTTTTCGTTTGGATTGAATCGCGATTTCCACAGACGGACGGACGGACGGACGGACATGCTCAGTTCGTCTTAGATTTCATCACTGATCAAGAATATATATACTTTATGGTGTCTGAGATGGATATTTCGATGCGTTACAAACGGAATGACAAAGTGAATATACCCTCCAAATTATTTTTTGGAGGGTATAAAAAAAAATCTTAAGTACACACACCAGAATTAAATAACCCAAAATAAAGGACAAAATCAAACTGTAGCAAAAAGAAAAGATTCACAAAAAATTAGGGCGATCCATTTATACAACACTTTTAATAAAGGACACACCGACACAAACTCAAATATGCACAGACAAAAAAATTCCCACGCTCACGTGCCGACGGACATGTATTGCCAAGGTCACATATGGACAGACACAATTTCCCACGCTCACATACCGACGGACATATATTCCCACGGTCACATATGGACAGACACAAATTTCGAAGGTCACATATGGACAGACAAAAATTCCCACGTTCACACACCGACGGACTGATATTCCCACGGTCACATAGGGACAGACACAAATTCCCACGGTCTCATACGGACAGACAGAATTTCACACGCTTACATTATAAGAAAAAAAAACAACAGCAATTTGAACCCCCTTATTAAACCGTGGGAAAATTTACACACACACACAAAGATCAAAACACTTGAACAATTTGGCCACTTAAAATTTTGTACTGAAATTTGAGAATTTTTAAGTGTAATTGCCCAAATTTGTGTTGAAATTTGAGAATTTTTAAGTATTTTAATTGCCGTGGCTCATACATTCCTATACTACTCATATAAACAAAAACTCCCGCCTTCCTATTTACGTAAACAAAAGAGACAACAAAACAAACAAACCATTTACCTATTCAACACAACTAAACAGCTTATGACCACTGCATTACCACTCATAGGGTGCACACGACATTATCTCTTATTTAATGTTTTGAAATTCTTGTATAGGTTTGACACAAGTAGAATGAATCTACATTCTTATGACGCCCCATACAAAAATATGCACGTATATTGATTTGGTTTTAACATGCAACATCATCGAAAATCATAATTGAATTGCTTTTAGCTTCGCTAGGAAGAACAACGGACTCATTGTCTGCGAATGTGTAGTATCCCATTCCTTTAATTGGCGAAATTCTTTCGGTATTTATATTTAGGTTGATACAGAGATTTTGAGTGCAAATAGATATTTTCAAACCACTAGGACTTTCTAGCAAACTGATCATTACATTAGTTTTTCCATAATTGGAAGGACCAACTATTAATGCTCGAATAGAATTTGGTAGCAAGGAACTAAGTATGTCTTATTTTTGTATTGTCATTTGAAGGTACATCCACATTACGAACTAAAATATTTTTGTGTTGTTTTACTAAGCGCATTTCAATAACTACTTGTAAAATTCACAAAATAATATCTTTTATTCTAGTATAAAATAATATGGTTACGTTTTATAAAATAAAACATTCAGTCATAAGAAAACTATCTTTGGAGAAGGTTTACTAAATAAAACAATAAATTCTCTACCTTTTGAATTACATCTTCCTGGATATCAGTACTGTGGACCTGGCACAAGATTACAAAAGCGTTTAGCTAGAGGAGATAAAGGAATTAATTTATTGGATGCTGCTTGCAAAAATCACGATGTAGCTTACTCCAAAAAAAAAAAAGGATTAAACAGTAGACACCAAGCTGATAAAATTCTTGAAATGCTTGGGAAAGAGTTCTTGCAGAAAAAATATTTGCGTATATGGTGACCAATGCAATGAAAGCAGAAACTAAATTTGGTATGGGTATGGAGAAGAGGAGCAGAAATAGGCAAAGACTATCGCCACGAACTCATCTAAATGACAAAAAGCTGTTCAATAGTTCAATTAAAGCAGCAACAAAAACATTACGGAAGAAAACCACAAGACATTAACTCGGCCATTAAAATCGTTCGTAAAGTTATCAACTGATCACTTAGGGGAAAAAGGCACGTGTTGTAATATCACGCATAATCAATGATCGTAAAGTTGGCGGATTTTTACCGTTAATTCGGATTCTAATTGCTCTAGGTGCACTTGGTAGTTATACAACTGGAGGTGCCGCTATAGCTAAGGCTGTAAATGCAACAAAGAATGCAAAAAAACAACTTGAGGAAGCCACCAGACACAATAAAGCAATGGAGTCTATTGCTGTGGGAGGACTGTACCTTAAACCATATAAAAAGGGTTATGGACTTGTTTCTAAAGATCATTAAAAAAAACTATAAGATATGCTACCCAACAAACCATTATCAGAATTTGATCTAAGATAATTTCCAAGATATATTCCACACTTTAAAGGAGTTTTCATGTTGAACTCGCTGCCAAAACGTGCAAGGAAAATCGAATGTGGAATAATCAATTTAGATTTGTCAACAGGATCACGTGCTCATCATACTCAGCATACTATAGAAACAATGATGAAAAACAATATTTCGACAGCCTTGGAAATTTACAACCTTCTTTAGAGTTAGTCAAATACCTAGGTAGAAATATTGAATACAACTACAATCCACATCAAAACTTTAATACATTGAATTGTAGTCACTTATGTTTGAAATTTCTTTATGAAATAACTAAATATATCAAATAAAACACAACCATATATCTGTATGGTTCAAAAAAATTTCGTTTATTTTATTTTCATTTTTATACCCTCCAAAAAAGAATTTGGAGGGTATATTCACTTTATCATTCCGTTTGTAACGCATCGAAATATCCATCTCAGACCCCATAAAGTATATATATTCTTGATCAGTGATGAAATCTAAGACGAACTGAGCATGTCCGTCCGTCTGTGGAAATCACGATTCAGTCCAAACGAAAAGAGCTAGACTCTTGAAATTTGGCATAAATATATTTTAAGGCTTAGAGCAGGTTAAGTTCGAAGATGGGCTAAATCGGGCAAGAGGGAAAAAAGTTCCCCTAAGAAGAACTAAACCAACCCAGAAAAAACAACATAAATTTTAAAGTTTTTTGGTTATTTTGTTAAGCAAATGATATATTTTTATGTCAAATACGGTCCAAGGCCTTAAACTTGGAGCCATTATATAAAATAAAAATATTTTTTGACCCCGCCACTTCAGTGGGCGTTATTATAGGCAAAAATAGCATAAAAATTTAAAAAATTGTTTTACTTAAGCCTACATTCCTTAAAAATAACACTTTTAAGCTTTAATGACGAAGCTGAGACGAAACCTGGTACTACTCTGCCCTACCCCCTCCTTCCCCTTCGCCACCTAAATGACTCCACCAAAAAAAAAAAAATTTTTAAATATTGTATATAATCATCCCAAGCATTTATCTTTACAGTTTTATGACTGCCGATTTCTGCCCTACCCCCCCCCCCCCCCCCCCTAAATGACCCTACCAAAAAAAAAAATTATTTTTTTTAAATTTTGTATATAATCATCCCAAGCATTTATCTTTAGAGTTTAATGACTGCTGATTTCTGCCCTACCCCCCCCCCCCCCTCTTCCTTTGCCCCCTAAATGACCCTGCCAAAAAAAAAAAATTTTTAAAATTTTTTATATAATCATCCCAAGCATCTTTAGAGTTGTGTGACTTCCTGTTGCTGCCCTACCCCCTCCTCCCCCTTTGCCCGCTAAATGACCCTATTAAAAATAAATAAAACATTTTTGTAATTTTGTGTATAATCATCCCAAGCATTTATTTTTAGAGTTTTATGTCTACCTGTTTCTGCCCTACCCCCTCTCCACCTTTGCCCTCTAAATGACCCTATCAAAAAAAAAAGAAATTAAATTATGTATGAATTTTTATTAGTCGAACTTTCTTATGTAAATTGTTAATTTTATCAACGGGCTTAAGTTTTAATCTGCAAGACTGCAAACCATTTTTTATTATTTTATTAATAAATGAATTTGTTCAAATTCTATTTTTATTAATTTATATTAAGATTGGAATATTAAGAATATTTTTCAATAATCATCAAACCAGCAGAACGGATCAGTACTGATTTCGAGGCCGCTACGCCATCTCATCAGCGTTCTTTGTTCAATTTTTCCACTTTTGCAAGTGGTGCTAGTTAGTAGGAGTATCAACTATTTAACCAATATTTTAACGAAAATTGAATATGAGAAGTTATCACATTCATATTTTTAAGTTATTACATTTTTGGTTAGTACGAAATTCCCCAACCCTGACGATTAATATTCCCAATATTCCATTATCTCTTTCGCTTTTTCCAGAGCCATCGGCTGCTGATAACTAAAGCTTCTTTGTTATTTATGTTCAAGTAATTGAATTTAGTTGTCAATTTACAATGAACAATGCGCGTGCCCCCGCAATGTTTTAAATTATGTATGAATTTTTATTAGTCGAACTTTCTTATGTAAATTGTTAATTTTATCAACGGGCTTAAGTTCGAATCTGCAAGACTGCAAACCATTTTTTATTATTTTATTAATAAATGAATTTGTTCAAATTCTATTTTTATTAATTTATATTAAGATTGGAATATTAAGAATATTTTTCAATAATCATCAAACCAGCAGAACGGATCAGTACTGATTTCGAGGCCGCTACGCCATCTCATCAGCGTTCTTTGTTCAATTTTTCCACTTTTGCAAGTGGTGCTAGTTAGTAGGAGTATCAACTATTTAACCAATATTTTAACGAAAATTGAATATGAGAAGTTATCACATTCATATTTTTAAGTTATTACATTTTTGGTTAGTACGAAATTCCCCAACCCTGACGATTAATATTCCCAATATTCCATTATCTCTTTCGCTTTTTCCAGAGCCATCGGCTGCTGATAACTAAAGCTTCTTTGTTATTTATGTTCAAGTAATTGAATTTAGTTGTCAATTTACAATGAACAATGCGCGTGCCCCCGCAATGTTTTAAATTATGTATGAATTTTTATTAGTCGAACTTTCTTATGTAAATTGTTAATTTTATCAACGGGCTTAAGTTCGAATCTGCAAGACTGCAAACCATTTTTTATTATTTTATTAACAAATGAATTTGTTCAAATTCTATTTTTATTAATTTAAATTAAGATTGGAATATTAAGAATATTTTTCAATAATCATCAAACCAGCAGAACGGATCAGTACTGATTTCGAGGCCGCTACGCCATCTCATCAGCGTTCTTTGTTCAATTTTTCCACTTTTGCAAGTGGTGCTAGTTAGTAGGAATATCAACTATTTAACCGATATATTAACGAAAATTGAATATGAGAAGTTATCACAAACATATTTTTAACTTATTATATTTTTGGTTAGTACGAAATTCCCCAACCCTGACGATTAATATTCCCAATATTCCATTATCTCTTTCGCTTTTTCCAGAGCCATCGGCTGCTGATAACTAAAGCTTCTTTGTTATTTATGTTCAAGTAATTGAATTTAGTTGTCAATTTACAATGAACAAATGCGCGTGCCCCCGCAATGTTTTAAATTATGTATGAATTTTTATTAGTCGAACTTTCTTATGTAAATTGATAATTTTATCAACGGGCTTAAGTTCGAATCTGCAAGACTGCAAACCATTTTTTATTATTTTATTAATAAATGAATATTTATAAGAATATTTTTCAATAATCATCAAACCAGCAGAACGGATCAGTACTGATTTCGAGGCCGCTACGCCATCTCATCAGCGTTCTTTGTTCAATTTTTCCACTTTTGCAAGTGGTGCTAGTTAGTAGGAATATCAACTATTTAACCAATATTTTAACGAAAATTGAATATGAGAAGTTATCACATTCATATTTTTAAGTTATTACATTTTTGGTTAGTACGAAATTCCCCAACCCTGATGATTAATATTCCCAATATTCCATTATCTCTTTCGCTTTTTCCAGAGCCATCGGCTGCTGATAACTAAAGCTTCTTTGTTATTTATGTTCAAGTAATTGAATTTAGTTGTCAATTTACAATGAACAAATGCGCGTGCCCCCGCAATGTTTTAAATTATGTATGAATTTTTATTAGTCGAACTTTCTTATGTAAATTGTTAATTTTATCAACGGGCTTAAGTTCGAATCTGCAAGACTGCAAACCATTTTTTATTATTTTATTAACAAATGAATTTGTTCAAATTCTATTTTTATTAATTTATATTAAGATTGGAATATTAAGAATATTTTTCAATAATCATCAAACCAGCATAATGGATCAGTACTGATTTCGAGGCCGCTACGCCATATCATCAGCGTTCTTTGTTCAATTTTTCCACTTTTGCAAGTGGTGCTAGTTAGTAGGAATATCAACTATTTAACCAATATTTTAACGAAAATTGAATATGAGAAGTTATCACATTCATATTTTTAAGTTATTACATTTTTGGTTAGTACGAAATTCCCCAACCCTGACGATTAATATTCCCAATATTCCATTATCTCTTTCGCTTTTTCCAGAGCCATCGGCTGCTGATAACTAAAGCTTCTTTGTTATTTATGTTCAAGTAATTGAATTTAGTTGTCAATTTACAATGAACAAATGCGCGTGCCCCGGAATGTTTTTTTAAATTATGTATGAATTTTTATTGGTCGAACTTTCTTATGTAAATTGTTAATTTTATCAACGGGCTTAAGTTCGAACCTGCAAGACTGCAAACCATTTTTTATTATTTTATTAATAAATGAATTTGTTCAAATTCTATTTTTATTAATTTATATTAAGATTGGAATATTAAGAATATCTTTCAATAATCATCAAACCAGCAGAACGGATCAGTACTGATTTCGAGGCCGCTACGCCATATCATCAGCTTCTTTGTTCAATTTTTCCACTTTTGCAAGTGGTGCTAGTTAGTAGGAATATCAACTATTTAACCAATATTTTAACGAAAATTGAATATGAGAAGTTATCACATTCATATTTTTAAGTTATTACATGTTTGGTTAGTACGAAATTCCCCAACCCTGACGATTAATATTCCCAATATTCCATTATCTCTTTCGCTTTTTCCAGAGCCATCGGCTGCTGATAACTATAGCTTCTTTGTTATTTATGTTCAAGTAATTGAATTTAGTTGTCAATTTACAATGAACAAATGCGCGTGCCCCCGAAATGTTTTAAATTATGTATGAATTTTTATTAGTCGAACTTTCTTATGTAAATTGTTAATTTTATCAACGGGCTTAAGTTCGAATCTGCAAGACTGCAAACCATTTTTTATTATTTTATTAATAAATGAATTTGTTCAAATTCTATTTTTATTAATTTATATTAAGATTGGAATATTAAGAATATTTTTCAATAATCATCAAACCAGCAGAACGGATCAGTACTGATTTCGAGGCCGCTACGCCATCTCATCAGCGTTCTTTGTTCAATTTTTCCACTTTTGCAAGTGGTGCTAGTTAGTATTAATATCAACTATTTAACCAATATTTTAACGAAAATTGAATATGAGAAGGTATCACATTCATATTTTTAAGTTATTACATTTTTGGTTAGTACGAAATTCCCCAACCCTGATGATTAATATTCCCAATATTCCATTATCTCTTTCGCTTTTTCCAGAGCCATCGGCTGCTGATAACGAAAGCTTCTTTGTTATTTATGTTCAAGTAATTGAATTTAGTTGTCAATTTACAATGAACAAATGCGCGTGCCCCCGAAATGTTTTAAATTATGTATGAATTTTTATTAGTCGAACTTTCTTATGTAAATTGTTAATTTTATCAACGGGCTTAAGTTCGAATCTGCAAGACTCCAAACCATTTTTTATTATTTTATTAATAAATGAATTTGTTCAAATTCTATTTTTATTAATTTATATTAAGATTGGAATATTAAGAATATTTTTCAATAATCATCAAACCAGCAGAACGGATCAGTACTGATTTCGAGGCCGCTACGCCATCTCATCAGCGTTCTTTGTTCAATTTTTCCACTTCTGCAAGTGGTGCTAGTTAGTAGGAATATCAACTATTTAACCAATATTTTAACGAAAATTGAATATGAGAAGTTATCACATTCATATTTTTAAGTTACTACATATTTGGTTAGTACGAAATTCCCCAACCCTGACGATTAATATCCCCAATACTCCATGTATCTCTTTCGCCCACAAAACCCACTTATTTACAAAGAGTCGGCGCTGATAGGATTAAACTCGTTAACTCAGTAAGATCAGACACGTATGTAGGTATGCAACAGTGTGCATCAAAATTTTCAATTGTATGGAAGCAAAACTACAAGTTTGCCCTTGATATTGAAATAACAAAATCGTCGCCTGAAAGCAAGGTGAGGGAAGGATTCCCAAGTTCCAATAGGGTTCACAACAAGAAGGCAGAAATAAAAACGTAACAAACCTGCTTCTAACTTTAATGTTACACGTTGAAGTTGGAACAGGAAATACTTAGTTATCAGCAGCCGATGGCTCTGGAAAAAGCGAAAGAGATAATGGAATATTGGGAATATTAATCGTCAGGGTTGGGGAATTTCGTACTAACCAAAGATGTAATAACTTAAAAATATGAATGTGATAACTGTTATTTTTATCGTTCACCTTTTGTGGAATTATCCAGAAAACAAACAAACACGTTTTTAGTTTTAGAGTTCAGTTATATAATTTTTTTTTATTAATATTCTTTTCTTTTAATTTTAATTCAAATGTGTTTTACAGAAAGTGCTAGAGAAGAATGTGTTTTCAAGTTGACAGTTTTTCTTCCTCTTTATTATAAAATGTTAGGGTTTTCAATTCATGTTAACACTCCTCCTCAAGTTTAATTTTAATAAAATTAAAGTTGGTACACAAAATTCAATAAGAACCCTATTATGGAAATACATATTTAATTTTAATAGTCTAATTGTTTTTCTACTATTTACGGACTTCAATATTAATTTAATTAATTACTTTAGTTTCAAAGTAAGTCTAAATTATCATACATATTTATAAAAAAAAAATCATGACATGAAATTTGTTACTATGTTCTCAAATTTTTGATAACACAAAGATTTTGTAAATATATCAGCCAAATTTTGACTTGAACTTACATATTCAATATTAATTATGTTCATGTTAACTAAATCTTTAATAAAATGAAATTTTATATCTATGTGTTTTGCCCTTTTTGAGTTCTCATAGCTTCTGATCATACAAATGGCTCCTTGATTATCAACTAGAAGTTTTGCGGCAGCTTTGCAGTTTAGATGTTCACTTATTCCTTTTAGATTGATTAGTTCTTGTGCCGTTATAGCTGCAGCAATGTACTCCGCCTCTGCTGTCGACAATGCAACACAGTGTTGTTTCTTTGAAAACCATGCAACTGGGTTTTAACCATGTAATATTATGCCTCCACTTACGCTTTTCCTATCTTGTTTGTTGTTGGCCCAGTCTGCATCTGAGTATCCTTTCAAATCATTATCTTTTCCCTTTTTGAATATCAGTCCTCTATCCTTAGATTGTTTTATGTATCTTAGTATTCTTTTGGCGGCTTTCCATGTTTCTTCGTTCGATTTATCTAGATACCGACTTAAGTATGAAACTGCATATGTCAAATCTGGCCTTGATGTTATTGTTAAATATAGTAAACTTCCTATTAACTCTCTGTATCTTTCCTTTTCGTCTTGTTTTCCTCCATTGTCCTCTTCTGTTATATTAAAGTTGGTTTCCATAGGTGTTTTAACTCCATTACATTCTGTCATTTCAAATTTTTGTAGTATCTTTTCAATTAGGTTAGTCTGCTTCAAAATTAATTTGTTGTTCTCTCTCACAATGTCCATACCCAAGAATTTCCTTGCTTCTCCTAAGTCCTTTGCATTAAATTGATTTTTAATTTCTACTATTATTTCCTCTGAGTTGCCTATTAGAAGAATGTCATCAACATAGATCAACAGCAGTCACTTTTATAATACAGGCAGTAATCATATTCTGATCGGTTAAACCTTTCTTTTTTGTAAATTCATCAATAGTTTCATTCCAGCATTTTGGTGATTCGTCTAATCCATATAAGGCACGTTGTAGTCTTAGAGCTTTCTTGCTACAAGGTAGTCCTTGAGGCGGTTTTATATATACTTCTGTTTTCTGTTTACCATTCAGAAATGCGGTTGGAACATCCAATTGTCTGATAGGTAGATTTTCATTTAAAGATTTCGAGAAAAGCATTCTTATTGTTGAAGTTCGTGCAACTGGCGAGTAAAATATATCATTACGTTCGTCTCTTTTCAATTGGAAGCCTCTCGCTACTAGTCTAGCCTTTTTTGTTCCATCTTCTTTGATTTTAAAAATCCATTTTGTATCTATGGGCTTTTTATCTCTTGGTGGATTTTCTTCTTTCCAGGTTTCTAAATTTTTTAATGCTGTCAGTTCCTTGTTTATTGATTCTCTCCATTCTAAACTTTTAATTGCTTCCTCGTAATTTTCAGGTACACCTTCTTGGGTTATAAGGCAGTACGCTACGTTCGTAACATAGTCTTTCAGGTAACTAGGTTTCTTTATTTTTCTTCCTTTTTCTGTTATATTCTCCTCCGAATTCTTTATTGTTTCCTCTGCAAGTGGTGTGTCATCTATAAACTTATTAATTTCTTCTTCATTTTCTTCGTTTCCTGTGCTGTATTCACTTTCTGATTCTTTATCTGATTCATTGATATCCTCCTGTACTGGTGTATTTTTATTTTTAATTTTTACAGTGTTGTCTCCGTTTTCATTTAGCTTTTTATTTAAAAATATTACATCTCTTCTTTCTAACACCTTTTGTTGTTCTTTATCCCATAACTTGTATCCAGTGAGTGTATATCCGACCATAATGTATTTCTTGCTTCGTTTGTCTAGCTTTTGTAGGTACTCTAAGTTTTTACTGTATACTTCACTTCCAAAAATCTGTAGGTATTTTAGGTTTGGTTTCCTTCCCGTCCAGCTTTCCGTTGGTGTTTTATTTTGTCCTTCTACAGGTATACGATTTAATATGTATGTGGCGGTTTTCGCAGCTTCTCCCCATAGCTCCTCATCAACATTATTCTCGTACATCATAGCTCTTATTTTCTCGAATAGTGTTTTATTGTATCTCTCAGCTTTTCCATTTAATTGGGGACTATTTGGTATTGTGTAATCCAATAGGATTCCATTTTGTCTGCAATAATTTTTCATCGCGTCGCTAGTGTATTCTCCACCACGGTCACATCTTAATTTTTTTACTTTCAGGTCTAATTGTCTTTCAGCTTCTTTTATATAGATTTTCAAATGTTCAAAAGTTTCTTTTTTATTTGTTAGTAAGTATACTTTTGTATAGTTAGTGTAATCATCTATAATAGTTAATAAGTACCTTTTGTTGTCCCATGAAGTAGGAGAAATTGGACCACAAATGTCCGTATGTATGATTTCTAATGGTTTTTTAGCTCTTACTCTATTTGTATTAAAAGGAAATCTGTTTTGTTTTGATTGTACGCATATCTCACAATCGGGCATACTATCAATTTCAATCTTACTTATTTTCATTCCTTCAACCATTTTTAACGTTTTCTTCATCTTGTCTTTTCCAGGATGTCCTAACTTACGGTGCCATTTATGTAGGATTTTTCTACTTCTTTTTCATTTAGTGTTAAGTTTATTGTGTATAATCCATTTTCATTTTTATTACCTTTTAATATTTGTTTATTATATTTCTTTACTATGACGTTCGTTTTGGTAAAAGTTACCTGGGCATTATTTTCCGTTAGAGCGTTTACGGACAGCAAGTTTTTGTTTAGGTTGGGTACATATAGAACATTTTTTATAATAAACTCGTCTGTTTCAATTTCACCTTTCATTTCGGCCCGTGATATTTCATTTTCTTTAGCTGTGCTTATTTGTGTATAATCCCTTTTCATTTCCTTTAGTATATTTTCATCGTTCATCATATGGCCAGTACACCCCGAGTCTATTACAAATTCTGTTTCTTTTCTTGTATATTTATCGTTAGTTGTTAATAAAGCTGTTTTGGCTTCAGGTCCATTATATACAGTTTCGTAGAGACCTTCACTTTTAAGTAAAATATTTACTTGGAATTTCCACATAGGGAAGTTTTCTTCACCATTAAGCCTTTGGATTTCCGCGTATTCGTGTTGCTTTTCCATTTTCTAATTTCAGATTTTTTTTTTACAATTTGTGTGTTTGGTAGTTTTAGTGTTTTATATGTATTTAAAAAAAAATAAATTTTACTTGTTTTACGTTTGTTTGTTAGACTGGGCCCATAACCTGTTATTTTTATCGTTCACCTTTTGTGGAATTATCCAGAAAACAAACAAACACGTTTTTAGTTTTAGAGTTCAGTTATATGACTTTTTTTTATTAATATTCTTTTCTTTTAATTTTAATACAAATGTGTTTTACAGAAAGTTCTAGAGAAGAATGTGTTTTCAAGTTGACAGTTGTTCTTCCTCTTTATTATAAAATGTTAGGGTTTTCAATTCATGTTCTCATATTCAATTTTCGTTAAAATATTGGTTAAATAGTTGATATTCCTACTAACTAGCACCACTTGCAAAAGTGGAAAAATTGACCAAAGAACGCTGATGAGATGGCGTAGCGGCCTCGAAATCAGTACTGATCCGTTCTGCTGGTTTGATGATTATTGAAAAATATTCTTAATATTCCAATCTTAATATAAATTAATAAAAATAGAATTTGAACAAATTCATTTATTAATAAAATAATAAAAAATGGTTTGCAGTCTTGCAGATTCGAACTTAAGCCCGTTGATAAAATTAACAATTTAAAAAAAGAAATTCTAATTTTGTATATAATTATCCCAAGCATTTATTTGAAGAGTTTTATGACAAAGGTGAATTGTTTCCCCCACAGCCCTTGCCAGACCGACCCCGCCAAAATACTGTTTTTATACCCTCCAAAGAGAATTGTGATGAAGTCTAAGACGGTCTAGCAATTCTCATACGTTCGTCTGTGGAAAACATGATATTGTATATTTTTGAACCCCGCCCCCTTTAGTGGGCGTTAACGTGCGATATTATATAAAGGAACTCTGTCCCACCAAGCTAAACATTTCAAATTCACTTACTAAATATTTGGAGGGTATTTAAGGTTCGACCCGGTCGAATATAACGTTTTTACTTGTTTTTGTTAATTTTAAAATATATAGCATTGTTTTAATTTTTTATTTCCAAACGGGGTACTGGGAGTTTGGTATAAAAAACTCGTTCATCTCGCTTTCTAAGATCAGGTTTCTCTCTCCTTTTCTTTGTAGTTGATATTTATCATTTGAAAGATCGTCTAATTCTACATCTGTTAATATATTGTATCGGTTGGGGAGAAGCAGTATATGGTTTTCCAGTTCAAGTTGAACTGTTTCCCCGTACTTTGTTGTTACTCGCTTTGCACGTACGTGACGTATTTGGATGATTCATCTAAATCCTTTATCTGGATTAAGGATTTTGTATTACAGCAATTGAATTTGATTATTAAACTCATTGCGCTATTAATATTTCACAACTTATAAGTTTGAACTTAAATTTCGAAGTAATCACAATATAAGCTTTCTAGACACTAAAGCTGGAAGTACATAACACGCGTTTCACGCGTCGCGCGTTCTATGCGTTTCATACTTCAGACGCGTTACTTGCAAAGCGTTTTATGCGTCAATGTTTATGCTTGTTACGCACTGGCTACGTTTTCAATAATACAAATTGTTACACTTCTCTTAGAGGAAAACCTAGCCTCTCAGAAACTGAGTCAAGGGGGCATGAAAGGCTGGCCGGCTAGCTATACTATGATTTTGGTTCTCAACCCGATTATGATGCGTAAACATATAAACACTTACACTCACACCCTGGAGTATGTGAAAAAAATATTAAAACAAAAAGAAAAGATCCAAACAAACACAAGTCATGAATCATAGATTCCTGACCTCGCATACAAGGTTCGTTGTATGAATCCCTGGCAAGGTGGTGCGCCAAGTGGGGTATTCGGTTCCCACCCCATCCTATGACAGACTGACTACCGTAATTTTAGGTCTGTCCCTGCTATAACACGATCAATACTTACTTCGTTTCACTCCTCGTCTTCGTTCCCATTCCCCTTGTTTAAATTAATTACAAGATCATTTCAAACGTTTAAATAATTCAAGTGGTATGATTTATTGCCGACATATCGAGGCAAGGGAATCCCTAGGTATTACTTAAATTAATAATGTGTGTACTATGTAATTCTCTTATTAACTCTTCTTCAGTTCTGCTACCAAAATTTATAATTTACAAGATTAGACGCATGCAAGAATATAATAGGGACATGTATAAAAATTTTCGAAGTTAATTCATAATTCCTTCGTTTTTTTGTTTTTTTTTTCTTATATTTTTTTTCTTTTATTTTTGTGTATTATAGTATATAATTTTTAAGTAAGGTGACGCAATAATCGTCAGGGTAATAGAGAATGTTAGTTAAGAGATATGTAAAAGTTAGTTGCCATTACAGCTCAATATAGTACGACTATATATAGTATATTATGAGTAATATAGAATACTAGGTATTAATGTAATTGAGCAATTATACAAATTGGTAAGTGCATGTATATATGCACATAAGTTAGATTTATATATATATATATATATATATATATATATATATATATATATATATATATATATATATATATATATAGCTATATATAGATATAGGTTGATTAAAATAAAATAAAATTGAAAGACACTTACAAAATTTCAGTGGCCTTACATTTGCCTTGATCTTTTACTTTTCTGTTGAATGACTCCATTATTGTTGTTATCTGCGCTAATTGATGGGCCCAGCAATTTCAGCAGGTGATTATACATGTGGTTCAAAGTATTGATTACTAAATAACTATATAAATTCAAAACATTAGTTAAGGCAAAAATACAAATAATTAGTAATAGTTAGGTAATACGTTTTACAATTCAAAATTCATTTTAATCCAGATTATTTAGGATCTAATTGGAGGTGCAATTTCATATGGATATTTTGATTCTCCAAATATTGATTCCATTTATGGTACTTTCAATTCTATTAGTACGTTTTTTAATTAATAGGTATTTATACAGTAAAAATTTACAAAATTGTTTCCAAATATTGGTTTTCGTTTTTAACTTTTTATTCTTTTCTTGACTTCCTTTTTTTTTATTTGGTATAGATCGGTTTTATCTTGGTAGGGTTTTTTTTTATTTTAAAATGTTTTCTTCTTTTTTTATTTATTTCTAATTCATTTCTTTTGGTAGTTTATATATGTAGGTGTATTATATTTCTATTATATTATTGGTTCGTCTTACATGGTTTCTGGTAACATACTTTACTGGGATACAGAATTACGTTGTAATCCGGAAAATTCGTATCATTTTCATGTTGGTTACTTTTTACACGTGAACAAACAAATAGCCCATCAGAAGTTTAAGGCGTACATATGCCTCCATATACATATTTACGAACAATCAATAGTTTAAGTGATCTATTATTATTTTAGACAGCAAAGAAAAACACGGGATTTCAGCACCTTTACATATGTAATTTTAGGGCTTGCCGGAATAGTGGGGCTATAACCTCACTAACGATAGAAGGTTATGACACAAAAAAAAATTGCTTAGGTTAAGACTGGTAGAAAATTACTTAACATTAATTACGAATATTAGTAAAGAAATGGATTTCTTTTTTTTTACTTAACTTTACTGTCGTAATTATCTTTCCAGCGGGGCCAAAAAAAGAGATTTTAGCCGCGTATCTTATCGTAGGTACTGCCTAAATAAGATGCCAAAATATCACGCGGGGTTGCAGGTTATGTTACCTCGTGTCTTGGAGTAACGTCCGGTACACGTGGCAAGGCGAAGTGAGGCTTCTCAATCTACCTTCTATTTGGAAGACTCGAACAAGGTGCAGGCCGCCCAGGTGGAGTGGATGCCATTTGGTTGATAACTCTCCCGTTCGTTCCAAGATGTTTTTTCTTTGCATACGTCCAAACACAGCTTATGGAGCTTTATTCTCTTTCATATGTATGAAGGTACAGTCCCCTTAATATTTTTCTTTTGCTGTTACGTCCCAAAACTTCCGCGGTGGTTGTTTCTTTTTTAGAAGTCACTCTGCCAATGAATTTTTGTCTGCCAAAATCATATTGAAGTAGCTGATTAAGAAAATTTGTCCCGTTAAAACTGCAAAACCACTTATTATGGCACTTACGCTCTCATACAATATTTTTATTTAAGTTATGTATTCAGTTGCCGTAGTACCGTAGCGTACAGTTATGACGAATTCAGTTATATTACTGGTTGAACCATTTCCTTTATTGTCCCTAAAATAATGTATGTAAATCTTGCACGACTACGACGAACTGGTAGAATAAGACGGAAGCTGTCATATTCATGAGTTTCGTAGCAACGGTTTTATTAATTTTGTTACCTTTTTTTCTTTTGTTTTGCTCCCGTCTCTCAGTTTGATTTATCTGCGGGTGGTCATTGTAACCGAGCTTCACCGTACGTATAAAGAACACAATTAAATGCACCTATACCAGGCATGCTGAGTACGAAGAACGTATTTTCCACTCGAAGTCACACGTATTCTTATGCTCTTTTAATTTATTCTTCTCTGAGAACAATTTCTCATTTTACCCATACACAATGGGAGATATTCCGTACGTTGTATGAAAAAGTATTGTATTCTAAAGAACTAAAATGAAAAAAATGCGTTTTTTATAGAAAAATATAATATTTTATAAAAAAAAGCATCTTCCATAAAAAATGATGTGCTTCTAATAAGCATAAATTTTCCTAACTTAAAATACCTTTCTCTATAGAAAAATAGGGGTTTCTAAGGAAAAGATACTTCTAACAAATTTTTTCACACAAGATATGATGTGTTCTACAGAAAAAATAAACAATTCATTTAAGTTTATTTAGATAGAAACAATTCATTTAACACACATTATTTCTTACAAAAATCTTGTACAACAATTACGTTTACAAAAATATGTATATTCTATAATATTTTTTTCCAATATAGAATACAGAAAAATAGTGAAAATATTTTCATTGACATTTTTTAACATCATATTTAAAAAAAAACATGCAAACGTCCGCCTCACATCTACATTCCTCGCCATTTCAGCGACAACTGAAACAAATATGGAAAAACAACCAAATTAATAGGTATGACCCGCTGTGCATTCTGTTTGACTCAATTATGCTATTGTATAAGTGAGCGAAATTATTCTGGTCATGTCTGACCTATACCAACATGCCAAATGTTTTGTCGAGACAAAAGAAATATACCAACAAAACCATAAAACACTCAAATCTAAGAGAAAAAAACTCGTATGTTTAACCCTTTTTCCAACTACACACAATAACAGCTCCGGTTTTTCCTATTTATCAAATCAAGTGTATGGGAGGCTGAAATAACTCAGCAATAATACAACTATATATGTGGGTGGTAGGTCCTCCCACTAACGCTGCTCCTTATGCATAATAGTTCCTGTTTATTATTTGCCCAATTAGAAGCCAGGCTAATTAAAAAAAAACCCACTCATTTACAAAGAGTCGGCGCTGATAGGATTAAACTCGTTAACTCAGTAAGATCAGACACGTATGTAGGTATGCAAAAGTGTGCATCAAAATTTTCAATTGTATGGAAGCAAAACTACAAGTTTGCCCTTGATATTGAAATAACAAAATCGTCGCCTGAAAGCAAGGTGAGGGAAGGATTCCCAAGTTCCAATAGGGTTCACAACAAGAAGGCAGAAATAAAAACGTAACAAACCTGCTTCTAACTTTAATGTTACACGTTGAAGTTGGAACAGGAAATACTTAGTTATCAGCATCCGATGGCTCTGGAAAAAGCGAAAGAGATAATGGAATATTGGGAATATTAATCGTCAGGGTTGGGGAATTTCGTACTAACCAAAAATGTAATAACTTAAATATATGAATGTGATAACACTCTCATATTCAATTTTCGTTAAAATATTGGTTAAATAGTTGATATTCCTACTAACTAGCACCACTTGCAAAAGTGGAAAAATTGAACAAAGAACGCTGATGAGATGGCGTAGCGGCCTCGAAATCAGTACAGATCCGTTCTGCTGGTTTGATGATTATTGAAAAATATTCTTATAAATATTCATTTATTAATAAAATAATAAAAAATGGTTTGCAGTCTTGCAGATTCGAACTTAAGCCCGTTGATAAAATTATCAATTTACATAAGAAAGTTCGACTAATAAAAATTCATACATAATTTAAAACATTGCGGGGGCACGCGCATTTGTTCATTGTAAATTGACAACTAAATTCAATTGCTTGAACATAAATAACAAAGAAACTTTAGTTATCAGCAGCCGATGGCTCTGGAAAAAGCGAAAGAGATAATGGAATATTGGGAATATTAATCGTCAGGGTTGGGGAATTTCGTACTAACCAAAAATATAATAACTTAAAAATATGTTTGTGATAACTCCTCATATTCAATTTTCGTTAAAATATCGGTTAAATAGTTGATATTCCTACTAACTAGCAACACTTGCAAAAGTGGAAAAATTGAACAAAGAACGCTGATGAGATGGCGTAGCGGCCTCGAAATCAGTACTGATCCGTTCTACTGGTTTGATGATTATTGAAAAATATTCTTAATATTCCAATCTTAATATAAATTAATAAAAATAGAATTTGAACAAATTCATTTATTAATAAAATAATAAAAAATGGTTTGCAGTCTTGCAGATTCGAACTTAAGCCCGTTTATAAAATTAACAATTTAAAAAAAGAAATTCTAATTTTGTATATAATTATCCCAAGCATTTATTTTAAGAGTTTTATGACAAAGGTGAATTGTTTCCCCCACAGCCCTTGCCAGACCGACCCCGCCAAAATACTGTTTTTATACCCTCCAAAGAGAATTGTGATGAAGTCTAAGACGGTCTAGCAATGCTGATACGTTCGTCTGTGGAAAACATGATATTGTATATTTTTGAACCCCGCCCCCTTTAGTGGGCGTTAACGTGCGATATTATATAAAGGAACTCTGTCCCACCAAGTTAAACATTTCAAATTCACTTACTAAATATTTGGAGGGTATTTAAGGTTCGACCCGGTCGAATATAACGTTTTTACTTGTTTTTGTTAATTTTAAAATGTATAGCATTGTTTTAATTTTTTATTTCCAAACGGGGTACTGGGAGTTTGGTATAAAAAACTCGTTCATCTCGCTTTCTAAGATCAGGTTTCTCTCTCCTTTTCTTTGTAGTTGATATTTATCATTTGAAAGATCGTCTAATTCTACATCTGTTAATATATTGTATCGGTTGGGGAGAAGCAGTATATGGTTTTCCAATTCAAGTTGAACTGTTTCCCCGTACTTTGTTGTTACTCGCTTTGCACGTACGTGACGTATTTGGATGATTCATCTAAATCCCCTATCTGGATTAAGGATTTTGTATTACAGCAATTGAATTTGATTATTAAACTCATTGCGCTATTAATATTTCACAACTTATAAGTTTGAACTTAAATTTCGAAGTAATCACAATATAAGCTTTCTAGACACTAAAGCTGGAAGTACATAACACGCGTTTCACGCGTCGCGCGTTCTATGCGTTTCATACTTCAGACGCGTTACTTGCAAAGCGTTTTATGCGTCAATGTTTATGCTTGTTACGCACTGGCTACGTTTTCAATAATAAAAATTGTTACACTTCTCTTAGAGCAAAACCTAGCCTCTCAGAAACTGAGTCAAGGGGGCATGAAAGGCTGGCCGGCTAGCTATACTATGATTTTGGTTCTCAACCCGATTATGATGCGTAAACATATAAACACTTACACTCACACCCTGGAGTATGTGAAAAAAATATTAAAACAAAAAGAAAAGATCCAAACAAACACAAGTCATGAATCATAGATTCCTGACCTCGCATACAAGGTTCGTTGTATGAATCCCTGGCAAGGAGGTGCGCCAAGTGGGGTATTCGGTTCCCACCCCATCCTATGACAGACTGACTACCGTAATTTTAGGTCTGTCCCTGCTATAACACGATCAATACTTACTTCGTTTCACTCCTCGTCTTCGTTCCCATTCCCCTTGTTTAAATTAATTACAAGATCATTTCAAACGTTTAAATAATTCAAGTGGTATGATTTATTGCCGACATTTCGAGGCAAGGGAATCCCTAGGTATTACTTAAATTAATAATGTGTGTACTATGTAATTCTCTTATTAACTCTTCTTGAGTTCTGCTACCAAAATTTATAATTTACAAGATTTGACGCATGCAAGAATATAATAGGGATATGTATAAAAATTTTCGAAGTTAATTCATAATTCCTTCGTTTTTTTGTTTTTTTTCTTATATTTTTTTTTTCTTTTATTTTTGTGTATTATAGTATATAATTTTTAAGTAAGGTGACGCAATAATCGTCAGGGTAATAGAGAATGTTAGTTAAGAGATATGTAAAAGTTAGTTGCCATTACAGCTCAATATAGTACGACTATATATAGTATATTATGAGTAATATAGAATACTAGGTATTAATGTAATTGAGCAATTATACAAATTGGTAAGTGCATGTATATATGCACATAAGTTAGACTTATATATATATATATATATATATATATATATATATATATATATATATATATATAGCTATATATAGATATAGGTTGATTAAAATAAAATAAAATTGAAAGACACTTACAAAATTTCAGTGGCCTTACATTTGCCTTGATCTTTTACTTTTCTGTTGAATGACTCCATTATTGTTGTTATCTGCGCTAATTGATGGGCCCAGCAATTTCAGCAGGTGATTATACATGTGGTTCAAAGTATTGATTACTAAATAACTATATAAATTCAAAACAATAGTTAAGGCAAAAATACAAATAATTAGTAATAGTTAGGTAATACGTTTTACAATTCAAAATTCATTTTAATCCAGATTATTTAGGATCTAATTGGAGGTGCAATTTCATATGGATATTTTGATTCTCCAAATATTGATTCCATTTATGGTACTTTCAATTCTATTAGTACGTTTTTTAATTAATAGGTATTTATACAGTAAAAATTTACAAAATTGTTTCCAAATATTGGTTTTCGTTTTTAACTTTTTATTCTTTTCTTGACTTCCTTTTTTTTTATTTGGTATAGATCGGTTTTATCTTGGTAGGGTTTTTTTTTATTTTAAAATGTTTTCTTCTTTTTTTAATTATTTCTAATTCATTTCTTTTGGTAGTTTATATATGTAGGTGTATTATATTTCTATTATATTATTGGTTCGTCTTACATGGTTTCTGGTAACATACTTTACTGGGATACAGAATTACGTTGTAATCCGGAAAATTCGTATCATTTTTATGTTGGTTACTTTTTACACGTGAACAAACAAATAGCCCATCAGAAGTTTAAGGCGTACATATGCCTCCATATACATATTTACGAACAATCAATAGTTTAAGTGATCTATTATTATTTTAGACAGCAAAGAAAAACACGGGATTTCAGCACCTTTACATATGTAATTTTAGGGCTTGCCCGAATAGTGGGGCTATAACCTCACTAACGATAGAAGGTTATGGCACAAAAAAAAATTGCTTAGGTTAAGACTGGTAGAAAATTACTTAACATTAATTACGAATATTAGTAAAGAAATGGATTTCTTTTTTTTTTTACTTAACTTTACTGTCGTAATTATCTTTCCAGCGGGGCCAAAAAAAGAGATTTTAGCCGCGTATCTTATCGTAGGTACTGCCTAAATAAGATGCCAAAATATCACGCGGGGTTGCAGGTTATGTTACCTCGTGTCTTGGAGTAACGTCCGGTACACGTGGCAAGGCGAAGTGAGGCTTCTCAATCTACCTTCTATTTGGAAGACTCGAACAAGGTGCAGGCCGCCCAGGTGGAGTGGATGCCATTTGGTTGATAACTCTCCCGTTCGTTCCAAGATGTTTTTTCTTTGCATACGTCCAAACACAGCTTATGGAGCTTTATTCTCTTTCATATGTATGAAGGTACAGTCCCCTTAATATTTTTCTTTTGCTGTTACGTCCCAAAACTTCCGCGGTGGTTGTTTCTTTTTTAGAAGTCACTCTGCCAATGAATTTTTGTCTGCCAAAATCATATTGAAGTAGCTGATTAAGAAAATTTGTCCCGTTAAAACTGCAAAACCACTTATTATGGCACTTACGCTCTCATACAATATTTTTATTTAAGTTATGTATTCAGTTGCCGTAGTACCGTAGCGTACAGTTATGACGAATTCAGTTATATTACTGGTTGAACCATTTCCTTTATTGTCCCTAAAATAATGTATGTAAATCTTGCACGACTACGACGAACTGGTAGAATAAGACGGAAGCTGTCATATTCATGAGTTTCGTAGCAACGGTTTTGTTAATTTTGTTACCTTTTTTTCTTTTGTTTTGCTCCCGTCTCTCAGTTTGATTTATCTGCGGGTTGTCATTGTAACCGAGCTTCACCGTACGTATAAAGAACACAATTAAATGCACCTATACCAGGCATGCTGAGTACGAAGAACGTATTTTCCACTCGAAGTCACACGTATTCTTATGCTCTTTTAATTTATTCTTCTCTGAGAACAATTTCTCATTTTACCCATACACAATGGGAGATATTCCGTACGTTGTATGAAAAAGTATTGTATTCTAAAGAACTAAAATGAAAAAAATGCGTTTTTTATAGAAAAATATACTATATTATAAAAAAAACATCTTCCATAAAAAATGATGCGCTTCTAATAAGCATGAATTTTCCTAACTTAAAATACCTTTCTCAATAGAAAAATAGGGGTTTCTAAGGAAAAGATACTTCTAACAAATTTTTTCACACAAGATATGATGTGTTCTACAGAAAAAATAAACAATTCATTTAAGTTTATTTAGATAGAAACAACTCATTTAACACACATTATTTCTTACAAAAATCTTGTACAACAATTTCGTTACAAAAATATGTATGTATATTCTATAATAATTTTTTCCAATATAGAATACAGAAAAATAGTGAAAATATTTTCATTGACATTTTTTAACATCATATTTAAAAAAACATGCAAACGTCCACCTCACATCTACATTCCTCGCCATTTCAGCGACAACTGAAACAAATATGGAAAAACAGCCAAATTAATAGGTATGACCCGCTGTGCATTCTGTTTGACTCAATTATGCTATTGTATAAGTGAGCGAAATTATTCTGGTCATGTCTGACCTATACCAACATGCCAAATGTTCTGTCGAGACAAAAGAAATATACCAACAATACCATAAAACACTCAAATCTAAGAGAAAAAAAACTCGTATGTTTAACCCTTTTTCCAACTACACACAATAACAGCTCCGTTTTTTCCTATTTATCAAATCAAGTGTATGGGAGGCTGAAATAACTCAGCAATAATACAACTATATATGTGGGTGGTAGGTCCTCCCACTAACGCTGCTCCTTATGCATAATAGTTCCTGTTTATTATTTGTCCAATTAGAAGCCAGGCTAATTAAAAAAAAAACCCACTCATTTACAAAGAGTCGGCGCTGATAGGATTAAACTCGTTAACTCAGTAAGATCAGACACGTATGTAGGTATGCAAAAGTGTGCATCAAAATTTTCAATTGTATGGAAGCAAAACTACAAGTTTGCCCTTGATATTGAAATAACAAAATCGTCGCCTGAAAGAAAGGTGAGGGAAGGATTCCCAAGTTCCAATAGGGTTCACAACAAGAAGGCAGAAATAAAAACGTAACAAACCTGCTTCTAACTTTAATGTTACACGTTGAAGTTGGAACAGGAAATAACATTTTTCACAATTTTTATTATTATTTATTTGCAAACGTGTGGCACGACCCACGAAAGCCGGGCGAAGATGAACCTCCTGGTTGTTTCCTGTAGTCTTTTTTTTCTTCACGTTTTAATATCAGTTGCGTGATATTTCCCAACATATTTTCCAAATGGGTCTTCAATCTCATACAAGTTGGTGCCTATCTTCTTTCTTATCTTCCATTTGATATACGTGGGCATGAACTTTTTGTTGATACGCTTCGAGCTACTACTTAGCACGTGATTTTTCCTGAATACAATTTGACCTGGTTTGTACTCTACTGCTCTGCTCCTGAGGTTATAGTTCTTTGCGGCCTTAGCATGGGCAATAGTCAGATTTTCACGAATTTTCTCTCTCACCCGTTGCAATTTATCAGCATTATTGACCACGCAGAAATCGTCCCGTTGCAGGCACCCTAGCTTATCCAATATGTTGTAGGTTGACCCATGCTGAATCATATTCTGCCCAAAAGACGCATAATAAGGGGAACACTTAATCGCCGAGTTGTAATCACTTCTCAATATGGACAGTATCCCAGGTATGAATCCATCCCATTCTCAGTGTTGTCTATGGTCTTTCAAGAAGTATCTAATCTTTGTAATTATCTCGCGATTTGCGCGTTCGGAAGCATTAGAGTGTGGCGCATAGAATCCGGTCGTGATGTGGTTTATACCGTGCAATTTATAAAAATTCTGGATTTCCTTAGAAACGAATTTGTTTTCCGTTATCGCTGTGTATGTATCTAGGGACTCCAAAGGTAGGAAAAATCTCTGTCTCAAAAAATGAAATTATATTGGACGTGAGGGCGGATCTCATTGGTTTTAAGAACACGAACTTCGTCAAATGGTCTAAGCATATAAGTATGGTGGAATTCCTAGATTTAGTGCAGGGATACGGCCCCAAAAAATCGCAGTATAATCGCTCAAATGGTCTACTGGTTATAATCTGGCGGCCCATCTGAGGTCGTGAGCTCCGGTTGGTTGATTTAATGCTCTTGCACATATCGCATTGGCTTATGTATATTTTTACGTCGGTAGCCATTGATGGCCAAAAGTATTTCTGTCGAACACGAGCTAATGTTTTCATGAGCCCACCATGACAGGCATGAATTGATTCATGAGCAATTTTAATTATAGATTTGGTCAACGTCTTGGGAATCCAGATACGCCAGGGAGTGTCTTCTTCATCTTCCGAGCCACTTGTAAAATTCACTCGTTTTAAAACTATATTTCCCGCTACGCACAAGTCCGGTAATGATGGTTCATTTTCCGAGACGGTTTTCCTTAGTTCTTGGTAAGCAGTATCTTCGAATTCCGCAGATAAATGATTAATATCAGCGGTTAAGGAGGTTAAGTTTAACCCTTCTACTTCCATCCTAGATAAACAGTCGGGTACAACGTTTAGCGCCCCTTTCTTGTGTTCAATTGAAAATGTATATCGTTGTAACTTTAGACTCCATCGTGCTAGACGCCCACTTAAGTCTTTCTGCGACATTAACCACTTTAATGAGGAGTGATCGGTAATGATGCGAAAAGGCAAGCCTTCAATATATGGTCTAAATCTATTCACGCTAACAATCGCGGCCAAACATTCTAACTCGGTTATCGTATAGTTCATTTGCGCTTTGTTGAGCTTCTGGGATACATACGCGATTGGGTGCTCTCGTCCCTCTTGGTCGTATTGAAACAGAACTCCTCCCACACCAATCTGAGATGCATCGCACTGAATTACGAATTCCTTGCTGAAATCTGGTTGAGCAAGCACAGGTGCAGAAGAAAGGGCTAATTTTAGTTTCTCAAACGATATTCTTGCATCTTCTGTTAAAACGAATGGTCTTCCTGATTTTTTTAAACAATCAGTTAGGGGCCCCTCAAGAGCGGCAAAATTGTTTATGAAAAACCGATACCAATTTTCCATACCGATAAATCTGCGTATTTGTTTGGGAGTTTTGGGCAACGGGAAGTCCCTTATTGGCTCCAATTTAATGGGATCTACTTTAAGACACCCGTTTCCAACGATATATCCTAAGTATCGTATTTCCTTCTGACAGAATTTACTCTTACCAACGTTGATAGTCAGTTTGGCCGACTTCAGGCATGAGGCTACCTCCGTCAGCAGTTCTATGTGAGAATCGAAGTCAGAGCTACAAACTAGTAGGTCGTCTAGATATATAAACACATGCTCTCTCAATCGCGAGGGAATGACCTTGTCCATGAGACGACTCATAGTCTGGGGACCGTTACATAACCCGAAAGGTATATATTTATAATTATATAATGGTTTGCCGGGTATCACGAAAGCAGTTTTTTCCTTCGAGGATGCAGTCAACGGAATTTGTAAAAAAGCATCTTTCAAGTCTATACCACTAATGAAAAAGGTGTCTTTGAGTCTACTCAGACGTCCATTTATGTGAGGTAGCGGGTAAGAGTCCTTCTTCGTTATACTATTAAGCTTTCTCGATTCAAGGCATAAGCGCACCTTTCCTGGTTTTCGAACTAGCAAGACTGGTGAGCACCATAGAGAGTTGGACTCCTCGATAACACCAAGTTTCAATAGCCTATCACCTTCTTCATAAGCTTCTGCTTGCCTTGGAGGCGAATGCGGATAATGTCTGCACTTTATGGGGACGGCATCCCCCGTATCAATATGATGTTGCAATACCTCGGTGCATCCGAGGTCTAACTTCTCAAACGAAGGGAATTCCAGTATAGCCTTGCTTAAAATTAATTATTGTTCTGCAGTAAGCTGGTGAAACTAATTATTCAGTTCTGACGAAATTTCTGCGATATGATTCGTACGGGCAGGAATTAGGTCTGGCGCCAGCGCAAATTCTCGCCAAAAATTTGTGCCGAAATAAGCACACTGCGTCAACGAGGGAACTAGATAGAAAAGTAACTGTTTAGTTACACCTTTGAAATGTATGGGGAGAAAGCAAAACCCAATTACAGATTGTTTGTTGCCACCTGCTGTGTGAACTGACGCTGTAGTTGGTGTATAAGGAACTTCGTTTTTCTTTAGAAACGGCAAACAATCCTTACCTAGCACTGAAACATTGGCTCCCGAATCAAGCAACCCCACCAAATCATCATTCTTCACCTTTGCGAATGGCCTGTCGTCCGACTCGTCTATTATAGTTGCCTCCAAAAATCTACGGATACCTTTACGCCTCTTGTAACGCAGTCTACACTTCATTATTTTCCTAGTTGGTTTCCTAAAAATTTTATGCCCTTCTAGTGGTGAATTATTTTCGGTATGAGTAAAGCCATCCGTTTTATAAATGTACGAGTAGCGTGAGTGGCAAGTTTGAGTGCACTTGTCTTTAAAATTCATTTTGTTTATTTGATCTAAATTTGTTATTTGTAAACCTTGCCTATCCTCCGTGTATTGGCCTAGTCTGAACTCGGGGTTGAGGCGTGTGGGCGAGTGTCCCCGGTAGCCAGATCGCCCGTTCTCCGGTTTTTTGCAAAAAAACGAAATTGGTTTAACAAAAAAAATTTTTTCTTTCTATATACCTATGTATATCGTTGTATCCAGGCATATTTCGAGAAATTTATCGTGAATAAATATTTATATGTATATATGTATGTAGATATGGATGAGGGGAATGGTAACCGGAAGTAAAGAAAATCAACTTAATAAGCAAGATCGTGTCTGTTCAAATGCTAAGAACAATCGAATATTATATAAGGCAAAAGAAAATATATATGTATATGTGGATAGTATATACAATGCCTATTATACATACGTCTAGTATCACAATTTCCCCGAATGTAGAAAGTGTGCGGCAACGTAAACAAGCCTAGTAACATTCTATTTACCGGACTCGCAAAATTCCTAATCCGGAGTTGTGAGGGAGCGCCAATGCATCTTAAACCGATAAATTTGTTTCCAGTATAAGGACTCGTGGCGACATATGTATATAACAAAATTTTAATTACAACTAAATTATTCTACTAAACTCGTAAAATAATTCTAAATCGCAATTAGATTTCCGAACCGTGTAACTCGATTAAATTCTAAGACTTAAGTAGAAAATCAATTACAGAGTATAGCTTAAAAATAAAAAAAATAAAAGAAACACTCATATTCGTGTTTGAAAATCTTTACGCTGAGGTCTAACGTGGTCTATTTTGATAGCTCAATAAGCCTCGATTTGCTTTTCGTTGGGCGCCATATATGTTACGCACTGGCTACGTTTTCAATAATAAAAATTGCTACACTTCTCTTAGAGGAAAACCTAGCCTCTCAGAAACTGAGTCAAGGGGGCATGAAAGGCTGGCCGGCTAGCTATACTATGATTTTGGTTCTCAACCCGATTATGATGCGTAAACATATAAACACATACACTCACACCCTGGAGTATGTGAAAAAAAAATTAAAACAAAAATAAAAGATCCAAACAAACACAAGTCATGAATCATAGATTCCTGACCTCGCATACAAGGTTCGTTGTATAAATCCCTGGCAAGGTGGTGCGCCAAGTAGGGTATTCGGTTCCCACCCCATCCTATGATAGACTGACTACCGTAATTTTAGGTCTGTCCCTGCTATAACACGATCAATACTTACTTCGTTTCACTCCTCGTCTTCGTTCCCATTCCCCTGGTTTAAATTAATTACAAGATCATTTCAAACGTTTAAATAATTCAAGTGGTATGATTTATTGCCGACATTTCGAGGCAAGGGAATCCCTAGGTATTACTTAAATTAATAATGTGTGTACTATGTAATTCTCTTATTAACTCTTCTTGAGTTCTGCTACCAAAATTTATAATTTACAAGATTTGACGCATGCAAGAATATAATAGGGATATGTATAAAAATTTTCGAAGTTAATTCATAGTTCCTTCGTTTTTTGGTTTTTTTTTTTTCTTATATTGTATATTTTTTTTCTTTTATTTTTGTGTATTATAGTATATAATTTTTAAGTAAGGTGACGTAATAATCGTCAAGGTAATAGAGAACGGTAATTAAGAGATATGTAAAAGTTAGTTGCCATTACAGCTCAATATAGTACGACTATATATAGTACATTATGAGTAATATAGAATACTAGGTATTAATGTATATACAAATTATACAATATGGTAAGTGCAAATTGGTAAGTGCATGTATATATGCACATAAGTTAGACTTATATATATATATATATATATATATATATATATATGTATATATATATATATATATATATATATATATATATATATATATATATATATAGCTATATATAGATATAGGTTGATTGAAATAAAATAAAATTGAAGGACACTTACAATATTTCAGTGGCCTTACATTTGCCTTGGTCTTTTACTTTTCTGTTGAATGACTCCATTATTGTTGTTATCTGCGCTAATTGATGGGCCCAGCAATTTCAGCAGGTGATTATACATGTATTTCAAAGTATTGATTACTGAATAACTATATAAATTCAAAACATTAGTTAAGACAAAAATACAAATAATTAGTAATAGTTAGGTAATACGTTTTACAATTCAAAATTCATTTTAATCCAGATTATTTAGGATCTAATTGGAGGTGCAATTTCATATGGATATTTTGATTCTCCAAATATTGATTCCATTTATGGTACTTTCAATTCTATTAGTACGTTTTTTAATTAAGGTATTTATACAGTAAAAATTTCCAAATTGTTTCCAAGTATTGGTTTTGGTTTTTAACTTTTTATTCTTTTCTTGGCTTCCTTTTTTTTATTTGGTATAGATCGGTTTTATCTTGGTAGGGTTTTTTTTTATTTTAAAATGTTTTCTTCTTTTTTTTATTTATTTCTAATTCATTTCTTTTGGTAGTTTATATATGTATGTAGGTAGGTAGTTTATATATGTATTTCTATTATATTATTGGTTCGTCTTACATGGTTTCTGGTAACATACTTTACTGGGATACAGAATTACGTTGTAATCTGGAAAATTCGTATCATTTTTATGTTGGTTACTTTTTACACGTGAACAAACATATACATATTTACGAAAAATCAATAGTTTAAGTGATCTATTATTATTTTAGACAGCAAAGAAAAACACGGGATTTCAGCACTTTCACATATGTAATTTTAGGGCTTGCCGGAATAGTGGGGCTATAACCTCACTAACGATAGAAGGTTATGGCACAAAAAAAAAATTGCTTAGGTTAAGACTGGTAGAAAATTACTTAACATTAATTACGAATATTAGTAAAGAAATGGATTTCTTTTTTTTTTTACTTAGCTTTACTGTCGTAATTATCTTTCCAGCGGGGCCAAAAAAAGAGATTTTAGCCGCGTATCGTATCGTAGGTACTGCCTAAATAAGATGCCAAAATATCACGCGGGGTTGCAGGTTATGTTACCTCGTGTCTTGGAGTAACGTCCGGTACACGTGGCAAGGCGAAGTGAGACTTCTCAATCTACCTTCTATTTGGAAGACTCGAACAAGGTGCAGGCCGCCCAGGTGGAGTGGATGCCATTTGTTTGATAACTCTCCCGTTCGTTCCAAGATGTTTTTTCTTTGCATACGTCCAAACACAGCTTATGGAGCTTTATTCTCTTTCATATGTATGAAGGTACAGTCCCCTTAATATTTTTCTTTTGCTGTTACGTCCCAAAACTTCCGCGGTGGTTGTTTCTTTTTTAAAAGTCACTCTGCCAATGAATTTTTGTCTGCCAAAATCATATTGAAGTAGCTGATTAAGAAAATTTGTCCCGTTAAAACTGCAAAACCACTTATTATGGCACTTACGCTCTCATACAATATTTTTATTTAAGTTATGTATTCAGTTGCCGTAGTACTGTAGCGTACAGTTATGACGAATTCAGTTATATTACTGGTTGAACCATTTCCTTTATTGTCCCTAAAATAATGTATGTAAATCTTGCACGACTACGACGAACTGGTAGAATAAGACGGAAGCTGTCATATTCATGAGTTTCGTAGCAACGGTTTTGTTAATTTTGTTACCTTTTTTTCTTTTGTTTTGCTCCCGTCTCTCAGTTTGATTTATCTGCGGGTGGTCATTGTAACCGAGCTTCACCGTACGTATAAAGAACACAATTAAATGCACCTATACCAGGCATGCTCAGTACGAAGAACGTATTTTCCACTCGAAGTCACACGTATTCTTATGCTCTTTTAATTTATTCTTCTCTGAGAACAATTTCTCATTTTACCCATACACAATGGGAGATATTCCGTACGTTGTATGAAAAAGTATTGTATTCTAAAGAACTAAAATGAAAAAAATGCGTTTTTTATAGAAAAATATAATATTTTATAAAAAAAAACATCTTCCATAAAAAATGATGTGCTTCTAATAAGCATAAATTTTCCTAACTTAAAATACCTTTCTCTATAGAAAAATAGGGGTTTCTAAGGAAAAGATACTTCTAACAAATTTTTTCACACAAGATATGATGTGTTCTACAGAAAAAATAAACAATTCATTTAAGTTTATTTAGATAGAAACAATTCATTTAACACACATTATTTCTTACAAAAATCTTGTACAACAATTACGTTTACAAAAATATGTATGTATATTCTATAACAGGGCTCCTCAGCCATTACACTCCAGATACGAGTGCCAATCGGATTTTTTACACGTATTCACATACGCAACACGAACAGTAACGAAATTCACATCAATGAGAGAAAATAAAAATTTTATTCATAGACAACAACAAATGCATGACTAAATTTTCAACCCGCGTTGCCATCGTTCGATTTTTTGTATTCTTGAATGGATGAATTTATATATATTATGATTTTTAGTAATTTTGTATGATACAAAAATGGTTTTATAATATTTTATATCTCCATTGGAAGATAGTATTGTCTATAATAGAATATTTTAATATAAGCCTTATGAAAAATTTCTACAGAGGAACTTTTTTTTTTAAATCGAAAGAAATGTTATTTACTCAGTTGCACGAGTATTTTAAAATTTTTGGTACATTATCTTTACACCATTTACAGTTTTATATCCGAATTTTGTTATCATATTTTTCTTTCCACGCTTATTTCGACTAAATACTTTTTATATGGGCTTTGACAGCATTTCGGTCGAAATTGTGAATAGAATATAGGCTATAGAAACAAAAATCAATTTCACACATTTATAAAAGTGAAAACTAAGTTTGCCTTCTTATATTATTATCAATTTGATTTTGTGATCAACGGCAACACCTTTAAATGTTCTTTCTTGTTCACATAGTTGCCAGACAAAATAGATGCAATATCGCCAAATTTTGGAGAAAAAACATCAAAATCTTCATATTACTTTTTGAAATCGTTAATGTGAAATTATTACGGTAGTTTTATGAAAAATACCTCAACATTTCTACATAATTAAAAAATGCTTTCAATTTTTCATATAAAACGGTGTTATTTTGACAAAAATATTTAAAAACAATGAGTAAGTTCAATTTGAAGTATACGTAAAATAAGAAATTGGTTCTGTTTAATATTTTTGTTCCTATAAATTTTTTTATTGCAAAAAGTTTTATGGGGAGAAGAGGGTACCTAAGGCTCTTTTTTCCGAGGCTCTATATCTCAGAAGTTACATTGCCGATTATTATTATTTAGATTTTTTAATTAGCTTCTTTAATGTAGCTATCACCTATTACTAATATTTTTCGAATTATATTGCTAGAAGTACGAGTTTCAACGTCTAGTAGCGTCCTTATATAGAATTTTTTCAAAATTACAAACATTTTAATAGATGAATTGACTTGAAAGCAAATTTTTTGATTTGTAAGTCTTTTTTATAATATATATCTTTTCTCTTAATTAAAAGTAAGAACCAAAATGTTTTTATTCCACATACATATTTAGATTTTTTTACTCCTCTATTATAATTTCCTGGACTTGGTCTTTTAAATATTTCGTTCAAATTTAATATTTAAATCACGTTATTTTTAAACAGAAATAACGGAACACAATGTTTTTATGTCAGATAAAATGGCAATATATAAGTCAAAATATTCCAACATTATGTACATTAATAAATTCGGAAAAAAATTTAAAATAATTTTAGCCTTATTAATTTTCGCCTGTATTAATTAAATGTAAGAAATACATATTAATGAAAACTTTATTTAAATATTTCATGTCATTTAAGTTTTGGCATAAAAAGTCGTAAAAATGACGTCGTCTGGCAACATTATTTGTACGCTCTTGCTTAAAAAAACAGTCACTAACACATGAAAAATTCACAAATACATTATACTTAAATATTTTCTCCCATTGAGGAGCCCTGTTCTATAATATTTTTTTCCAATATAGAATACAGAAAAATAGTGAAAATATTTTCATTGACATTTTTTAACATCATATTTAAAAAAAAACATGCAAACGTCCGCCTCACATCTACATTCCTCGCCATTTCAGCGACAACTGAAACAAATATGGAAAAACAACCAAATTAATAGGTATGACCCGCTGTGCATTCTGTTTGACTCAATTATGCTATTGTATAGGTGAGCGAAATTATTCTGGTCATGTCTGACCTATACCAACATGCCAAATGTTTTGTCGAGACAAAAGAAATATACCAACAAAACCATAAAACACTCAAATCTAAGAGAAAAAAACTCGTATGTTTAACCCTTTTTCCAACTACACACAATAACAGCTCCGGTTTTTCCTATTTATCAAATCAAGTGTATGGGAGGCTGAAATACCTCAGCAATAATACAACTATATATGTGGGTGGTAGGTCCTCCCACTAACGCTGCTCCTTATGCATAATAGTTCCTGTTTATTATTTGCCCAATTAGAAGCCAGGCTAATTAAAAAAAAAACCCACTCATTTACAAAGAGTCGGCGCTGATAGGATTAAACTCGTTAACTCAGTAAGATCAGACACGTATGTATGTATGCAAAAGTGTGCATCAAAATGTTCAATTGTATGGAAGCAAAACTACAAGTTTGCCCTTGATATTGAAATAACAAAATCGTCGCCTGAAAGCAAGGTGAGGGAAGGATTCCCAAGTTCCAATAGGGTTCACAACAAGAAGGCAGAAATAAAAACGTAACATGTTTTGATCAGTTGTAGTGTAATATTCACATACGTTCATTTTGCTAAAATGTTAAATAATATTTCTGTACAATAGCAATCTTTTGTTGTATAGAAATTCGTAATTTCTAACGGCATTAATTAACTTCTCATCCATTGCACTTTGTATTTGTATTTGTATGTTGAAATACTTTACAAAGTAAATTTGCAAAGTATTTGGTGCACAGATGCCGACGGAGTGACTTAGACTATATGCCGGCGATGTTATTAACCCGTATTTTCTTCCGTTACTGTGACTGACTGTACACGACCTATGCCTTCACATAGGAAGTAGCAACGTAGTTAACCACGGAATATTCCTCAGAAGAACTGTAAAACTATACAGTTATCTGAGGTGTTGAAATTAACTAGTGCGAGTGAGACGCAAAACTCTCGAAAGAGAGTAAACAATCAGTGGTCTGGCTGCACTTAAAAGGTAATTGCGAACGAGGCTTGATGTTAACTGACTCAGAGCTGCTTTGCGACAGACCATTGCACTTTAATATTATTATCTGTGTTTAACCTACCTTGTTTAATATATTGCAAAATTAATAGACATAACAGAGATGGTACTTATTACGTAAAATAAATCGATAAATTATATGAATATTTGTTCGAAGAAACAATTGTGATAAAATAACTATTTCAATGCATTTCACTCTTGAAAATATTAGTAATCTTTATTGCGACAGTGTTTTCTTATTTAAAACGTTTTATTATAATAAAAATTAAAAAATAATAATCCACGACAGAAACATATTAATCGATAACATTGAAAATGTAATATAATTTGTCATCCCTGGCTATCAAAAACAGTTGACATTTTTCAAGACGCGTGCCGCGCGTACAGAAGTAGAAAGTAGATCTATTTTACGCGTCAAGCGTTCTACGCGTTTTGTCATGTAACTTGTTACATACAATTGCACTAGTTCTCCTTTTTTGACAGACGCTTATAACGCGTAGACGCGTGAAACGCGTGTTATGTACTTCCAGCTTAAGAAGTCTAACTGAAAATTGAAAAGCAATGATATTTGATTTGTATGTAAGAGAGAGAGAGAGAGAGAGCGAGGGAACAAAAGACGAATAGATGAATAATGAAATCTATAGTTAAAGCTAAAAAATTGGAAGAAGTTATAGAAATATATGTATACATTTTTTAATTCTTCACTCAAAAATTTAAATTAGTTTTGGAGTGAAACGCAGATTTAGTTTTTTGAATTATATATCATTTATCTTACAACTGATTCGTTGAAAGCTATTATTAATAGAGAACTAATAGTCAAAAAGATCGCAAGCCAAGATACAAGAAGCAACAAAAATTCAAATCATGAGTCAAATTCGAAACAAAGTTTAACAATTCTTAGCCAATTTTGAAGGATGTCAACTATATGAACACAGGGAAATGGGGAAATGTTTTCTCCATATGTTGGATGAAAACCAGGATTTTGGTGTAATGGAAGATGAGGACAAGGACGATGGCCACTTCAAGTCTTGTCCGTGGAGTCATCCAGATTGTGAGGAAGGTCCAGATACTTGCCGATGCTCCGTATTTTATTTGAGAAAAATGGTGACAAATAATTAAATTTATTCGATTATGTAATATTTCATTGAAGCTAAATAAAAATCAAAAAACAATAACACAAAAATAAGATTTTTTTTCTCATTTTTAATATATGTATTTGTACAAAATCTATATATTTCTCTTAAAAATAAAACAAGTTTTTCTCTTTTTACTAGATATTATCCCATTTCTTCTTCAAGAAGTTTAGAAATCTCTGCTAAAAGCATATCAAGTTCGTAATGGGGATTGGTTTCTTCTATACGAAAGTGATGCCATACTAAAGTATTTATGTTATTATTACTAATTTTTCTCTTATCGTCTGCATAACTTAATATTGCTTTACTTAATTAACTAAATAGTATAAATTTGATGTAATTTGGAATTAACCGTTAACATGGTGTCATATACAATAGACTTATCAAACAAACAATTTCTATATGACAATAAACTATACTTATCTAAAACGGATTTCTTTATCCTTTTCGATTTTTTAGATACATCTTAGATCTTTTATTATTTTCCCTCAGTTTTCTTCTTTCATCATACCCAAAATTTTTTTGGTTCAAAAGAGGAATGTCATATTTGTTATCTACAGCATAATCTGATGTATCAAATTGTTGTTCGATGTCAGGCTTTATGTCCGTGTAAAAGTTTTCTGTTTGTATTGTATAAATGGAAGAGTCAGTGTCCATATAATTTAATGATAGATTTTTCTTGTACTTAGATTGCATGTAGCCGAAATTGAAATCATACATTTTCCATTAAGAGAATTCAATTTCACAAAATCCTAAGTAAATGGGCTTATTGTAAAATGTCTTCACTCTTTTCATTTCGATAGCTACCATATCATCAGAAAATATGGACAAATTATGGAAATTTAATTTTGATATCCAGTCTTGATCCCCCAAATGATTCCGATTAACTCTGTTCCAATTCGTTACAATTCTGACGTCCCTCCTCTTGTCCACATTCTCCATGGTCTTCCCATACACTGCATTATTAAGCAATTTGAAGAAATTTTTCTCAAAAGCATTTTTAGCTGTGGCTCTATGCTGGGTATGCAAGTCGATATAACCCTTTAGCCATGGAGACTGCTTAAATGTAGAATACGATGCATTTTCTTTAAAACTAACCCATATGTCAAGCATTGTTTGAGAACTCTATAATGTATAACGTATGAATGCTTTGTAGAGAAATCGGTTATCAATTTTCTGTGCTTCGATTGCAAAGTTTTTTTATTTTCAGCAAAAAAAGGAAGGTCATTGTGTAAGTCGTGTAGGTTAAAAGGGTAATCCAATGTGACTTCAAGCACACAACCATCTGTTGCATTATCAGCAATACTTTCCGGATCCAAATTCAGCTCCTCATTCGAAGACAATCTGAATCCTCCATATGGGAGATATTTAGACATCGCCCAACCGTACAGGTTATTTGTTATTTGTACCTAGGTATACAAGAAATTCGGACGGCTTCTCTTTATCAAAATCTTCTAAATATGTGTTGTTTGCTTTGGAATATATTTTATTGCACTGTACAATTCCACCACGTATGCCCTTTTTTATAAAATTGTACATATCTATGTCTGTTAATAGTTCGAGTTCAATTCTTGTATATTTCAACATTGCATCCCATGATAGTTCAGGAGCTGTGTAATATTGACATGGATCCAACTCATATATACTTTTACAAACTTTTCTGAAGTTTTCGAAAATATCTGTTAGTAAAAGCACATCTGTTTTCAAATATAATTCCATGTAATCTTTCATGGTGTTGCAGCTGAAAGCATTCGAAACTTCTTTCGCATGTTTATAATCGTCAATGGAACACTCCCTGTTGTTGAACTGATTGAAGAAATCTTTCCTTGCTGGAAGCTGACTAACATTTAATTTGTCAAGTTTCCGATTAATGTACCTGCAGGCTATAAAATAGATGAGATTCCAAGGAATCTCATTTATATACCTGTAAACACCAAAGAGATAAGTTGTTGCACATTTATTTTATGAAATCCGCTACGAGCTTAATGGCATTGAAATCGATCATACAAGGTATTTAGGAACAACAACCACTATTAAAAATTTGGTATCTCTATCACCAACTGAAAGCGTTGTAATGCAAAATGGTGGATGGCATAAAACTGATGATTTGAATCTTAAGAATGGATATTTTAATTTTTATGTACCACTAAAAATGCTTTTGGGATTTTCTGAAGACTACAAAAAAGTCATACTTAGTTGAAAACATTAATTGATACTCTTGCGCAATAAAAATGATGAAGCTCTTGTACACTCGAGCGTTTCTACAGAAAAATCGAAACTTAGAATTTCACTCATCTCCTGGAGAATTCTACATGTACAATTATCTGATCAGAGCAAGTTGAATATGATTAAAATTATTAGCAAGGGTGCTTCTATACCGATGGCGTTCCGTAGCTGCGATTATCATATGAATCTACAATTGAATACAGGGACAAGTCATATTTGGAATGTTAAATTAGCTGCAAGTAAAGAACGAAAACGTTTTGTATTGGTCGCATTTCAACGAGATAACAAATTTGTTCACTGTGACCTGACTAATTTAAAGGTACATTTAAATTCAACCTCTTACCCATATGTTGATCTTAACATAAAATTTAAAAATGAACGGTATACAATTCTATATGATATGTATGTAAGATTTCATCAAAGCTACTATATGAAAGAGCCTCAACCATTGTTAACTGCCCAGGAGTTAAAAGACGACGGTACAATTATTGTAGTAGATGTAAGTTATCAGAACGAATCAGTCAATACCGGACCGATTGATATAAAAATTTAATTTGAAACAGCAACAAATATTCCAGCAACGACATCAGCTTACTGCGTTCTTATTCATGACCGCGTAATAGAATACATACCAATAAGAATACCAATAAGTCCGGAAGGTCTTATAAATTAAATAACATGGATGGTGATATTGTTTTTGTAGACTTGCAAGGTTTAAAAATAATTCAAATGACTTCATCGCAAAAGAAGTAGCTGTAGTTTTCAGCAACAACGAAAGCCTCAGTTTCATCATAAAACCTCATCAGCCAAAAAACAGAGAGAAGCCGCTTGGTTAACAAAAAGCTATCATCATATTAACTGGAATGATGGATCAGTCTAATTTCAAAGCGTTTGGAAGTTTTTAAAATCTGATATAAGAAATTCTCAAATATATGTTAAGGGGAGGTTAGGTTAGGTTAGAGGGCCGTTGTCCCTGGCGGGACAATCCACTTGGGTCCGTCAATTCGGTCCCTTTGTGATGCCCTTAAGCAGAGGACCTCTTAAGGGATGTCCTCCGCCGTTTCAAACCATCCTGTACCCCTGAGGAAGGATGATATCCCTGAAAGCTCCATGTTTGCCAGGCTGTCTAAGTCTGACAGGAATCGGGAGCCCAGCGCCGCTGCCCTTGCATTAGCGAGGGCAGGACACTGACACAGAAGATGGAGGACAGTTTCTTCCTCCTCCTCATCATTGCAGCTTCTGCAATAGTCGTTGTATATTAGACCCATCCTCCTAGCATGAGTCCCAAAGCTACAGTGTCCTGTCAGAACAATCACCAGTTGACGCATGCGCGCCTTGTCAAATTTGAGAAGGTCGCGCGTTTTGCGCAAATCGTAATGGGGCCACGTGGCTCTTGCCACGAGACAGTTAGCCACACTATCCCACCTAAGTTGAGCTAGTTTGTATGATTCGCTTTGAATCAGAGACTTGCATCGCGCTAATGGAATGCCAGTGAAGTGACTGATCATTGAACTGTTCAATTCAGTCCCTTGTCTGGCAATCTCATCCGCAGTATGGTTGCATGGACATCCAGAATGCCCTGGCACCCAAACCAGTGTCACCCTCGAATGTCTCGCTATCTCGTTGATAGACAGTCGGCATTCGACCACAGTTTTTGATGTACTGTACACACCACTAATAGCAAAGATGGCTGCCTTGCTATCGGTAACAATGAAGATATCATTCGATATCCTATAGTACCTTAGCCACCTCGCTGCCCGAGTAATAGCAGAGATTTCGGCCTGTAAGACAGTACAACCGTCCTGGAGCCGGAATGGAGATCTTACATTGAAGTTCTCCACATAGAAGCCTCCGCCCGTTCTTATGCCCCTTTTGGATCCGTCAGTGAAAACTCTAACTGAATCCTCGGGAAAGGAAAGCCTGTCCACCTGTTCCCTGTCAACGACAATGGAACGGAAAAGTCCACCAAAGAAGGGTCTTGGTACACAGTAGTCAATGTTGGCATGGATTTCCGAGTGCTCTCTCAAAATCCTAGCATGCCCATAGTCAGTCCTAGTCCATGGACTGTATTCAACCTGACCGCTGAGAATAGAGCCAGTTGTCTGGCCAGAATGTCAACCGGGAGCCAGTTTAGCATTGCAAAAATTGCTCCCGTTGGTGTAGATCGTAGTGCGCCTGTCATCAGTCTCGCTACGACCCGAAAGACTTTTTCAAAGGTCCTGCGATGAGCCTGCTTGTCCATCGCATTCCACCAAACCAATACCCCGTAAAAGAGTACTGGTTTAATAACAGCCTCAAGGATCCAATTTATCCCCTTAGGGTTGATACCCCATTTGAGGCCTACTGCTCTTTTGCATGTATAAATAGCCACTAAGGCCCTTTCCGCTCTCGCCTGTAAGTTCTGATTCCATGATAGCTTACTATCCAGAATCACACCCAGGTACTTGGCGGTTTTAGATAGTTTCAAGGAGGTGCCGTTAAGCTTTTGGGTGTATAAAGCTATCGGTCTTGTACCTCCTAGTGAAGAGCACCAACTCAGTCTTGGCTGGGTTGATGCCGAGCCCACAGCTGACACTCCACCTACTCAGCAGAGCCAGCGCAGACTCCATACACTGAGATATGGTATCCAAGTGCTTACCCGATATCGCCACCGCTACGTCATCCGCGTACGCGACAGTCATAATCTGTCTGCGTTCTAGACTTAGCAAAAGCGAATTAATGGTCAGGTTCCACAACAGAGGTGACATAACACCTCCCTGTGGAGTGCCCCGATAGACTGCCCTATACTCAGTGACATCCCCAATCGAGGCCCTGACTACCCTGAAAGTTAGTAAGTTTCTAACAAACCGGCATAAATTGTCATCAATCCCTACCGCTGCCATCCCATTGATAATGGAATCGGGGTTGACATAGTTGAAAGCACCCTCTATGTCCAGAAAAGCCCCCATAGTAAATTCCCTATACTCAAGAGATTTTTCTATGTGGCCCACTAGAGAATGTAGTGCCGTTTCCACAGATTTGCCTTTAGTGTAGGCGTGCTGTGATTTGGAGAGAAGCTCATTCGGAATGGTCATTCTCAGATGAATATCAATTACTCTTTCTAAAGTTTTGAGTAAAAAAGAAGTAAGACTTATCGGTCTGAAGTCTTTAGGCTTAGTGTGTGACGTCTTACCCCCTTTCGGGATAAAGACAACCTTGCACGTACGCCAAAATATAGGTATATAAGCCCTCCTAAGGCATTCACTGTAAATTACCGTGAGCCAAGGTAGTACAATGTCCGCATTTCTCTGTAGATCCGCTGGAATTATTCCATCTGGTCCCGGAGACTTGAACGGATCGAAGCTGTGTAAGGGGAGAGAGAAGAAAAAATGGCTAGAAAAAATTATTCATCAAACAGTTTATTACATTAAAACATTTGCTGCATTAATTTTAAACAAATGGAAACTAAGCATTCAAAATATCTCTATTGTAGCTATCACGACTATGGCGTTTGTGCCTTAAGGAGTGCAATTTTACTTAAAAATGAAAATGTTAACAACTTTTAAATAAATGCTTATAAAAATTAAAATAAATATCTATTTATTTCAAATAAAAACCTACATACATATTTATTTCAGAGAACACACAAACAAACACAGTGGTTCATTTATTCGAATGGTCAAGGGAATATTTGGGCACAAAGAATAAACGTTTATTATTTGTTTGTATGTATATGCGTACGTAAATATCTACAAATTTATTTCATTTCATACTGACCCACTTGCGCTAAATCCAGGAAAGCAAAAAAGCAGACTGTCATACAGACCCAAAAATTAATTCAAGAATGACCTCAGATTATTAACTGGTTGGTTTACCGGACACTGCGGTCTCAGACGACACCAGTTTACTATGGGCAATTCTGAGACCAAAGTGTGTAGACTCTACGGAGCAGAGGAGGAGACACCGGAGCACGTTCTCTGTGACTATCCGGCAGTGGCGTCGTGCAGGAGGAGGTTCCTCGGAGGCAATTTCATGACTCCAGGGGAGGTGTACGATATCTCACCGGGTAGAGTAATTGGCTTTATTCGCAGCCTCAATCTACATCAGTGAACACTTGGGCTGCACAAAAGATCCTTTGGGTTGCGGTGCTTATGGCCTCATATAATAATAATAATAATAATAATAATAATAATAATAATAATAATAATAATAATAATAATACAGACTCACCAATCGTCACACACACAGCCTGTCTGACAGGCAGACATTCCAATCGCCAGTCAGAACACAAAGACACACACACACTTAAACATAGCATAAATATTCATATTCTACAAAATACAGAAATCGCACCACCATCCAGATCACCAAATAAAATCCATCGATGATCGTCATGTATAAAATAAACAAAATATCAGATTCAATATTTATGCAATAGTAAATTTTTTTCACAACGTCTTCAAGATCAGAATAATCAAATTATTTCCCCACAATCAAGCGTTGCACACAAAAAGGAAATAACTGAATTGCTGGACAAAATATATTAAGTAAACACACACCAAAATTAAAAATATCTTAAGTAAACACACACGAAAATTAAAACCAAGCAAAAAATAAAAGAAGAAAAATCACTCCAGCAAGAAGAAACGAACCACAAACATTAGGGCTATCCATTTTTACAACACTTTTGAAATATTGTACTTCCTAAGAAATGTTGTGTCAAATACTAAAAATTTCTTATTTTCTCTTAGGCCATAGCACACATGGACAGACAGGTTTCCTACGCTCACATATGGACAGACACAAATTCCCACGCTCTCATACCGACGGAAATGTATTCCCAAGGTCACATATGGACAAACACAAACTCCCAAGGTCTCATATGGACAGACAAAAATTCCTAAAACTCCCACGGTCTCACGCTCACGTATACAAACTCGTTTTGGTTACTACAGCACCCCTCACGTATAGACGGACAGAAATTCCCACGGTCTCATATGGACAAACACAAACTCCCAAGGTCTCATATGGACAGACAAAAATTCCTACGCCTACCCCAACATTATAAAAAAAAACAACAACAACAATGTGAACAAACCTATATAACCGTGGGAAAATACACACACAAACATTAAAGTATCAAGTTACAAAAAAAACCAATTAACAGAAATTTGCAAATTAAAATTTTAAAATTTAATTGCTGAAATTTGAGTATTTTAATTGTTCTCGCACATACAGTTACTAACTGCTTATCTGACTAAAAGAAACTTTTTTTATTAGAATAACATCTATACTCAAAATAGTACTTTTTATACGAAAAAACAATTATTTGTTAAGGCCAATCACTTCAAACAACTCAAAATAATTTTGTTTTATTGATTCACAGAAATAACCCATTTCAAAAAAAACAAGTAAAAACGTTATATTCGACCGGGTCGAATCTTAAATACCCTCCAAATATTTAGTAAGTGAATTTGAAATGTTTAACTTGGTGGGACAGAGTTCCTTTATATAATATCGTACGTCAACGCCCACTAAAGGGGGCGGGGTTCAAATATATACAATATCATGTTTTCCACAGACGAACGTATGGGCATTGCTAGACCGTCTTAGACTTCATCACAATTCTCTTTGGAGGGTATAAAAACTGTATTTTGGCGGGGTCGCTCTAGCAAGGGCTGTGGGGGAAACATTTCACCTTTGTCATAAAACTCTAAAAATAAATGCTTGGGATAATTATATACAAAATTAAAATTTCTTTTTTTTGATAGGGTCATTTAGAGGGCAAAGGGGGAGAGGGGGTAGGGCAGAAACAGGTAGACATAAAACTCTAAAAATAAATGCTTGGGATGATTATGCACAAAATTAAAAAAATTTTTTATTTATTTTTAATAGGGTCATTTAGCGGGCAGAGGGGGAGGAGACGGTAGGGCAGCAACAGGGAGTCATAAAACTCTAAAGATAAATGCTTGGGATGATTATATACAAAATTAAAAAAAAAAAATTTTTTTTTGGTAAGGTCATTTAGGGGGCAAAGGAAGAGGGGGGGGGGGGGGTAGGACAGAAATCGGCAGTCATAAAACTCTAAAGATAAATGCTTGGGATGATTATATACAAAATTTAAAAAAAAAATTTTTTTGGTAGGGTCATTTAGGGGGCAAAGGAAGAGGGGGACGGGGGGGTAGGGCAGAAATCGGCAGTCATAAAACTCTAAAGATAAATGTTTGAAACGATTATATTCAAAATTTAAAAAAAATTTTTTTTTTTTGGTAGGGTCATTTAGGGGGAGAAGGGGAAGGAGGGGGTAGGGCAGAGTAGTACCAGGATTCGTCTCAGCTTCGTCATTAAAGCTTAAAAGTGTTATTTTTAAGGAATGCAGGCTTAAGTAAAACAATTTGTTAAATTTTTATGCTATTTTTGCCTATAATAACGCCCACTGAAGTGGGCGGGGTCAAAAAATATTTTTATTTTATTTAATGGCTCCAAGTTTAAGGCGTTGGACCGTATTTGACATAAAAATATATCGTTTGCTTAACAAAATAACCAAAAAACTTTAAAAAGTATGTTGTTTTTTCTGGGTTGGTTTAGTTCTTCTTAGGGGAACTTTTTTCCCCCTTGCCCGATTTAGCCCATCTTCGAACTTAACCTGCTCTTAGTTTTAAAATATATTTATGCCAAATTTCAAAAGTCTAGCTCTTTTCGTTTGGACTGAATCGTGATTTCCACAGACGGACGGACGGACGGACGGACATGCTCAGTTGGTCTTAGATTTCATTACTGATCAAGAATATATATACTTTATGGGGTCTGAGATGGATATTTCGATGCGTTACAAACGGAATGACAAAGTGAATATACCCTCCAAATTCTTTTTTGGAGGGTATAAAAAGGAAAAAGGTCACAACATGTAATTTTATTAAGAAAGAGTTGTCAGAACTATGGGAATTTTTAACCATAGGTAGACATAAGTGTTATGTTTTGTTTTTTTGCCAAAAAGATAAAATAAAAAATTTTTGAGTTAATACAGTTTTGTTGAATGAGTGCGATATGTAAAAAAAAGATATGAAAAAAGAGAAAATTAGTTTTTACGATGTTTGGTCATTTCGTTTTCCAATTCATCAATTTGTGACCAAATCTTCGACGCTCGTTGCCAAGATGGTGGTGGGTCAGATTCTACTACGGCTCGCAACGCAGCTAGTTTCCTCCTGATGCGGACAATTTTGGCACCTCTTCGGTGCCTTGGCCTGATTATTTTTGGGATTGCGCTGACTACCTCCTCCGCTCGTCTTTGCTGCCTCTTGCGATATTCCTCTATGCTCAGAGGTTTAGGGCCTGCGCTAATCGGGGTTGCAGTGTATGTACTTGCTTCTTTTTCTGTGCCTGTAGGTTTGTACTCTTCCATAGGGATTTTATTATTTTCAGTATTGGGCAGGATCGCCATGTAATGAGTTTGAGGGTAGAGTACTTTTGTTTTATTAAATCTGCCTACCCGAAATGTAGCCGGCGTTAATTAACTGATAATTAACTATGCCACGATTTAAAAATTGCAGATGAATGCTTTTTAGTGAATATTAAGGTATAGTGCCGATTTCAGGCTAAACTTAAGATTGATCTTTATTTCATAAAAACAAGGGCTTACATATATACTAATATAACGGGATTAAAACATAATATTATTTGCATTCCGCAAAACTAAACAATAAAAGTAATAAAAACTTTCCAATAACTTAATTTAACTAAAAATATTATTTATAATTCTAGTGTGTAATACATGGTAGACTTGGTATATACTCCACAATATATTTATATATACATATATATATATATATATATATATATATTTGCTTTCGCAAAGTCACTGACATATTTTTCTCGTCCGCCTTTTTCTTTTCTCGACACTTCCTCAATACAGCGGACTTTCTTTTTTTATCTTCGTATTTCGGCTGCGCTTTAAGCTTTATCATATAATTTTTGTTATATTGAGCTTTCCTTATCTGGGCCTGAAAATTAATAAATTTTTAGAAGGCAACGCAGGACACAAAAAATAGCAGCAAAAATGACTGGCTTCGTTACAATATTTTGCGACCCATTTAAACCTCAATGGAAAACAATATTACCTTTTTCTTTTTTTTCTTTGAAAGTAGACTCAAAACGCTAAAAAAGTGTGTTATTGGTTATTTTAAAAAATCGCTAGACACCGAAGCAAAAAAAATTTTGTGCTTTTTTGCTGGCTTCGTTACATCTCAAATTGCGACATATTTCATTGCGGTCAAATGGGCCGAAAAAAATAGTTTTTGCACAAGTTCGTATAAAATTACGTTAAAGCCAAATATTTTCAGTATGTGTAAACATAAGAATCTAATATTATTGTTGCCAAACACTTTTATTCACTTTTTTTTTGCCAGCCTCGTTTTTTTCCATGTTTGCTCTGTTTCACGCCTGCAAACAAAAATACTAAAATTTTAATGACAAATAACCCAGTGCTGCAAAAAATTCTTGATTTCAGATGGTTTGACATGTACTGAGTACATTTGAAACCGAATTCCGCCAGTTTTACACATAAAAAAATTTTCGAGCCGGTTGACCTTTTCAAAAAATTGCCCATATATATATACATATATATATATATTTATATATATATATATATATATATATATATATATATATATATATATATATATATATAGAGAGAGAGAGAGAAATATATGTATATATATTTCTATATATATAGAGAAGTATATTTCAACTAATATTTAAACACATTTAAAAAAAGTGGGAAGTTACTGGTTTTACTCCGTTATGTAAAAATCGACTTTTCACCAGATCTCGACGTTTTATCTTCCTAGGGAGATTTTTTGACTACTCTTGAGAAGCCGTCACCGTGTCTGTATATATATGTATGTATGTGTGTGGAAGTATGGGACTTCTTATAACTTTTGAACGGATGAATCGAATCCAACCAAAACAGTGGCGTTTTAAAGGCTTCCTTGAAACTTAGATTTGCTATGAAGTGCAACCAGGTCGGACTAATAAATTTTGGGAAATATCAGAAAAACTGAAAAAAATATTATTTGTTAGAAGTTATTTTTTAGTATAATTTCTAAACGGCTTTGGCGATCGTTCCAAATACTAACTAGCTAATGACAATCAAAAATCACGTCGAGTGCTACTAACCGGGTCAGAATCATTTGAGCCTTCCTGAGATTTCGTAATCGAAATTAAAAAAAACTGATTTAAAGAAAGACTGAAATTATACATCTGATCAATTAGTGGTTAAACCAAGCTTGTGGCGTTTAAAAGGGGTTTTCCTGGAACCTGTTCAGACTGGTGGGTTTCGAGAAATGTGGTTTTTTGTCGATCAATTCCACAATCTATTTAGCTCATAACATTAAAAACCACGACGATCGCTTCATACCCGGCCGAAATCGACTGATGTGTTCGTGAGATATCATTAACGAAAAAAGTAATTTTTTAAAAAACTCCGCAACGATGTGGTTAAAATTAGCAGGAAGTTGTAGGTAGGCATGCCTTTAGTGCCAACCGTTTTCTATATATATATATATATATATATATATATATATATATATATATATATATATCAATGTATATATATATATATATATATATATATATATATATATATATATATATATATATATATCAATGTATATATATGTATATATATATATATATATATATATATATATATATTTTGATATATTTTTATTGACCTTATCAGTTGTAATATTAATCAATCTTATGGTCGTTTTTTATAAAATTTTATTTCGTCTAATTTTTATTCAATATTTCGTTAACAGCTTCTTAACATCTTCAGGAAATAAGAATTATTAAAATTTTATAGAAAAATGGTTTTGAAACATGACAAAAAATATTATTCAAAATATGTGTTTTTCAAATACAATAACATATAAAAAAATTAAACATAAACAATATATAGTAAAAAACAAATTTTCAACATCAAAAGATTATAATGAACATTATATTCTGATATTTTTAAGCTTAAGGTCTCTTTATTTTAATATAACTCTTAATTTCAATATCTCATCACACCTTTGTGTGACTTCTTCAAGAAATTAATTTATAGAAATAATTAATTTCCTGATGAAGTCACACAAAGGAGTGACGAAATATTTGCGGGATTTACACTGTAGTCATAAAATAATAGCACAAATATATGACTAGTGTGAACAACCCGTCATAACTTATTATGCATTTTCAAACATCGATCAGCTGATAAGAAAACAACACATTTGTAATTATATGTTATCAAAGCAAGAGATAATTAAGATAATTGTAATAAAGTTGTTTCAAAATGCCAAAAAGTCTAAAAACTCCATTTCTATTTAAAATTATTAAAATTGTTATCAGGTGCATAAGAATATATAAATGAATTTGTATGTACAAACTGAAACAGCTACTGCCGTGATATGAGCTGAATAATTTTTTTTTGTGGCGGCATACGGAAAAACGTTCAGTGGCTGCCAGGTACGTAAGTTAAACGAGAAAAATTTTTCACTTGTATATATTTAGTTTTTGCGATTTAGTTCTCTTTTCTTTTTTTTATGTTATGAAAATGTGATTTAATGTACAGACATATAGGTATGAATAATTTTTTAGCCGTTTTTTAGTCGTGAATCATATATAAGTAACGGCGGCAAACATATACTATCGTCGTCTCGCCTAAAGATTTTCAGCCGGTCGACTCAGATCTCTAGAGCTATTTTATGACAAAACAAAAACGTACCTGAAAGAGTGCTATTATTTTATGACATTTTTGTATGCAGCACAAAAACAACTTTTTTAAACTGGTCTAAAATATTATGACTTTATGACAATACGACTAAATAGCACGAAGTGTGAATACCCCAATTGAAATTAAGAGCTATATTAAAATAAAGAGAACTTAAGCTTAAAAATATCAGAATATAATAATAATTAAAAAAAGGTGAAGAAGCCAGAATAATTTTGATTATAATGAACAATTTCATAACAAATTATTATCATTTTTTTTTCAACATGAACAACTTAGACCCCGTTTACACTTTTTTGTTGCAGCAATTTTTGAGTATTTAATGAGGAAAAGCGAGAAAGGAATACAAATGGTATATATTCCTATATCAGCACTCTCACATAAAATAAGAATTGCTGCAACAAAAGTTGCATAGTGTAAACCGGGACTTATAGTAGTAATTTAGGCGCATAAACAATAATAACAAATAATAATAAGAGCATATAAGTTAAAGAACCTCAAACGGTTTATGCTAAAAAAATTAATTGCGGCGCTACCAACTGCGCCGAATAAAAAACAAACCGTAAGGATAATTAAATTTGGAACATACACTTTTATTTACTTAAATATTTCACAAATGTAGAATTTCAATTACAGAGTAAAAATAACCGTTCTAAACGAACACGCAACCAAGACTGCTTGTTTCCAGCCAACTTTGTTGGCTCGTCGCATTCGACGATCACGTTGCACTCACATGCACCAGGTATGCAGACGCTTAGCTTGCAATTATGATTTTAATGCAACCTGATATTCCTTGGTATTTCGCAATCAGGCCGGATGCGCGTGCAAGTCGTGGGAATGAATAAAATTGTGAATGCCAAATTTCTTTCAGGTGCAGTGTCGACAGTGTCGCTAACTCCTCCCTCCTTAAAAATCTGCGTCCCGCAGATCACTGTTGGTGGCTGGACCGAGAGACCAATTGCCGGTGGGGTTTGTACTGCTGGCAGGTTGAGTCGCCAATGTTATGCCAATTTGACTACCGAAGGAGAAATTAGATCTCAATTTTAGGTATTGAATTCTATTAATGTTATGTAGGCTAATGTTATGGACTTGGTCGATGTCGACCAGGAGTCTTTCATTTGCGACGTTCGTCAGAACAGGGGGTAGTGGCTGCATACTGGAGATTGATGTACTGGAGAAAGTCTCGTTGTCCAGAAAAATTGTATCATTAAAGAGCTGTACCAGGTAAGTACCATTGAGCAATTCCTTGTGGTCCTGGGTCTCAATGACGCCGACGTAATTTGTTACAAAAATCATATCAGAGGTAATCATTTCTACAATCGAGGCTTTCGTTGTTTTATACTGACAGTCAGCGGTTCCGCCCTTCAGCAGACGTGGCACACAGCTTTTTTCTGCTAGTTGGTCGAGAGAGGATTGTTGGCAAACCGTTATGCTGTTAATGTTCAGACAAGGATTTCTTACTCCAAATGTTTCTCTCTGACTGACGAGGAGTTCATTAAATGGTAGTTCGATCCGCTTTTCTGCCCGCACTGTTGGCCTGACGATGAGACGATGGTAAAAGTCTTTCTTCAGCTTTGGAATGGATATGACATATAACAATAAGGTTCCATTTGTGTAGACTGATGGCTTTCCATATTCTATCGCCTCTACTGCATTAGTGTACGGTAGGGTTTCCATTTCAGTGATAATTTCTTCAACTTCAGCTTGATTTAATAGGTTCGTATTAATGATCCCGCTTTTAGCCATTTGACATGCTCTAATTACTTCATCAATTGCGTCCTTCAGAACAAGCACCTGATTTATCGTTCCTTGCCCAATTTGCTCGGCTTCTTTTCCATTACTGATTTTATTCATCCTGGAGACAAGCTCATTGGTTTTCTGGACAACCTCGTTTGTAGCATTTAATAACTGTGCGTTAAGTTTATATTGCTCGTTGTTGTTTGTAATTATTTCGTTTTGTGTTTTTAGGACGTTGTTCCAATCTGTGGCGTCTGGATTTCCAGCTACCCACTTCCAGGCTGGCCCAATCCAGTCAATCGATCTTTGCCTTCTAATTTTTCTACCTTTAAGCTCAGCTAATCTTTCTTGCACTTGTGCGAGGTAGTATTCGATGACATCTTTGTTCTGGCTAGGTGGCAGGTGTTTTCGAACTAGTGTTGTAACATTATTGGCAATTGCTGCATAGTCTTCCAAATTTACCACATGGATCAATTTTAAATTCCCATTTATTGTCCACGCATTTCCGGCCCGTAAAGTTACTATGGGAGTGTCATACCGGAAGATTTGCGCTGCTCTTGAGGTGATTATACCCGCTTCAGATAGGAGTAGAAAGGCTAGCAATGGAATCATCATTCCTACATATATTAATTGTTCAGTTAAAATGTTCGGGCGCAGCCCTTTTTTATAATTAATTTAATATGTCAAAAAATAAAAAGATATTCATATATATTTTTTTCTTTGTATATATAGGTATAGGGGCAAAGCCGTTTTTTTTTTTTTTTCGTTAATATTTACTTATAATGAATTAGTAAGTTAGTATGTTAGAATGTTAGGGTTTGTTAAACAATTTAGGACTACTTTCTAAGTTAGAATTTCTTATACATCTTTGTATGTATGTATTCAATTTGAGATATATTTTCAAAAAAATATTTTCTATTCTCGCTTGGAGCTTATATTTTTCTTTTAACTATATATTGCAGTTTTGGTAATTTCACATTTATTTCAATATTTTTATATATTCTTTTATTTGTGGAAAGAAGAAGGAACTTTTTTTTTTATTAAAAAAAAAAATCTTTTCCTTTTCAAAAAAAAAATTTATTTTGGTTTTATTGTATTATTTTATTTCTATATTATTTTCTGTTATATTTTATTGAAAAGAAGTAAAAGTTCATTCGTATTAAGTTTGTTTAAAATATTTTATGTTGGCCTTATGAATCCTTTTACCACTCGTTGTACGAACTGTGACTTTATTGTCCTTTTCAACAATCTCTCTCCTATACACTGCCTTATTTTTAGCCTTTATATTTTTTATTCTAGCATATATAACGTCACCTTTCTTATATTTTTTTGGCGATGTACGTTTTCTATTCATTTCGCTCCTTTGCATTTTTCCTAATAAGTTTCGTGAGATCCCTATTAATTTTCGAACGAGCCTGAAGCAATTTCCTAAAGTCTGCAGTTTTAGTCCTATTAAAAAATATGTCACTTGGTCTTTTACCGGTCACAGAATGTATAGCGTTATTATACCTGTCGACCGCTACGTACTACAGTTCTTTACACTAAGTTCTGCATGTTCGGCTGTTAGACACCTGTAAATTTCAATTAGTGTTGAGTGTAGACGTTCTACCTCTCCGTTAACTTCACTGCGTTGAGATGGTGTAAGATATATTTTTATTCCTAGCCTTTCAAGAAAGTTCTTAATCAAAGGGCTAATAAAGCTACTTTCATTGTCTGACACTAAAATTTTGGGAACGGTAAAATAATGCAAAATCTTTACTATTTTCTCCCTAATATTTAAAACAGATCTGTCGCCAATGTGAAATAGTTTAGCGAACTTGGAAAATTTGTCGATCACAGATATAAATTTTTGGTTCTGTATTTCCATTATATCCATGTGCAAAATTTCGCATTGTACCGTTGGTGTAGGAGTTTCCTGAAATTCTGGTCTAGGAGGATTTCTATCGTATTTGTTAGTATTACACACCTCACAATTCGCTACGAATTTCCTTATGAGAGCGTACATGCGAGGAAAATAATATTCATCCAAAATCTGACTTCTATTTTCTCTGGCATTTCTATGCGCTCTACGATGTTCTTTCTGGATTATTTCGAATTGCCTATTTTCTGAATTGACGTCCGTAACTATTTTCTGGGCGATTCTAACTTTGTACCTTGAAAAATGCTGTAAATAAAGTTCTTGTATAATTGGCAAACATAATTCTGGAGCTTTGATTCCATTAACTATGCCAGGCTGCAGTGTTCTCTTGAGGACATCCAAGAGATTTTCTGAATTCCACTCTCGGGACGAGAAGTAATGTCGATGAAAGTTTTTGTGTGGTGCCTCATGCGAATGGAGATCTGGTCCAATCTTTATAACTATTTGATTCCTAAAATAGAGAAATTAAAAATAGTCGACAGCATCAGGAAGGAAATAATTTTCCTAATTTTTATAGACGTGGAGAACAGAACAGTTTCAATAATAATTATTTTAATAATTCGTGTAGATATAAATTCCAAAATGAAGTTGGAAATAATAATGCCTCAGGGAATTTTAAACAGTGGCAACCAATGAGACACCCTAGACCGAATTCCAACCAAGATCGTTGGAGTCCACCTAGACCAAACCGAACAGAACCCATGGAGGTAGACAATATTGAAAGAAGTTACGACGATCCTCGAGTGGCAGGACACCCTAATCGTAAGTTTGGCCAAAATCGCTTAAACTACGATAGGCAAAGCCCAGAAGGACTTGGAACTAATTATTGTGAGGAATTGAATAACACAGTTTTTTTTATGAAGCAGCCGCAGAATGCTTACCAAAAATAACACTCAATATAAATAATAAAACATACATAGTATTAATAGATACTGGAGCTAGTCTCAGCTTAATTACTAGTGAGATAAATGATTTAAAAAAAATTAAATTGAGACGCCAAATTACCTTTAGTACATTAACGAATAAAGATAGAATTGATTACGAAGTACATACAGAAGCACCGAATGAATTTAATTTGCTTAACAACGCAAGGATTCGTTGGAAGGTCATACCATTAACAGGAAGAATATATGACTTTATTATAGGAATTGACATTTTGAATTTTCTAAATTCCCAAATAAATATTGAAAAAGGAGAAATAACGCTCAACGGAAAAGTGAGTAATTTTTTGAACAACCCTTATGAATTTAAGCAAATCTGTAATCTTGAAGTTAGTGACTCGAATTTAGAAAAAATTGCATCGGATCATTTGAATGAGGAAGAGCGTAAAGAAGTTATTAATTTATTGAAACGATATAAGAAATTATTATATAAAGAAGGCGACAAATTGACTAATACCACAGAAATTCAGCATGAGATTAGAACTACTACACAACAACAGATTAATTCAAAATTATATAGATACCCACCTCAACACGAGATGGAAGTTAGAAAACAAATCAAGGAAATGGTAGAACAAGGCATTATCCAGAAAAGCTATTCAAGATATTCAAGTCCACTAATAGTTGTACCAAAAAAGATGGACAACTCAGGTGAAAAAAAATATCGCATAGTAATAGATTACAGGAAATTGAATGAGGTTACTGTAGATGATAAATTTCCTTTGCCAAATATAGCTTCAATATTGGATAAACTGGGCAGAGCTCAGTATTTTACAACATTGGATTTAGCAAAGGGGTACCATCAAATTCTTGTAAAGAAGGATGACAGAGAAAAAACGGCATTCGTAACACCGCATGGGTTATACGAATTTGTAAGGATGCCTTTTGGCCTCAAAAATGCGCCAGCCACATTTCAAAGGCTGATGACTGAAATTTTGAGGGATTATATAAACAAAACATGTGTCGTATACTTAGACGACATTTTAATTTTTAGTACATCTCTAGCCGAGCACATTAAAGCAGTAGAAGACATTTTTAAAGTTCTTGAGAGTAAAAATCTGAAAATTCAAATATATAAATGCAATTTTTTAAAGAAAGAAACAGATTCTTAGGACATATATTAACCAACGATGGCATGAAGCCAAATCCTAACAAAATTGAAATTATTCAAAATCTAGAATTTCCAAAAACCGAGAAACAGATAACAAGTTTCTTGGGATTGACTGGATATTACCGCAAGTTTGTAAAAGACTATGCAAAGATAGCCCAGCCAATTACGATATATTTGAAAAAGGCTACGAAAATTAATATAAAAGATCCAACTTATATTGAAGCCTTCGAGAAGTTAAAGGTATTAATTAGTACACATCCTGTTTTACGCTATCCCGATTTCGAAAAACAATTTACCTTAACGACAGATCCATCCAACCATGTGTTAGCACAGGAGGGGCACCCAGTGTTTAAGAAGAATTTAAGGAAATACATGTTAAAAGGATTATATTTATTGCTGAAAGTGATTTTGATCAAATGGGAGAAATTTTTAGGAGATACATATCAAAAGGGAAAGTAGGAATATTTTCGGAACTATCTGAATATAACTATAATATAGTACAGGAAAAATTAATAAGTATGTATTCAAACGATAATCAAGTTAATTTTACTAAGTGCACTATGCGGGCACATGACGTTGAAACTGAAGTGGAGGCAGTCAAACAGATATCATTATACCACATAAGACAACCAGATCAAATATAAGATCTATTATCCAAAATTAATGGAATTGATCCAAATAGTTATAAATCAATGTGAAATTTGTCAAGAAGTAAAGTATGATAGAAAACCAATCAAGCCAAAATTAAATTTTGCAGAGACACCAACAAATAAAAATGAAATTATACACGTAGATACGTATGTCATGAAAAGATATCACTTTCTAACAGTTATAGATAAATTTTCAAAATTCGGCGCAGCCTATGCGTTGAACGACAGGAATCATATTACTATTATTGAACAATTAGAAGATCATTTTGCTAAATTAGGGAAACGAAGGAAAATGATTGCAGACAACGAATTTAAAACAGCAAGGATAAAATAATTTTTAGACAAAGAGAATATAGAGCTTCACTTGACAAAACCTAATAGCCATAGCGGAAAAGTTTAGGATATTATACAAGATAGAAAAAGGGCTGTCAGTGAAACAACTAATTCAGAAGGCAATTCGAAACTATAACAACAGATTCCATACGAAAATAAAATGTACACCCAACGAAGTGCATGAAAATAAAATAGACCTCGGAATAGTAAAGAAGAACTTAGAAACAGCAAAACATCAAATTATAAATAAACTGAATGAAAATAGGGAAAATTATGAGGAAAAAAGGCCTGAAGGATTTATTAAAAACTATAAGGCAGTTAGGCACAAAGAACAGCCAAGATATAGGAAAGAAAAATTAAAAAATGTTCACCCTATCAACATTAAAAAACCATTAAAATTTTCAGACATTAATTATGATACTGGTTCTACTAACGGCGATGCAACCGAGTGACAGCAAAATGGCCCAAACTGAACCTGTGGACCAAACAGGGTTTGTTGACATACAAATAAGAGACCAGGAAATAGTCAAGGACAGTGACATAGTATTACACGTAATTGATATTAAACAACTAGAAAACATTATAAACGAAATGACGGACAATATTATATTAGCGAAAACAACCAATAAAGATATATTACAGGCCGAATTATTGAAAGCAAGAAGTTGTTAACGTTAATTCCAAGGGAAAAAAGACATAAACGAGCACTTGTAAATGCGATAGGTACTGTAGCTAAATGGACAATTGGAACAATGGACGACGAAGACAGACAGACAATACAAAAACATTTATCACAGACTGACAAGGCAATAGACGAACAAGTACAGATAAACAATCACTTTAATCTAGCGATAAATCAAGTAAGAAATATTGTAAAAAATGATAGGAAGGAAATTGAAAAAAGTTTTAATTCTATAAGTAAAATTGTAGACGAAGAACATCAACAAGACATGTACCTACAACAAATGACTAAAATTCAATTAATAAAAAGTAAAATAGAACAAATTCAAGACAATGTAGTCTCAGCCAAATACGGATTGACTTTAATAAACTAAAATACCTGCAATTAGGAATAGCAACTTTTAATAATACTTATTTAATATTAAGCATTAAAATACCAAAATTGTTCATACAAGTAAAAATAAAAAAAATTGTACCATTACCAAATAAAAATCAAAAAGAAATAGGATCCAGAATAGAGGAAATTTTTACGTATGAAAATAAAACTATGCAATTTGAAGCGAATAAACATTTTAGACAATTAAAACCCAGCACTCATTGTATATTAACAAAAAATTGTAAAGTAATAACAAATAAAGAATTAGAAATCATAGCATTAGATGAAACAAAAATCTTAATTAAAAACGCAATAAATTTATTCGTAACCAATACATGTAATAACGATAATAACACTATTTTAAATGGAAATTATGTAATTCAGTTTAGCAATTGTTCAATAAAAATTAATGATTACTATTATTCCAATTTAGTTGAAAAATTTTAAGGAAATATTATGAGTTTGCAATATAATAATATAAAGAATTTTACAGAAAAACTCACGTTCGAACAATTAGATGAAAAACAAATGAAATAAATTTTAAAAACATTTCTAACTTGAAAACCCATAATAAAGTAATATACGGATGCAATTTACTAATAACTATTTTGATAATAATTTTATGTTGTATTTTTTGTGTTAAATATAGATATATAAAAATAAAACTAAATAACAAAATGCAGGAGAATTTTGATCTAAAGGAGGGAGAAGTTATATATACAAATCCCAATACATTCACATACTTAAAGAATGACCCTATTGATGATTTCATAGCTAAAATACAAAGTAAAAAAACATAAAGCAAATATCATTTCCTGTTAGAAAATTAAAGCTTAATTATAAGTCCATACTATTTTTCGGTCGCGATTCCAAGAATTGCAACGGCCCCAATTTAACACAGTAAATTTTAATAAATATTGCCAAAACTGCATTCATTGTATTTCCGTTTCAATTCAGGGTAATTGTAAAACACACTTTAAGCTAAACTAACAGAAATTCATGTCAACAAGAAGTAAAATGATAATGAACGAAAATGAAAGAAAGTAGTCTAAGTTGCAAGGTGATCCAATAAAGTTGAATATAAACAAGTAAAAACGTTATATTCGACCGGGTCGAATCTTAAATACCCTCCAAATATTTAGTAAGTGAATTTGAAATGTTTAACTTGGTAGGACAGAGTTCCTTTATATAATATCGTACGTCAACGCACACTAAAGGGGGCGGGGTTCAAATATATACAATATCATGTTTTCCACAGACGAACGTATGGGCATTGCTAGACCGTCTTAGACATCATCACAATTCTCTTTGGAGGGTATAAAAACTGTATTTTGGCGGGGTCGCTCTAGCAAGGGCTGTGGGGGAAACATTTCACCTTTGTCATAAAACTCTAAAAATAAATGCTTGGGATAATTATATACAAAATTAAAATTTCTTTTTTTTGATAGGGTCATTTAGAGGGCAAAGGGGGAGAGGGGGTAGGGCAGAAACAGGTAGACATAAAACTCTAAAAATAAATGCTTGGGATGATTATGCACAAAATTAAAAAAATTTTTATTTATTTTTAATAGGGTCATTTAGCGGGCAAAGGGGGAGGAGGGGGTAGGGCAGCAACAGGCAGTCATAAAACTCTAAAGATAAATGCTTGGGATGATTATATACAAAATTAAAAAAAAAAATTTGTTTTGGTGGGGTCATTTAGGGGGCAAAGGAAGAGGGGGGGGGGGGGGGTAGGGCAGAAATCGGCAGTCATAAAACTCTAAAGATAAATGTTTGGAATGATTATATACAAAATTTAAAAAAAAATTTTTTTTTTTGGTAGGGTCATTTAGGTGGAGAAGGGGAAGGAGGGGGTAGGGCAGAGTAGTACCAGGATTCGTCTCAGCTTCGTCATTAAAGCTTAAAAGTGTTATTTTTAAGGAATGCAGGCTTAAGTAAAACAATTTGTTAAATTTTTATGCTATTTTTGCCTAAAATAACGCCCACTGAAGTGGGCGGGGTCAAAAAATATTTTTATTTTATTTAATGGCTCCAAGTTTAAGGCGTTGGACCGTATTTGACATAAAAATATATCGTTTGCTTAACAAAATAACCAAAAAACTTTAAAAAGTATGTTGTTTTTTCTGGGTTGGTTTAGTTCTTCTTACGGGAACTTTTTTCCACCTTGCCCGATTTAGCCCATCTTCGAACTTAACCTGCTCTAAGTTTTAAAATATATTTATGCCAAATTTCAAGAGTCTAGCTCTTTTGGTTTGGACTGAATCGTGATTTCCACAGACGGACGGACGGACATGCTCAGTTGGTCTTAGATTTCATCACTGATCAAGAATATATATACTTTATGGGGTCTGAGATGGATATTTCGATGCGTTACAAACGGAATGACAAAGTGAATATACCCTCCAAATTCTTTTTCGGAGGGTATAAAAATAATTTATTTTAAACAAAACAAAAGCTCTCTATTTGAATCGCGCTATAGGAAAAGGAATTCTGCTTGCACAGCCCATTCCCTTGTTGAAACAAGTATACTGTAAACAACAAATTGTTTCTCTCGCGAACTTCAAGTTTCTTCAAACAAATTATGAGTAGCAGGAATGGATAACGTATGTATATTGTCTGTTAATGCGTTAGCTAGTTAGTCTGTCAGTTCGGTAGTTTGAAAAAAAATTACTTTATATATATATATATATATACAATATATATATATATGTATATATATATATATATATATATATATATATACATATATATATATATATATATATATATATATATATATATATATATATATATATATTTCCAGTTATAACTAGCGTAGCCAGAATTTTTTCTCCTACACAAACGTATGTTTATGTGTTAAATTATTGTAAAATTTGATTGCATATCGTCGTTGCTTTGACAAAATCAGCTATGTGTATTTTCCTAAGTTTTCAGGAGAGTAAAAAAACTGTTTTATTTAGCACCCTTAAGGATTTTTTTTTAACTTCAACGCTTTGTTGAATAAATCTTAGCACAGCTTCAAGTATTGCTCAAAAAAAATTGAATTATTAGTCACAGGGCAGGTATTGCCAAATCTTTCGAAAAAATACACATAACTCATTTTGTTAAAGCATTTTTTACATAATATTTTATGTTTCTTTTTGTTTTTTAATAGAACAAAATTAACTTCTGTCTTTAATCTTACCATGTTTTTACCATATACACATAAGTGTTAATTAAATGAATTATCTTGTGAGAAGAAGTGAAAGGAATTTATTAAAAAAACGGAGCATTAAAAATAATAGAATATAGAAAACTAATTATTTAAATTATCGTAAAATTCGTGATAATCTTTATGCATATATTTCTTAAGGGATTGCAGACTTTTTATTTTTGATTCTTCTATTTTAAGCTTCTTGACATATAATTGCTTTGCATCATTTCCGCAATTTTGTCCGCTTCTTCTTTGTAATAAAATTTTCCAATCATCTGTATGGCGGATTTTGTACAACATTGTTTTTTCTTTATATAACATTCCCGAATATTATTTACAGCTTCTCCATTACTTTTCCCCGGCCTTATTGATTTGAAATTTCCAGAAACATTTTCAAAGTCTTTAAAAAAGGAAAATTCCAAATACTTTACATTATAAGGCTGAGATGGCCGTGCGAGCCGCATTCGGCTTATGTAGTCCATTGGAGTATATATTGGAGCATAAAAGCATCTTTCCAGAGTAGAATGAACACTATCGACTTCCATCATAGTGTGTCCTTTTTCTAAAATTAGCTGCTCTATTTCAATACCTGTACTGGAATTGATGTTTGACAAAGCGCTTGACAAAACTTTATTTCTATTTTGATAGAAACAGCCATCCAACAACAACTTGTAATATTGTTAGCCGTTACCGCACCTTCGCCTTCATGCCATACATAAAGATGAACGTCCTTTGTATTCTTTATATAAAACGTGAAATTATGCACTGCTAATTTTGACTTGTAATACTGTTCAGATACTTGTAGCTTTGGACAAAGCAAAACACTTTGCATGTCCATGGTAACAACCATTATATCTGACGACATATTAGATACAGCTAACTTTTTGGCAGCTCTGGCTTCATCTTTTTTGACTATATGCAGTTGGTAGTCTTCTTCATTGATGTTCCCTTGAGAATATCCCACACATAAATCACACTGATCCTGATTGCTGATATTTTCATATTATTTGTGCACCACTGAACATAAATTTTGTGCATATTAGTTTTTGTTTTAAATTGCTCTTCTACGTATAATCGTTTCGAATTAGCTCTGCAGTAATGACTTGGTACTTTTGGTATTGTTTCCAACCATTCTCGCATTGATTCAAATTTTTCTGATGTTTTAATCTTACGAGACAATTTTTTTTTCCTTTAAGCCACGTTTGAAAAATGCTTTTGTCCAAATTTAAAGTAGCTATAAAAAAAATTTTGCAGACACGCACTTTTTGGCCATCACCTTGTGGTAAATAGTAATCAAACAAATGCGTCTTTTTTATGTTAATAGAATTTGGTCTTCTTCGAATTGGAATATGCCGAAGTTGCACAAGCCCTTTTATGTACGCTTTTTTAGCATCCCACGATGCTAAGTCCCAAAAATAATAAAAAACACTTTTTCTTTCTTCTTCAGTTACAGCACCACATAAAAAACTTCTTTCATTCCTTTTCTCCGCTAAGTGAACGCAATTTTTTTCATGAATAGATCTCGCCTTTCTTACTCCATACTTTTTACCTAGAACTCTTCTCTCCTTATTCTTTCGTTTTATTTCCATTTTCAATGTCGGTTCATCTTGGTAATCATCGTCAATGATATCCGCAACTAATTCAAAATTTCCTGTTACTTCGCTTAAAATGTAGTTTTGCATATCCAATTCGCTTTCCATATTTCCTATGCAATTATGTGTAAATATTTTAAGAAAGGTACAAAATATTTCAAGTTATTATTAATATCTTACTTTTTATGGTATATCAACAAAGTGTTCCGAAATACTTAAATTCTACAATCAGAATGATTTCTTAAGCTTTCTAAAAACTAAATTTTGCAATGAGCGATTTTTATTTGACAGAAATTTTACGGAAAACGTGTTAAAATTTAAATGCTAAAAACAGTCAAGTGTATTTTTACACATAACCGTTTTTGTAAAAACATTTTGTATATGGCTTGCACATAGCTACTTTTGCTAACTTCTAAACTAACAAAACTATTGTTGAACGGTTTGGTGGGAAGACGTGTCATTAACAGAAGTGTAAAAATATACAATAAAAATTTTTTCGAAAAAATACACATAACTGCTTATGCCAAAGCAACGACGATATGAAAAGTAAGACTGTACAGACTTTTCCAACCCTGTTCAGTTGTTTCGCTGCTTCAAATACATTGTAAATGTGTTTATGTAGTGGTGCGTAACACTGCTTTGTACCAGTGATGTTCAAAAATAAAAGTGATGATGTATTGGTGAGAGATTTTGCCCAGCAAACATAATGTCAAACGCTTAAAATAAGAAAAAAGTGAATGCAATATTAATTTTAAGAAAAAAAATATCGGGGACCGTAAATAGCAGTTATCAATATCAAAAAATAGAACAGTTATATTGAGAAAAAACAAAAATTAATCTATTTAAAAGAGTTATTTATGTAAGATTAAAACTTGTGTCATTCCTCATTATAATTTTTAAAATCGCTTTGAGAATTTTAAATTAAACATTCCATGTTAATACTTGCATACCATAGATGATCAAGTTTCTCTTGCCTTATAACGCGTTATAGTATAGGAAAGCAAGGAAAAAACAAATTCTGCTTGCGCAGCAAACAAATATGTATACGAAAAAAAAAAATGTTGTTTCTCTCGCTATCCTTAGGTTTTGGCTTCTCTTTAGCATACAGCAGGGATGGATAACAATTACTTTTCAATTTTATCTATATTTTGAGTTGAAAGGCTTGTTGCTACTATTTGTATGTTTTGCATTTATAATTGTATTTATTGTATATTACACCATATTTTTATTTACTAGCATCTGACTGATGAAAATTGGATATATTTTGTAAACTCGTTTATAATAAATGTCTATTTCAAATAAATATATATTAGCTTATCCAGATCTATATGGCCTGGGTACTCTTTTGTTCTTGCGTACTTTGCTTAGAACTATTTTCAGGGTAGAAAATGCTGTTTCACAATTATATGTGGTACCAAACATTGAATACAATTTGTAGATTTCTGTCTTCAGTTTTTTTGATAAACAGAAAGTAATTCCAGAAACGTTTCCACCTCTGTTAAAGTAAGAAGAGGTTTTCTTCTGCGCCACACACAATCGCAACTGTATTTATGTGGTAGTGCTACCCACTGCTTTATACACAAATAAATCTTGAGCGTACAGGACTGTGCATCGAACCTCAAGTGTATACATTGAAAACATTGAATTCACTTTATGTATATATGCACATTTGCGGAGATGATAACATTGAATTTGTTTTGTAACTTCATAAAGTTAATGTGAGTATGCGCAGTAAAAGCAAGCAATGAAAATATTATACATATCCACCAGTTTCAAATTAAAAAAGCATATACACGAGATGTACACGAGTACACTCATAGTTATACAGAAGTAGAAGGTGTACACGATGAAAGAAATACAATGTCTATAGTGTATTCAAGGTGTACATTAAATTTTGTTGTACATCTCTGTGGTCTCTGGTAGATATATCATTATAAACACAGGTAGGAATTTTATAGAAAGCGTTTTAAATATAAGTGATAAACAATTTCACAATTGCAATAAGAAGAAGGTTATAAATATATTAGAAAACAACAATTTTCCATATCATATACATAATTAATAAATTAATATCAAAACATAGAAATACAAGAACAGAAAATACTAATAATAATACAGAACAAAAATTATTTAAATCTTTAACATACATACCAGGAATGTCAGAAAGGTTAACAACATCTAGAGTTTACGATACAAATAAATATAGAATAGCTCATAGATCGTGTAATACATAAAACTATTGCTGAACATCACGAAGCAAATTTTTGAAAATCGAATTCACACGATGTGCCTTATCTGACACACATTTTTGCTTATCTTTTTACTCATTTTTCTCAAACGCACTGCGAGAAATTTACTATGTATGCTGTTTGAAAAGCATTTATGACATAAGTTGAAGTAAAAAAATCAAACATTTCTAACAAATTTCAAAATTATAAAAAAGAGTTAAAATATAATTAATTACTTAACGTATGGATATCTGTTTTCCATAAATAAACAAAATTTTTGGGAAAAAAAATTTCATTTAAGAATTACTTTTATTGAAATATAAAATTTTTTCCTATAATATATACAATAATTACATATGTGTTTTCTTTCCACTTTTTGAATCATATTTGAAAAACATTGCAACACTTTGCCTAACATGTTCTTTCCACGCTGTTTCAGCAACGACTAAATAGAAGAACTAAATTAATAAGAGCAAATTTTTTCTGCCTGTGTGTTCATCTTTTTCGCTCACTTACACAACATTAGATTTATCTTGTTCACCTCTGCTTTACTTTTAATAAATAGTCTGTTTAATGCAGAGTTGAACAAGATAAATGTAATGTTGTGTAAGTGAGCGAAAAAGATAAACACACAGGCAGAAAAAATTTGCTCTTATTAATTTAGTTGTTCTATTTAGTCGTTGCTAAATGTGTGTCAGATAAGGCTAAATGAAAGAGAATAAGAATACGTGTGAATTCGATTTGCAAAAATTTGCTTCGTGATGTTCAGCAATGAACTAACAGCTACCCTAAATACGGGCGGAAAGCGGAACGTTTTTTTCCGCTGAGCTTTAACGCTGAAATGCCATACCTAAACAAAAGCGGCAACGTTATGTCAAAAAACAATAAAAACAGGGTTATCAAACAAACAAATTAAACAACCCTGATTATTTTAACAGCTGGACGGACGACATTTGTGATTTTGTTATTGAAATTTTGTACAAATTACAAACGTGCATACATATGTATGTATATAATCATATTGTAAATATTTTCTTACCTCCATTTTCTAATATGAAGTGCACAAATTTTTATACATTTTCAGTTTATGCTGGAATTAACGTACCGGGTCTAAAACCAAAGGTTACGCTCCGTGGGGATATAACCCATCTTTTATATCCGTTATCCTAATGTTTCCCTCACTATCTTCGTTGCTTTTATTAGAATTGCCTTTTGCATTTCAGTAAATATTAAATTAAGTTTAAATTTTTCAATTGCACACGTGGTATCTTTGAGTATTGTTCCCATGGAGCTTATTACTATTGGTAGGATATGTATCTTGACTAGATTTTGCGTGTTCTTAATGTATTGGGCAAGCAGTGTATATTTAGATTTTTTTATGGCTATGGTATCTTGTATATTAGTATCATATGGTACGGCGAAGTCAATGATCTGGGCTATTTTTCTTTGTTTATTTATTACTATTATATCTGGTCTATTGGTATATTCGTATCTGGTGGGCTGTTGATTAGTATTGATCTATCCCAGTATATAACATATTGGTTATTTTCGATTATTGGCTTAGGTTGATATTTGTAGTACTGTGTTGTTGGCTGGTTAATATTTAGCTTATTTATTATATTTATATATATTATCTTTCCGATATTATCATGTCTTTGCCGGTAATGATTTGGAAGGAGAGTTTGACAGCTATTAAGTAGGTGTTGTATGGTTTCAGGCGTATTACCGCACCTTCGGCAACTATCGTCTGTTACTGTACAGTCACGAATTATGTATATCCTGTAATTCTTCGTTTGTATTACTCCATCCTGAATGGCTGTAATAAATCCTTCGGTTTCAGCAAAGACGTTACTATATTTAAGCCAATTGTTAGTATTTACTTTATCTACATAAGCCTGACTGATCAAATTTGGGTATTTTCCATGTAGCGGTTTTGATTTCCAGTCTTGAATGAGGTTCTCTATTGTTGTTTGAACATTGTTGCTATTGTTATTATTATTATTACACCGCGTTTCAAAAACGAACTTTTTTTCTGTCTTATGAATCAAATATACTTTTCCGGAAAGGGGAGAAAGAATAAAAATACACGTTTATCGGCGATTTTTATGTACACGTCATATATTTTTTTATAAAATATAAAGTTCGTAGTGTCCGTCTGTCTGACTGTGTGAAAGACTTTGGATAGGTTTTTAACCTTTCTTCCGTGATCCAATCGAACTGAATTTTTGCAGGCAGACTCGTAGAGATGTCTGTATCACGTCAAATTTAACAAAAATATAGATTTTTATAAATTCTCAGAATATGTGTCATGTGCACCCTGTTGTGAGATAAGGCAGTTGTGATCAGCTGTTAGTTTGGAATTTCTGTGGGGTTACCTTTGTTTTGGCGGGAGTTTTTTTTTGTAAACAACAATAAGAAGAGGGAAATAGAAGGTCCTGGAAGAAAAGGAATGCTGACGGTGGACAAAAAAAAAAAAAAAGGCCACTTACGGGAGTTTGTTTTGAAAGAAAAAAATTTAATTACAGTTTGAGTCGAGAGGAAAGAAGACGTTTTTTTTCCTGGGTGCAGTTATTTTATTTGGTTGTGTTTTTTTAACTAGTTTATTTATATTTTAAACATTTGGTGAAAAATTAAGGCTAACATACATAAAGACAGTCTCAAAATACATAAAAAGAAAACATTAAAAAAAAAGTGCGCACCGTGACATATGTGCATAATCGAATACATAAACTTTAACACAAAAAAAAGAACATTAAACAAAACCTTTTTAAAAAGGAAAGGAAAATTCATCAATATACATAAACACAGTCACGTACATAATATAAACATTAGCAACAAAATCACAAACATACTTTTAAACCTGAGCAAAAGAAGTGAGCATAGAGACATAAGTGCAGAAACTGATACATAAAATACAAAAAAAAAACCTTAAACAAAACCTTTTACATATATAAAAAAACACATCATCCCCATACGCAACAATACACCCAGCCAACGAGGAGGGCCAAGCCATAGGGTCAGTAGAGAGAAGGGCAGCAGAGAACCGGCCAGGAAGTAGCCAGCAGCCAACACCAAACTTTCAGGTATCGTGCCAAACTTTTAGACCAGGACGTTACTGGACGAACGGTGACGTACGGGTTTTATATACATATATATAGATTTTTGCCGCTATAGCTCAGTAGGGAATCTACCGCGTTTGACGCTTATATACGTTTTGTGTGAGTTAGGTGAGCTCATCTAGGGCCACGCGAAAGTTTTGTTTCATAGTCCGCGGGTTTCCGAAACCGAAACAGGTGGAAAGTTTATATATAGTGTGACGGTGTTTTGTTACCGGCGACGACGTACGGAGCGTCAATAGGACACGCCACGGACGGACGGCCGTACCCACATACCGTTGGCGTATTTCATATACGTTTGGTTTTTATTCGATGAGAGAATTTTTTTCTTAAATCTTTATACATTTATTTAGCGTAAATTCCATTTTTATTAATTCATTTTTTTTATATATATTTTGATTTAAATTTGCCTTGTTGTAATCTTTCTTTTTTGGTGATCATATTACTTTCCGTTTGTTAATTAAATTTCTTTGGCTTAATTTAAAATTGTTTTCATTTCCATACCTTTTGTTTTATAAATAAACATGTTAATATTGATCACAATTTGAGAATTGGTAGTGTTTTGGCCATGAAGGCTTAGTTTTTTCAGCATGCGGTAAGTAAGGCGAAGAAAAAGGTATCAAGGGAGCGTGTATGGGACATCCAGATCCATACTGGATGTCATGGAGGAGCCGAAAGACTCCTAAGGGGAGGGTTACCTGGCAAAACCATCGCCAGAGGGTTTCTTGTGTCTAGAGAAAGTATGTGTGTGTACATCAAGGAGTGATGCGTCTGTTTTCGGGCTCCAATAAAAAAAAAAAATTATTATCTAGTGTCGCAACACCAGACACTTAAAGCTGGTATTTATTTTTTTTTGTATATATATATATAGATGTATGACATCCCAGATGGACTACTGGCAAGAACTCCCCCAAGACGGCGAGCTTCAGCCGGAGCAACCGCCATAATACCAGCGCGGCCAGTAGTCTGGTAACCCAACGCACATATGGTTACATCAGCTGCGACCATATGTGCTACAAGGGGATATGAATAAGTTCATATAAATAAATAAACTATTACACTATATATTACATATTATTACAAAAAAATGGCGCCCAACGTGGGGCCCGAAAGCTGACTAACCATAAGAAGTTGGTTCTTGGTAGCAGTGATTGACTGGTGTTTAACAGCCGCGTATGACCTGGTAGGTTATGTAAGAGTCCCTATCCAGTAGCGACGCGGGTTCTGGAAAACCAGTGAGTAACTGTGTAACACTTTGCTATGTGAGGTGAGCCAAATAAACTTGTGAGACACACCACCATCACCTATGTAAGTCCCGTTTCGCAAGCCTTAGTAGCTTGGAAACGCGTTGCGACATAGGATGACAGTGATGTGGTCATGGGGGTTTATGGACTTAGCATTCTACTTTTTTCTACACAACTTGAGACTTAAAATAAATTAAAAATTTACAATATAATATTAATTGCACAAGTTGTTGAGAAAAGGGCTGATTTACAAAGGAACGTGTTACGAGGGGAACGAGAAATTTTGAGTAAGTTTAGAAATAAGCTTATTTCTTCACTTATCCCCAATTAGGGACCAGTCCTGGTACAACAAACCTCAGGGGTTGACACCAGTTGCGGTAAATAAATTAGTGGATGGGTGAAGACAACAGTTTATCTTCTTATTAGTTCACTCCTGAAACCATTCAAGTATAAATATGTCTACTGTTAGCACACATACGAGCCGACACAGAAACCTAAAAACGTACCTTGATTACCTTTCTTTTCCCCGAAAATACCGCATAAATACAAATTTAATTTTGATTTTACTTGGGTAATTTTCAGACTAGCGGAAAATTTTAGCATTTCCGCCGAGTTTGAAAGAAATCATTTTGGTCACATTATTCAGTTTGTGATCATTGGCACTATAAATCCAATCGTTGATTATAATTATTGGTTTATATTATTTATTATATTTTCGCTCTTATTATTTCGTTATATTTTACTTTTTATATAGGTATTTATTACATTAGGTTATTCATTATTATTATTTTGAATTTTAAAATTATTGGGTGTACCCATATCTATTCCAGTTTAGACGTTTTGTCTTAATTTCGATATAGATATACTTTGCTATCGTTGGTGCATTTCTTTTAGTAGTTTATATTGGTTCAAAACGATTAACACACGTAAGGGTTAAATGGCGAGTTTGAATTCCTTCTTTTTAGTTGGGAAAGCTATTTACATATTTAATTTTTTTTTATTTGGTTTTTCGGTTTAGTAGTTTCAATTGTGTTAATTTTTCATTTATATCAATTGCGTTATACGGCATGATAATTTTGGCCAATTGAATTATAAAGGCTAAAATTGTTTTTTTATATACATAATATGAATTTTTTATTTTTTTTTATCCCAAACAAGTTTGAAAACCATTTGCGTTTAGGTTTGGCTTGTTTGGTTAATAGGTTAATATTTTAGTTATAAATTTTTCTTTTAGTTATTTTATTTATATTTTTCATAATTGTATTTCTTATTTTTTTCCTCTTTTGTTTATTTACTTTCATAATAATCCTTAATTTCAGCATAGATTAGGGATTGTAGTGGAATTTTCTTAATTTTTAGTTAGTGGGTTTTAGCTAATCTTTTTTTTTGCACATCTGGGGTCGGAACTAAATGGTGTTGACACGCAGCGCCAGCAGGATGATGACCGACACCAATAACGCACCTGCAACCAGCGCGAGTACTACTTGCAGCACAGTCATGACAGCCACTACAACTATGGCGACGATGACCAACCCGTCAGCAAATATTTGTACGGCAACAACGTTTACTGCAGCCAACCAAATACGCGCTACGACCAGTACCCACCATGCCAATGCTGAAGTGCACGAGCAAATAAGAGACTCGTCGTCCTTCAACAGTACCACTGCAGGGAATAGGGCCCAGTACGATGAAGCCGTTTACAGCCCAATAGCCGAATTATCTACAGATCCCAGCGGTCTACAGCAAATGATTGAGGCAACAGTGGGCCTAAATCAAGCTAAATGGTCTAGGGAAATAGATGTTAAAATACAAAAGGCGTTAGACGAAGCGAAACAGGCCTTCATAGCCGCAGCAGCAGATAGACCAGGGACGTACCGAGCTACAGCAAATTTGCCAGGGGGATCTGGCCCAGCTCAGTCCACAATACCCCAGCCACCAGTTGGTTTCCGGCCTTCTGTCGTGACTGGGTACGCAAATATGCAACCACAACAACAAGCAAATGCATATATACCACCGCACAGGCAGAGCACTTGCCTACAGCAGCCAGCAGCGATGCCACCACTAATTCCTGCACCACACAATATACGTGTAAATGCCGAGGCTCCCTTCGTAACACAGCCACCAAACGTAGCGGTCCAATATCGTACAGTCTCAGGGGATTCACGACCAGAGTACCTGCCAGACCGGTGGCCAATATCAAATTCGCAGCCGCAAGCAAATTATCAGCAACAACAGCAGGCTAATTATCAGCAACCAAATTGGCAACAGCAACACTTCCAGTCCACAAATTACCAGCCGCAGATTTATCAGCCACAAAATTACAATCTGCCAAGGGCTATGCCCATGCAACATGAGCCGCTAGATAAATTTAAGTTGGATAAATGGGGCGTGAAATTCGACGGCACAACAAAAACAATGAATGTGCAAGAATTTATTTTTCGAGTGAGCGCATTAAGACGAGATTATAATTGTCCTGATGGGGAGATATTGCGTTGTTTTCATTTGCTGCTAGAAGGGCCGGCACTGGATTGGTATTGGGACTACCGCAAGATAGTTCAGGTCACAACCTGGGAGGAGCTGGAAAAAGCGCTGTTGGCTCAGTATAGGCGCTATGAAAAAGAGTACCAGGTACAAATGAAGATCTTAAGTCGCCGGCAGCTACCTCAAGAGCCATTTGACGATTTCTATAACGCTGTCATCAGGTTAAGAAATCAACAGCAAACGCCGTATGATGAAGAGCAGCTGGTAGAAATAATGCGCGGTAATTTAAAGCCTGCATTAGCGCAGATGATGTTCAGCGTACATCTGCGAACATTATCGGAGTTTTGTCGCGAGGTACGAAGGGCCGAAAATTTGCTGGTCACACAGCGACAGCTTTACCCACAGCGGCCTAATTTCACCCATAGGGTGAATGAAGTCAGCTGTGAGGAAGATGGTGCTGAGCCGACATACTTGGAAGTGGATGCCATGCGTGATACAAGCCAGTACAAGTGCTGGAATTGCAAGGTTGTCGGTCACGCATTCATGGATTGTCCTGAGCCAGTCACACGCGTATTTTGTTTTAGGTGTGGCCAGGAAGATGTAGTGTCACCCAAATGTCCCAGGTGCAAGGGAAACAGGGCACGGAACACGCCTCGAACTGGGCAGGCGCGTTCGACAGCGGTCTAGACCCAGTCGATAGGCCGCAACAACAACAACAAAGTAATTCAAGTTTAGTTAGGATTTTAGGAAATAAGGATAGGATTAAAATAGTGGAAGAGCCAAGGTTAAGGGAACTTAAGCCTCTGCATGTTAGGATGCGCGAATATTATGAGGCTAAGTGTAGGTTAGGTTTAGTATCGAATAGAATTAAGAAGGCTCGCGAGCGATACAAAGCGCGGAAAAAACTGCGACTTGAAATTTCAGCCGCATCGCTTTATGAGGGTAACGACGCACGTCTATATACCCGCATAACGCTAAATGGGCATGAAATTGAGGGTTTGCTCGACAGCGGCGCTACGGTAACATGTCTGGGCCGCAACTGTCTTGATTTTGTAGAGAAGGCTGGCCATAAAATCCATGACTTTTCTACAATAATCAAGACAGCGGACTGTACTCAGCATGATATTGTAGGTCGTGTACGTGCTAGTGTAAAGTTTGGCCAAACAACGCAGGTCATAAATTTCTATTTAGTACCTAGTTTAAATCGCGAGTTGTTCTTGGGAGTCGACTTTATGAAGGTTTTCAAGTTATTTGCCAACATAGATAGCATAACAACAAATGGCATAAGTCTCAGTGAAGAGACCGAAAATACGCCCGAGGTTTTAGCTCATAACTTGACAGCTGAACAGCGCCAGAATCTAGATTTTGTAATATCCAGATTCCCCTGCTATACAAAAAAAGGTCTAGGGAAAACGCAATTAGAAACTCATTCTATAGACACGGGAGATGCTACCCCAGTGAAAGATAGACATTATCCTGTCTCTCCAGCGGTACAAGCGCTTATGTTTGCAGAGCTAGATAGGATGCTTGATCTCGGTGTCATTGAGCTTAGCGAGAGTCCTTGGAATCACCCTGTCACTTTAGTCCGCAAGGGCGAAAAGAACAGGTTGTGTCTGGACGCTCGAAAACTCAATGCACTGACGGTCAAGGATGCCTATCCTTTGCCACACATTGAGGGCTTGTTAAGTCGGCTGGGAGACACGATATATATTTCTAGTGTCGATTTAAAAGACGCTTTCTGGCAGATACCACTAGAGCCGTCTAGTAGAGAAAAAACTGCATTCACTGTGCCTGGGCGGCCACTGTATCAATTTACTGTCATGCCTTTTGGGTTGTGTAATGCAGCCCAAAGGTTATGTCGGTTAATGGATAAAGTGATCCCCGCCGCACTACGTGATAGAGTTTTTGTCTACTTAGATGACCTTTTGATAGTATCTCCAGATTTCGAGACACACCTGGAGTTGCTGATCGAAGTATCTAATAGTCTGGGGAAAGCAGGGTTAACAATCAATGTTGCAAAATCTAAATTCTGTTTCAAGGAGTTAAGATATCTAGGCTATATAATAGGAGGAGGCAAAATTAAACCTGCTCCTACCAAAGTGGAAACGATTACTCGTTTTGCATATCCGAAAACGGCAAAGCATGTGCGGAGTTTTATGGGCGCAGCAGGCTGGTATAGAAAATTTATACCCGACTATGCGACCATAGCAGCTCCAATCTTTGACACGCTGAAAAAGGGGAAACAATTCAAGTTTACAGATGAAGCTAAGGTAGCGTTTGATCGCCTCAAGAACGCTCTAATTTCAAGCCCGCTACTTATTCATCCAGATTTCAACAGACATTTTTATGTTCAGTGTGACGCGTCAGATATAGGCATTGGCGCAGTGCTTTTTCAGAAAGACGAATCTGATAATGAGCATCCAATTGCATATTTTTCACATAAATTGACATCTGCGCAGAAGAATTATTCAGTTACTGAACGTGAATGTCTGGCAGTGGTCTTGGCGATTAAGAAGTTTAGGCCCTATATAGAACTTATGCCCTTCTCTGTGATAACTGATCACAGCAGTCTAAAGTGGCTTATGTCACATAAGGACCTAAGTGGCCGGTTAGCCCGGTGGAGTCTACACTTGGAGGCGTATAATTTCACCATAGAACATAGACAGGGGAAACAAAATGTGGTACCCGATGCCCTATCACGCTACGAAATGGATGAAGTTTCAGCAAGTGTAGAAGGTCTGATCGATCTCGATTCAGTTGCTTTCAAGTCGAGTGATTATTCTGAACTTGTCTCAACAATTGAAGCAAATTCTGAGCAATTACCAGATTTGAAAGTAATTGAAGGCGTTGCCTATAAGCGAGTTCGACCCTATGATGGCGTGGTCTTGAATGAGGATTTCTCATGGAAGCTATGGGTGCCTCAGGAATTGACGAAACACATCATAGACAAGGCACATAACTCCCCGCAAGCAGCTCACGGAGGCGTTGGTAAAACTCTCCGACGCATAAAGGAGTACTTTTACTGGCCAAACTAAAACGCTCAGGTCCGCGATTTCGTCTTGAACTGCCAAATATGTAAGGAGTCAAAACCAACAAATAAGACTCTGCGACCACCGATGGGCGCTGAAACAATTTCTGAGCGTCCGTTTCAGCGCATATATATGGACTTTTTAGGTCCGTACCCCCGATCGAAAAACGGCAATTGTTATATTTTTATCGTGTTAGACCATCTGACAAAATTCGTTTTGCTTAAAGCTCTGCCAAAAGCTAATAATAAAAATATTATTAAGTTTTTAATTGCTGAAGTGTTTCATAAATTTGGTACACCAGAAACCATAGTGTCAGACAATGGCAAGCAATTTATAAGCAAAGAATTTTCAGAGATGGTTAACAATTTTGGGGTTAAACATATACGCACGGCAATTCACGCACCGCAAGCTAATGCGTCCGAACGGGTGAACCAATCGATATTAGCTGCGATACGGTCTTATTTACAAGACGATCAGTCTGAGTGGGACAAACATTTGTCCGAGATTGAGTTTTCGCTCAGATCGTCGGTGCAGCAATCGATTGGAGTTACCCCATATTTTGCCCTGTTTGGCATGAATATGGTAGGACATGGCAGTGTATATAAAATAGCGAGGAAGTTGAGAAGTCTAGAGGATCCGGATTTAAATTTGGTTACTAAACCAGAGCAAATGTCCCTTATTAGGGCGAAGATGCGCGATACTTTGCATAAGGCTTACCTTAGGAATGAAAAGACCTATAATACCCGTTGTAATATGGTCAAATTCATTCCGGGACAGGAAGTATATCGTAGGAATTTTCAGCAGAGCGATTTTAAAAACAATTATAATGCTAAATTAGCACGGAAGTTTTTAAAATGCCGCATCGTTCGACCAATAGGGAATAGCCTTTATGAGGTAGAAAATTTGCAAGGTAAATCGCTGGGGGTATTTCACGCCAAGGACTTAAAGCCATAGGCTTTAAGGCTCTTGGTGGGCCTAGTCTCAGCGATTCCTAAGCCCATAAGACGCACGCAGCTTTATATATTTATTCAATCAGTTTCGCGCGGAAGAAAGGTCGGAGGACGCGTTTGTTTTTATTTTTGTATTATTACCGCGTTTATTATTTATTATGATTTTTATATTTTTTTATTATATGGTGGTCATTAGTATCATTATATTTTTTTTCTTTAGTCAGAAAAGGTAAATAGAACAAACAGGGTCAAATTTCAGAGGTGAGGACGGAGGCCACAGCAGTATTGGTCTTTAGTTTTTTTTCTGTAGTACAGAAACAAGAACTAGGCTAATGATTGATCAGCAGTGTTTCATCCTTATGATGCTGATCATTTCTGAGTTTGTTCCCTTATCACCAGAACGAGTCATTAATCATTTTGCCAGAAACATAAGCTTACGTTTCTAAGCTGATTACATGTGTAATCATCATAGCCCTATTGGTGGAACCTCATGGTCATCCTGGGGAACTATGCCATTAAGGACTAAAGGTTCTTAGTCACCTAGAGCTATAATGTGATCTGAGTCCGATCTTATAGCGAGTTCAGGCAAAAATTATGATTAATATTACACCAACATCTGCATGCAAATGGTTAGTGTCTCGTAGAGGTGAATTGGAGGGAACCCGGACATGGTAAGCATGTAAGGGAGAAAAGCTGAGGTGATAGGTACATTGAATACCTGTCGAGGTCAATCAGTTATGAGAGAGCAAGACTTAGTACTGAGGGGCGGAAAAAAAAAAAAAAAAAAAAAACGAAGAAAAAAGGCCGACCTATACACCGAAGGTGAGCTTGTGGCTAAGTTTTGTATATATATGTATGTATGTGTATATATGTGTATATATATATATATATATATATATATATATAAATAATTAGATGTAGGATAATAGTTAGTAGGTTATTTATTAATATATATATATATATATATATATATATATATATATATATATATATATATATATATAGAAATAAATTTAGCTTAGTATAGGTATAATTAGTAATTTAATGTTAGATTAAATTCTAGGCTACTTAGATTAAAACTTACAAATAGGGTTTTGTTGTTGTTGTTGAGGCAAAGTAGAGTAGGGTGTAGGTTATAGTTGAATGAATGGTGGTATGATTGAAGCAGTATGAAAGTGTGAATGATTTCATAAGGATGATTGTGGGGTTGTGTTCCTCAGAAGGATTGTGTGAATGCTGGTGTGGTATAGTTTGATTGGTAATTGATGAAGTAGAGATGGTGTGCCTGCAATAGATAGTAAGACTTTAGTTGTATGTTTAGATTTAAATTAGGGATAAATATATATGGTTCAGTTGACCACTCACTCAGGAGACCAGCAGGTGGACCTGATGTGATGTCCGTTCCAGGTCCAAAGGGGGTTTTTTAGGATCTGTGAAGGCGTAGGATAATTAGAATAAGTGTATATAAGTATATTTAGGCTGGATTTTTGAGATCTCAGTTAAACTAAGTTTAGCTAATCTGAAAACAAATTTGTGCCGTCATTATCAAGTTTGTCTACATACTTTTGACGGAACAGAGTAGTTTTTGGTTAAAATGTTGGTCTTTTATGGTATAATATTAAAAAAATACCATTTCGTCGGAAAATTCAGAGTTTCAGACTACGTTAAACTAAGTTTAAACTTAATCCATATCTCAAAAAGTCGCGCTTAGTGGTTTAATTAGTAAAATAGCTGATTGGTACATACGGCCAAACGCCGCCGTCAACTTGCCGGCGTCGGGGTTAACATAACCTCTTATTGGTACCAAATGTTTATGGCGTTCTTTTGTTTGTTTTTTTTTACACTCAAAATTTTAAATGCGCACTGGAACTTACTTGCAATCCCGCAATGGTTCGCGCAGTCCCGGCCAAGGTCAATAAGTTCCTCCGGCTAGTTTACTCCCTGTGGTTTTTCGTGGTATTTGTTGATATTCCCTTACATTGGTTCATGGGCATCTGCTAAAGGAAAAATAAATGACAGAATATAGTGAATATAGCGATATAAAATATATATATAACAAATTATCAAAGATATTTGTACTTGCCTTTTATGTTGAAATTGTTTCCCTTGAACAACCGCCATCAATAAATAAAATAATCCCGCATGAGTGCCAACAGACAGAAGTCGTAAAATGGTAGTAAATGAATTCGCCGTAAATTTCATTCATGTCATGGCCATTCATTTACGGCGATGCCAGATCAACAGAGCTACAACATGAGTAATGCTACTCTAGCGTTTTTTGTTCTAGCTAGTTTGACATTAGCTAACATATCAGCAACAGGGAATACAATTGCCCTCCCATTCTGGATCCTCTGGAGGATTCCAGACATGATTGGGTTTGTCATGTGCACCCTGTTGTGAGATAAGGCAGTTGTGATCAGCTGTTAGTTTGGAATTTCTGTGGGGTTACCTTTGTTTTGGCGGGAGTTTTTTTTGTAAACAACAATAAGAAGAGGGAAATAGAAGGTCCTGGAAGAAAAGGAATGCTGACGGTGGACAAAAAAAAAAAAAAGGCCACTTACGGGAGTTTGTTTTGAAAGAAAGGAATTTAATTACAGTTTGAGTCGAGAGGAAAGAAGACGTTTTTTTTCCTGGGTGCAGTTATTTTATTTGGTTGTGTTTTTTTAACTAGTTTATTTATATTTTAAACATTTGGTGAAAAATTAAGGCTAACATACATAAAGACAGTCTCAAAATACATAAAAAGAAAACATTAAAAAAAAAAGTGCGCACCGTGACATATGTGCATAATCGAATACATAAACTTTAACACAAAAAAAAAGAACATTAAACAAAACCTTTTTAAAAAGGAAAGGAAAATTCATCAATATACATAAACACAGTCACGTACATAATATAAACATTAGCAACAAAATCACAAACATACTTTTAAACCTGAGCAAAAGAAGTGAGCATAGAGACATAAGTGCAGAAACTGATACATAAAATACAAAAAAAAAACCTTAAACAAAACCTTTTACATATATAAAAAAACACATCATCCCCATACGCAACAATACACCCAGCCAACGAGGAGGGCCAAGCCATAGGGTCAGTAGAGAGAAGGGCAGCAGAGAACCGGCCAGGAAGTAGCCAGCAGCCAACACCAAACTTTCAGGTATCGTGCCAAACTTTTAGACCAGGACGTTACTGGACGAACGGTGACGTACGGGTTTTATATACATATATATAGATTTTTGCCGCTATAGCTCAGTAGGGAATCTACCGCGTTTGACGCTTATATACGTTTTGTGTGAGTTAGGTGAGCTCATCTGGGGCCACGCGAAAGTTTTGTTTCATAGTCCGCGGGTTTCCGAAACCGAAACAGGTGGAAAGTTTATATATAGTGTGACGGTGTTTTGTTACCGGCGACGACGTACGGAGCGTCAATAGGACACGCCACGGACGGACGGCCGTACCCACATACCGTTGGCGTATTTCATATACGTTTGGTTTTTATTCGATGAGAGAATTTTTTTCTTAAATCTTTATACATTTATTTAGCGTAAATTCCATTTTTATTAATTCATTTTTTTTGTATATATTTTGATTTAAATTTGCCTTGTTGTAATCTTTCTTTTTTGGTGATCATATTACTTTCCGTTTGTTAATTAAATTTCTTTGGCTTAATTTAAAATTGTTTTCATTTCCATACCTTTTGTTTTATAAATAAACATGTTAATATTGATCACAATTTGAGAATTGGTAGTGTTTTGGCCATGAAGGCTTAGTTTTTTCAGCATGCGGTAAGTAAGGCGAAGAAAAAGGTATCAAGGGAGCGTGTATGGGACATCCAGATCCATACTGGATGTCATGGAGGAGCCGAAAGACTCCTAAGGGGAGGGTTACCTGGCAAAACCATCGCCAGAGGGTTTCTTGTGTCTAGAGTAAGTATGTGTGTGTACATCAAGGAGTGATGCGTCTGTTTTCGGGCTCCAATAAAAAAAAAAATTATTATCTAGTGTCGCAACACCAGACACTTAAAGCTGGTATTTATTTTTTTTGTATATATATATATAGATGTATGACATCCCAGATGGACTACTGGCAAGAACTCCCCCAAGACGGCGAGCTTCAGCCGGAGCAACCGCCATAATACCAGCGCGGCCAGTAGTCTGGTAACCCAACGCACATATGGTTACATCAGCTGCGACCATATGTGCTACAAGGGGATATGAATAAGTTCATATAAATAAATAAACTATTACACTATATATTACATATTATTACATATGCTGCGATCTAAAAGTGGTCGGATTACTCATGGGTGTTAAGCGTGGATTTCGAACTCAACAGTGCTTTTTGTGTACATGGGAAGGTCGCAAAAGAGATCAGCATTACACTGAATTTAAGTAGAAGCCGCGAACATGCTACAAAGTAGGCGTAGAAAGTATAGAGAATCTACCATTGGTGCAGCCATCTCAAATCATTTTGCCACCACTACACATTAAGCTCAGTCTCGTATCAAATTTTGTTAAAAAACTGGATCGTGAGGGCGAGGCGATTGCAAGTTTTCGCAAAAAATTTTTCCAAAATTGAGCGGCGCAAAGATTCATGCAGGTATTTTTTAAGAAGTCATTCAGTAAATTTATATTTTTTTAATGATGTGTATTATTTAAGGTGTTTTCAATGGTCCGCAGATAAAAAATAGTTGCAAATTATGAATTTTCATCAAAACTGAATGCTATCCAACAACGTGCATGGAAAGGCACAGTTGCCATTATTGAGCAGTTTCTTGGCAACAAAAGCGCTGCCAATTATAAAAATATTGTCGCAGAAATGATTTCGGCATATGGCGAAATGGGCATATTAATGTCGCTAAAGATCCATTTCCTTCACAATCATTTAGATTTTTTCCCTGATGATTTAGAAGCTTTAAAATTTTTAATGTAACAATTTTCAATGTTAACATAACAAAATTAATTAAAAAAAATTCGTTTTTTAAAGAACTGAAACCGTTACAAAAAAACCGATAACCAATTTTTAAAAAGAATTCAGGAAAATCTGAGAATTGATAAAAATTAATTCTTTTAAAAATTTGACGTGATACAGATATTTCTACGAGTCTGCCTGCTAAAATTCAGCTCGATTGGATCACGGAAAAAGGGTTAAAAACTTATCCAAAGTCTTTCACACAGTCAGACAGACGGACACTACGAGCTTTATATTTTATAAAAAAAATCTGACGTGTACATGAAAATCGCCGATACACGTGTATTTTTATTTTTCTTTTAAAGTTAACTTATTGTAGCTAGCTGTAAACTTACTACTGTAAACTAGTTTTAAGCATAGCTGTTAAGTAATGATTACTAATCATAATAATTAGTAATTCGATTTTTTTTTTTTTTTTGAAAGGTGAAGTAATGATTATATTACGATTATTTTCAGATTCGCACGATTACTAATTGATTACGATTACAGATAATCGAAAAATAATCAAGATTAATAAAATTTACGAAAATATAATCATATATAATAAAAAGTAATCGAAAAATAATTGGACTACTTTCGAAGATTACTTTTGATTGTGTTTGATTATTTTTTTTTTATTTTGCGAAATTATGGCAATGCTGTTTAATGTTAGTTGTTTTTTTTTAATTTTTTGTTATTATTATTGATGTGCATCGATTTGATAATTGACAACCTGTTTGCATTCTTCATGATTCTGCATTCTTCTTATTTATCACGGGTTTGTGCTCTATTCGTATAAAACAGGGACCGAAAATAACTGCTTTGTTTTTATTTCGGAGCAAAAAGGTTACGCAAAAATGCCGTTTATATGCATTTGGGAATTTTTAACCATTATGGTCGCATTTATATTATATTGATTACCGTAACCAATTACATTGAGAAAGATAGAATTTTGGTTATAAACAACCACTATGTCAACCAGAAAAATATTTTAGTTATAAATAACCATTATAGCAACCAAACAATATTTTTGGTTAAAAATAACTATGTAAAGGTTCAGTTTTCCATATAACAAATTTTGACTGCCTATTTTTGTGCCGGCGCTTAAGAACGCCACGGGCATGAATTTTGTAAAGGCAATTTAATATGCCTATTTAAAGGAGCAAGTTTATATGCTTTTAAGAAAAACTGCCGATTTGAAGGCAAGATATTGATTGATTTTTATTTACGAAATTTGATCCTTTTTATATGTAATTAACAGGATAATTCCAGACAAATGTTTTACTAATTACAATAACTAATATTGATAAATGTTTAGATACATGTTTGTATTTAGCATAATAACTTTCTTAAAAATAAAGTAAAAATTGTTGGTGGCAATTAAAAAGAAATTCCTAAGTTTACACTCGAGAAAAAATGTTCGTAAAAAAGTGTGAACATTGAACATATGTGTATGCGTATGTTTATTATTTTATAATACTCTACACCCTAACCCCTAAGAAAAATTTACATGATTTAATGGAAATTTTATAATTATGAATTTTTTTTTTATATATTGATAAAAAGTGTTCTAGTATAAAAAGTAATATTCTACGACTTACATATTTATAATGATAAATATAACAAAGATTTTATAATTATATATTTACGAATTATATATATATATATATTATCATCTTTCAATATTTCTTTAAATTATTATTGTGCATTTTTTTTTGTTTTATCTCCTATATCTAAGATAGAATTCACTCCTTCTGTTTTTAATACTTTATAGGGAAATGAAGTCTCTTTACGTTTTTTACGTCAGGTAGTGATGTACATTCCCAAATGAAAAGTTGATCAGGTTTTTCATTAGGTTTTACGCCACTGTCCTGATGTAAATTTCCGTTATTATTCATGCTTCGAGTTATTGCTAAGATTTCTTTTGTATCTCTTTCTTTTTCCCTAGGCATCATTGCTCTTAATGCGTTGCTATCTAAAATTATCCTCGATAATGCATCCGCATTAGTATTCATTTTTCCTTTTTTGTATGAAATCTCAAAGTCATAATCACACAAATCTAACCTAATACGAGTCATCTTGGATGACGGATTCTTATGAGAAAATAAGGACACCAATGGTCTGTGATCTGTTATCACGTAAAATTTTCTGCCATAAAGGTATGGACGGAAAAAGTTTATGGCCCAATGTATGGCTAATAATTCCTTTTCTATAACTGGTTTATTGAAATCATGTTTCGAAAGTGTTTTACTGGCAAATGATATTGGTAAATCAGAGCCTATTTCTCCTTGCGACAAAACTGCTCCGAGTGCATAATTTGAGGCATCTGTTGTTAACACGAATGGTTTAGAAAAATTCGGATACTGAAGGATTGGCGGGTTCATCAACTTGCTTTTTAGCTGTTCAAAGGATTCTTGACAACTTTTATCGAAAACGAAAGGTTTACCTTTCTTAAGTAAATTATTCAAATCTTTTGCTATATGTGCAAAGTTAGGTATAAAACGTCTATAATAGTTACAAAAGGCCACAAAACGTCTGACCTCGTCAACATTTTTCGGCACAGGGTAGTTTTTTATAACCTCATATTTCGTTGGATCTGTCCGCACTCCTTTGTTTGTTATTAGATGCCCAAGGTAAATTACTTCTGCTTGTAAAAAACAACATTTGCTGGGATTTATCTTCAAATTGTATTGCCTCAACTTTTTCAGGACTTTTCCTAAATTTTCGTTATGGTGTTGTAAACTACATCCAAAGACAATAATGTCATCTTCATATAAAATCGCTTCTGCATTAAGACCACTCAATGCTATAGTCAACATTCGTTGAAAACTGTTCGACGATATTTTCAACCCGAATGGTAATCTCGTAAACTGAAAATGTCCGTTGCCTGTAGAAAATGCTGTCAACGGTCTCGAATCTTTTTCCAAACTAATTTGGTGGAAAGAACTTGTCATATCCAAGGTAGAGAAATATTTCCTCAAACTAATTTATCAAGAACATCTTCTATTCATGTTAACGGGAATTTATTGTTCACGATCTTTTCATTCAACTTTCTAAAATCAACTACAAGTCTCCATTTTTTTTCTCCACTAGATGATTTTTTTGGTACCACCAATAATGGAGAATTGTATGGGCTACAAGAAGGTTCAATAATGTTATCAGTTAAAAGTTTATCCACCTGCTTATTTATTTCATTTCTTTGTGCTTCTGGTAGTCTGTAAGGTTTGATATATACTGGTGCAGAATCTATTGTTTGTATATTTTGCGTATAAAAATTATTATTGGTTAGTTCCTCTCCATCGAAATGAAAAATATCACTGTAATCTTTTATCATATCTACGACTGATTGTCTTGCCACAGGATCAATCGATTCCAAATGCAAACTGTTAAGTAACCTTTCTAACCTTTCATTGTTCACCGTGCTGCCATTAGAATAAGTCTATACAGTGTAATTTGCCAGACGTTCAACCTCAAAATCTACATCCTTTAACACCACATCTCTATCAGTTGTATTTAGTACTTTTGCATGTGAAATGCCTGTAGATGGGATTATGCTGTTTCCTATATATACACCCTTGATCACGTCTTTATTCAAAACTATACTTTCCTCTTGTGGACGTATACTTGTTGGTACTATTACCTCCGAACGAGCTGGTACCGAAATCTCTGTTTTATAAATACGTTTAGGATTGATTGGTACTGATATTTCAGTGCTATTAACTACAAAATTTATTAAATACGTTTCAAAATCTATTTTACACAAATATTTCTCCAAAATATCTCGGCCTATTATCCCAACTGCAGGGATTTGAAAATTATTTTCAAAAACATGAAATTTATGTTTGATTTCTTCAGTACCAATCATTAAATGCAGCTCTGATGTCCCAATGCTATCTACCTTTTCACTTGTTATACCAGAAAGTGACGATATGATTTTGGTATCAATGTTCTTTAAGTTCCCTAATTTACAAATAGATAGAAAAATTTAAGTTCTTCATCTACACTTTTGCATGTTATTGTTATCGTATTATCCGTACTTGCTGAAAGTTTGAACATTTTCGGGCGCTCTGCATAACAATTTTTGCTATACGGCCCTAGTAGTTTCCCTCATAATTAGTATTTCTTCTCTGTGAATTAACGCGTGGTGGTAAATTTCTATTCCTAGCACCATTATTATACGTGGTATTATCTCTTACTCTATTTCCCATATAGCTACTCGAATTGTTGTTCCTGTTGTTGGTACGAAAAGTATTATGATTTTGTGAAGTGTGGTGATTGTTGGCGCTGTAACCTCTGTTGAAATCACGGTTTTGATTATAATAACCGTTGCCACGATTTTGTGTGTTATAGTTTCTGTTTCTATTTGTTGCAAAATTATTACTAGACCTTTCCACTCTAAATACTGTACTATCATTTGTTTTCATATTTCTCTCTAGTGTCACACACTTTTCTACAGCCTCTATAAAAGTTTTTGGTGAACTAGCCTGTAAAACGTTGTGATATTCCACGTTGACCCCCTTTGTAAAAACATTTAAGGCCATATTTTCGCTCATTTTATAAATCGCGTCTTTTGTTTCTACTGTTGGGTTCTCTATTGATTTTATCTCAAAATCACTTAGTTGTTCAGTCAACACAGCGAGTTTCTCTCTATATTCTGAAATACTTAATCTGCCCTGTTTAGCTGTACCTAGCTCTGTTAACACTTGTTGTAATGTTCTAGGATTCGGAAAACCTTTTTCCAACTGACTTTTCAATTGTAAAAATGTTGTTGGTTTATTAGAGCGCCCCAAAATTCTGCGTACATGAGTCGAAAGCTTGAAATTGTAGACATACTTAATGAACATTCTTCTGTCCTCTGGTTTTAAAATATCATGTAGCAACTCTGTCTGTTCTATAAAATCTTCCAGTTCCTCATAAGTACCCTTAAAAATATGTAGGTTTTTACCTACTACAGATATGTCAAATTGCGCCATTTTAGAACTCAATAATTCTTCAACTTTCTTACCTACCTCCTTGACTTTTAAATTTGAAACTGTAGTTAATAATTTTTCATACAATTCATGAAAATTGTTCAACTCTTCTATCGGTATTTTTTTTGATAATAAATCTATTTCCGCATTTACTGTTTTCAAATATTCTAGCTTATCGCCTATATAATTTGCAGAGTAAATTCTATCTTTACTTTTTTTATATTTGTGTATAATTTCCTTAATTCTTCATAATATCTATTAAATTCTTCCATATGTACTAATATTTACTAATTTCCTTATATATGCCGCCACTATACTAGACATATATGTTAATGTCACTGATACAATTGTATTAAATACTACTTATTTTACAACACTGCATCGGAGAGCACTAAAATTGCATTTGTGTTTTCTATCAATTTTACTTTGTGCGGGATTTCAATTACATTAATTCAATTTCTCACTTATTTATAATCTTATTTACATAGTATTATTTAAATTTGCCAAAGTGTTGTTTTTTTTTTATTCATAGAGAAAATATAGAAATTTTTATTTAATTAAGTAAAAGAAACATTTACAAAAAAAATTATTTGTGGTGGTATTGCAGTTTTTGTTTCTCCAACTGGTCTATTTGTAGCCACAATTCACTGGGTATTTCCCAATGTGGTGGTGGATCTGCGTTGACTGTTGCTTTCAACGCTGCCAGCTTCCGCCTTATCTTCACCAGCTTACCTCCACGCCTGTGTTTCGGCTTATCCACTCTTGGAACCGCGGTAAGTTGTTGTTCTTTTCTTTTCTCTTGACGTATCCTATACTCCTCTAAAGTTAAACGCTTCGGGCCTGCCTCTTTGTCTGCGCTACCCACGCGCACGTACTCCTCCACTGGTATATTTTTTATATTGTTTGGCAGGATCGCCATGTAAAGGTTCAGTTTTCAATTAAACAAATTTTTGCCTGACTATTTTTGTGCCGGCGCTTAATAACGCCACGGGCATAAATTCTGCTAAGGCAAATTAATATGCCTATTATGAACGAGCAAGTTTATATGCTCTTTAGAAAAACTGCCGATTTGAAGGCAAAATATTGAATGATCTTTATTTGCAAAATTTGATCCTTTTATATGTAATTAACAGGATAATTCCAGATAAGTGTTTTATTAATTACAATAACTAATATTGATAAATATTTAGATACATGTTTGTATTTAGCATAATAACTTTCTTAAAAATAAAGTAAAAATTGTTGGTGGCAATTAAAAAGAAATTCCTAAGTTGACACTCGAGAAAAAATGTTCGTAAAAAGTGTGAACATTGAACATGTGTGTATGCTTATGTTTATTATTTTATAATACTCTACAACTATTATGAAAAATAGTTTATTTTTTTTGGTTATCACTTGTAAAACAACCCCACAAAATTAACGCGGTTCCAAATTGATGGTCCGTCTCCAATACAAGTAAAATGATCACATATTTTAACGTATGCTTGTCATTAATATTTTTATGTTTTAAATGCAAATTTTTCAAAATTATATATATGTATAAAATGATGCGAATTCTAAATTTTTAAAATATAATCGAAAATAATCAAAAATAATCCTTGAAAATAGTCAATTATTTTTTGCTTACTTTTGATTATTTTCTTGTAATCCTAACTAATCTTAATTATTTTTGGATTATTTGTAATCATAATTAATTAATAATCAGGAAATTTTAAAAAGAGAATTATGTAATCAATACCATTCTTTTTAAAATTTAATATAATTGATTACTAATTAAATTTAAATTTAACAGCTCTGGTTTTAAGTTGGTTTTTTTAAACTAACTATAAGTTAGCTAAATTTCAGTCAACGAAAAGTTAGGTGTTTACACGTTGGCTTTAAATTCACTATTTGTAACTTACTACAAACTTAGCTACCATATTAATTATTTTTAAAAAGTTATATATTAATAGAAAACAAAAATTTATTCATATAAAAATAAAATTAATAAATTAAAATTCACTTCAATATATCACAAATTATTTACATGAATATTTTGTACTTCAGTTGATTTTGGAAAAGAAAAAGATTAAAAAAAGAAGATTTTTTCTAAACATTCCCTTTTTTTTAAATATTTGCACTTTAAATTAATTTTTATACCCTCCAAAAAAGAATTTGGAGGGTATATTCACTTTGTCATTCCGT